>OX596259.1:7559028-8159028 GCA_951394255.1 Polyploca ridens | reverse complement strand
ATCATATTTTTTCTTTAATATAAAATAATTGTATATTTCAGATTTTTGGCTATAACTGTTTTTTGGTATTATTTATTAGTGATGGCTTTAAGTGGCGTTTGTCGTAGAAATTATTTTCTATTATTGATAAATATGTATATTAGGAAAATATTCCACGGTCAATTAGCAAAAGAATTGTGTGTGTTATCAAAGTCAGAGGAGGCAATACAGGAAGTACATATTACCTTCTCTGACTTTGATAACATAACTAGTACGCTAAAATTTCTCCAAAAGTTAGCTATTAAAAAACAAAAAACGCTTGTTTGCGATTTTCATATTTGTATATTCAATGTCATGCAAATTAAAACAATAACCCCCTTATTCATAATAAAGTTATCAAACGTTGATAAGCTAATATTCCGAAGTCAGACAGGTGAAATTTGGTAATCGAAAGAGTGAGACGGGGCACACTATTACATTGATTTAGTTAAAAAGCGATTATGAATAGGGTCATCGCTCACTATGTCAGCACCACTCCATCGCAGCGGCGACCCGGCACCGCCTCAACTCAATCCAACCACTAGCTGCCAGTGCGCCGCCTGCGAGGTGGCAGCTCGCGGGCTAGGACTAGTGACTTGTAGCGGCAAGCGCGCTTGCCACGAGGCGCCAAATAGTTTATCTAGTCATTGTAACGATTTAAAGGTCTCACTTGCATGGAAAGGTAAATGACGAGGCGTAGCCGTGCTGTTACAGTGAGCGGTGACCTTTAGGGGGTTAGAATATGTCGGGCCGTATGCTTGTTTGCCGACGTAAAATTACGCTGATTACAAAAATTAAAGAAGCTTCTTAATTTTCATTTCCTCAACTTATTTTTATTCAGTCATCTATATTCAAATGCCTTCGCAGCCAATTAGGTAACTTTTTATACGGAAATGGTAGAAAATGACGGATTTAAATTATCCCGAATATCACTTTTAGCTAATAACAAAAGTGGTTTGTCTTGTCTTTTAATTGTTACTTTTATAAATCTAAATATGAATCGAAATGTTGCCTATAGATCAAGCTCGTGTTGTAGATAATTTAGTATCGTATTTTTGAGAGAGCAAAATACAATCTAGATACATGAAAAACAATTTATGATATGAGTTCCTTCTTGAATTATTAACTGAAACTTTTACTTATGACAAAGTATGCTACTTCAGAAGTGTGACTTGTAATTTAAGAATGCCGCCCCGGGGATGTAACTTTGTTATGATGTCACTTACGATAAATCAACTTAATGTGACGTTATGCCCTTACTTGGTAGGGTTCTAAAAGCCGTCATACATTACATTACGTTTATTTCCCACAAAGCTTGATAACACTCTATCTACCTTTAACATTACAACCCTATGGAGCACATAAAAACCCTATAACAGTTTATAAAAGGTTTTTATACATGTAGCTTTAAAGTCTAAAATTAATCTGTTTCTTATCTAAGCAACAGTAATTTTCTAGACGCTAAAATAAAGTTGATCTAATTTATTTCATAAATCCTCATTAGTCCTAATTAGTCGTCTGACAGTAAATGTAGCGTGTATTTTTTTTGTAAATATCGCATGTAGGTATATTCAATGCCTCTCATGATTTATTTCTGAACACGAAATATGATTAGCAATTGACAACAATAGATAATTAAAATAATTAATAATTTTAGACATCCCTATTCTTACCTATCATTGAACCTATATTGGGGACCGATAAGACCGAATAAGTAATAATGAGTGAGTAAGGTCGCCAGAGCTCATAGGGGAGGGGGGAAAGGTAGGTAACGCGTGAACGATGCTTCGTGTGTTGCATGCGTCCATATGGCTGCGATAACCGCTTACCATCAGGCGGGCCGTATGCTTGTTTAACGACTTAGTCGTATAAAGAAAATGTTAGATATAAAACCAATATTTGTATCATTATCAAGAAAATAAGATTACTAAATTTTATTTGGGTATGTTACGTAGGTATAAAAAGCTAATCTTGAAATGGCCGCTACGAAACAGCTAAAGAAGAAAGCAAGGCCGTAAAGACGGACGGACGGTTGATGATTTATAAACATTGCGAGATCGGGCTGGATGCAAAAAGCTACATGAGCTCAAGTCGAGGGAATATTGCCACTTGACGTCCCAGCGGCACAACCATTCATGATGAAATTTTGCATGCAAATATCCTATGGCACGGAAATGAACATATAGGTTTTTCCGTTTTTTACAATGTGTGCGACCTGTGACTTGTGGTCAGACACCAACTCTACAATAGAGTCGTTTGTACCCCTAGACAGAATCAAAGCAATATGTTATTTCAGTAAGCATCACATAATAAGCAAATAATCAACTGATAAAAAGCAATTTGGGACCTACCAACCATTTTACACTTTATTCCGTATCAGTTAATCACCAATCACAAAGTCTCGGTCAACCACAGAGCATTAACGCAAGGTAGATAAATTCAATAAGTTCTGTGATAAATCAAACATATTTAATAGTGTAACACCTAATAAATATCCAAAGGGACCTAATGTTAGCCAGCACATTTGATAATTCGTAGCCATAAATATACATAATATAGTTTTTTTATTTATTCTACTAAGGTAGCAAACAAGCATACGGCAAACCTGATGATAAGCGGTCACCATAGTATTGACGCTTGCATCACCAGGGATATCAATCGCGCGTTGCTGACCCTGCAAAATATTCTTTACACCCTTCTTGAGTTATTGTTTGAATATCTACATCTACACTAATGTATATCTACACTAATAATAAAGAGAGAAGATTTGGATTTTTGTATGTATTGAATAAACTTAATAACTACTGGCCAAATATGAAAAATTCTTACACCAGGAGAAAGCTAAATTTTCACTGAGTAACATAGGCTATATATTATTTCCAAAAAAAAAATAGGGATCCCTAGGAAAACTCCAATAATGTAACCCAAATTTCACCCAGGTACGAACAGCTAGTATTAAATAAATAGAAAGAAATAATAAATATTTTCAATGAATATAGATTAGGTACTCTTTCAACAAAAATAATCGTTATACCAGAGGCAGAAGAATATTAGAAAGCTTTTTTTCAAATTTTTCCTCCTATTGTCCTTTTTAAGGTATTTTATCTTGTCTGTCCAATTGTATGTCTCAGGATGTTTCCTATTACAATGTTTGATGAAGTTAATCAACTTTCCTCATGATGGGTTTTCATTATTGTTATGAGGCTTTGTATCCTGCATATTGAATACCCAAGTGACGACCTATTTTCTAAATTTTGGGATGTTGTAAACAAACAACCGCATCGAATTATTCTCATTATAACTTTCAAATGTGTCAAAAGACTTTTGTAAAATTGTTATACGTATCTGGAAACATGATAACCCTTCTATACAGAATTTCAAAACAATGAGCTCAAAAGTAAACCGCTATCATTATGGTTTGTGTCGAAGAGACTATTGGCTTATGTAATTACAACGCGATTAATGCTTAATTTTAAATATTAACATCGTTTAGTTATGCTGTATTTGATTTTATTGTAGATACACAATTATAAATGGCAAGATTTTCTTCGGCTCGATTTTTGTTTGCAGTCATATTTACGGATACCCATTTCCAGAGTCTAGTAGATGGGTATCATAATCAGTAATTAGCCTAGTTACTAGACCAGTATTTTTCAATCTTATTGAATATTGAAATTTTGGCGACCCTCTTGCCAGACAGACAAAGAATTTATAATGATTATGATTTATAATGATTTTCTTTATTTTGATACCTTTACTTATTAATCTGCAAGAAGCCGCGAGAGGTTTGCAACTAAGTAAGAGGTAAGTTGGACGCCCGCTTGCGCGAAGTCTACCTTTTTTAGTCTTTTTCCTTCTGCCGGCGACCCCGACTAAGGTTTCATGACCCCCCGCGACGCGACCCACAGATTGAAAAACACTGTACTAGAATATACTAATTACTGATTATTGATATAGATTCCACAAAAATACATGAATATTAAAACATATAATTGGTGTTGCAAGCGTCCATTGGCTACGGTAACCGCTTACCATCAGGAGGGCCGTATCCTTGTTTGCAACATAAGTAGTATTAAAAAAAATTGTGCTTGTATTGCTATGAAAGTGCATGTTATTTACGCCTGTTTATCCTTTTGGAATCGGATTTATGTCGATAGTTATTTTTTAACAAACAACAAATAACTTTCGCTCGCTGATGCAACATTTCTTAACTTTCCTGTTAACAATACAGCCGTAGTGAAGATGCAAACAACTATCCATTTGATCCATTACATTATTTTTCAATACAAATAGGTAACAAAAACACGCCATCTGATTCTACACTATGTACTAAGTATGGAAACTAACGGGGCGCGGGGCTATTACATAACTTTGTTGCAATAGAAACCTGTCCAATATAGTAGATTTTCTGAATACTTTTTTAAGTTCTTATGACTGCATATATTCAAACAGTGCTTGCTTATTTTTAACCGACTTCAAAAAAAGGAGGAGGTTCTCAATTCGAATGTATGTTTTTTTTTTTTTTTTTTATGTTTGTTACCTCATAACTCCGTCATTTTTTAACCGATTTGGAAAATTCTTTTTTTATTTGAAAGGGTACGCTTCCCGTTTGGTCCCATTGTCATCAGATCAGGATTTTATTACTTCTTAGTGTACTTTGAAGTCGGTTTAAGGTTTTTGTAAAACAGTCCAATTATTGATATTGTATTGATTAAGATGTTGTTGTTGTTTCAAATTGAAACTGATTGCAAACTAGTTTTTTATTGTTTGTACTTGCATTGTCATTCAATATTCAATTACTAATGTATACCTTTCAGCTCAATGGGACACTGGGAAGTGGGTCAAATTTAACTTGCAAGATTCAATTACAGACACCGGACAGGTGAAATTAAAAAAAGCTTGTTAAAAGTAAATAAATCCACGTTCAGATCACATTACTATATTTTTAATCGTCTTCAAAAAAAGGAGATTATTATAGTATATAGTATATTTAGACCACAATCTCACCAGAGTAAATAATGGTATGGTTTATCAGACCACTTTACCGTCCAAGAAAATGTACCTATCTAATCAACTGCGAAAGACCGTGTTAAAACAGCTATTGATCAATAATATATTTACCCCCTTACTCATAAAACGTTATTTAACTAATAAGCTGATTAAGTGGTCACCTAAATAACGTCAAATTGTTTGACAATGACAGCAAGGTGACGTTATTTATTTGACCATTTATTCAGTAAATTTAGTTAAATTGCGTTTATGAGTAAGGCCGTTAAATGAAAGAGCAACCAAATGTATACATGTGTCAACATTTTTAACACTTCTTAATCGACTGAATCTTTTCACAATGTTGGAAATGTTTCTGAAAATTTCTTGATTTACTATTTGTTTAGTGACGATGTACATTTACCATAAAATGGGCGATGTGCCAATATGAGTACGCTATCATGCGATAAAAGATGAGTTAATTTTAAATCACAAGAAAAAACTTTTTATAGATATTGGTATATTTCATCATCAAAATCATTATTTTTTAAAATCTTAATTTGTTTATTCAAAAGTGTAACGTGTATATATTTTTTTAAAGATAAGAATAATATAAGAAAGGCAAAAAAGCCATTAAGCCCTTCTATACCACTATCATTAGGGTTGAATAAATTCAGGTTTAGCACGTTCCAGAATTTTATGAAGACATATATATATTTTATAGAGGTAAACGATGGTTTAAAAACATTCTGAAGAAATATTGATGCTGTTTTTTATTTAAAATACCGGGTGGAGATTTCGAGATGGCATATTTTTGAAACCTATGTTAGGTTAGTCATGCTGAACAACGTTTACAATGGGACCATCAAAGAATTCACATTTTTTTTTCTACTTTTCATATAATCTTTCTGCTTGCTCGATCATAATAGGTATATGAAAAAAAGAGATTTTACTGTTTGTCCCATTGTAAAAGTTGTTCAGTATGACTATATATGACTAACCCAAGATAGGTTTCGAAAATATGGCATCTCGAAATCTCCACCCGGTATACCTACACGATCAAGTGTTTTGCACTCTTTTTGTTTTATGTTTAGCGTGCAATAAATTATAAAGTACCTACTATAATTAATCAAAGTGCCGACAATTTCCTTTCGCGCTAATAGATCAATTTTATACATATAAAACAGCCTTGATTGGTTCATAAAAATAAATATTCACTTTGTGGGTTCGGATGCCGTATAAATTAAAATCTAGGTAGAACTCGTGAGCTAGATTGACGTTGTCAAAAGAGTCACGAGGTTCACTACCGTTCGTAGTGACGTAGTTTTAATTAAGTTAGTAAACACTGATAGTTTGTATTGTGGTTGTGACAATTTAAAATAAAGCTTATACTGGCTAGTTCGCTGACTCTTTTTCAGGAATAAAACAAAAACGTTACTAAGAATGGAAACCAGTAACTTTCACTGTAAGAGTACTTTAAACTTTTTTAAGATTTTTTTTATCCAACGACGTGTATTCATAACTTATGTTATACAATTTTTATTTAAATTATTCTTTGGGTAGCTTTCTTCATTATACTATTTTTATCTTTTTTAAACCAATATAATGAAAACCAAGTGAACATAATATCTCAGAGTATATAAATACTACATACAAATAATATTTAGGGTTGCCTGTTAATTTCGCTGGAAGTATAAAATTTCAAAAACTCTAGCTAGCCATTAATATTTCAATGATTTTCAGCTTCAATACGTAAAATACAGAGGTTTTCATTACACAGTAAATTCTTCAGAAGCTTTGTTAAAATAATAATAAATAATCTCTTAATTTCAATAAAAGTTCATGAAAAAAAACAGTTTTTTTTAAATTAATTATGTTCAATCAAACTTAAAATAGAAAAAAAAACGACTTCTTCATTTTACATGGGTAGTCTGATTGATAATAATTTTGATTTAAATGTGATAGTTATCATAAAAACAGTTATATTATTCCAACGAAGTACTCAAATATACTCTTGACCTGTCAGAAATAAATCGACCGCCATAACAATTGTTTCCAACTAAATCCAGGCTTTATTAGTTGAAGCTTACATTATAAATCAATGATGGCCGTTATGGATGGATCGAACACGATTTTAACTTCCTCTGATTTTATTAGTCCCTGGTATACCGCCAATTGAATATTATGTAACTTTAATTGAAAAAGGTCATCGCATACCCGTTGATTATAGGAAAATGTTAATAATAAATCCATTTATAATCTAGTAAGTTAATGAATTATCTATTTAATTTTATTAGTTGTAGATAAATTTAATTTTTAGGTAGATTTCAATGTATAGTATGTTAACATAAACTTAATTATGTTTTGTATAACAAAGCTTCATCAACTTTTTTTATAATCTCTATCAAGTTTACTCATTATTAGTTGAGATCCTTTCAAGGCAATAATATTTTAGTTGTAAAAAGATATGAACTGAGTAACAAGTATAGTATCTAATAGAAATTAAAAAGCCGTTTGACTCTGTGTTGTCACTCCCCTGTACAACGCGGGATATACATTTTATTGATGGCTGTTTGATGCTGTTATCGTTCGAAGATTTATTTTAAAGCAAATACTTAACTCAATATTATGTTATGTTTTCTGTTTGGCAACAAAAGAATATAACAACTTCGTATTTTTTTATATCATTATCTGTTCAGCCTGTTAATACCAGATTCATCATAATATTTTACTCACTGATAATATCAAATCTACAGTAATGAGGATGTTGCGTGTTTTCGGAAGGAAATAATAACGGATATTATATATTTATTTACTATTTCATCAAGTATATTTTATTCGCACTTTGACTACGTCAAAAAAGACCATTGAGAAGATTTCAGCAAATAGTTCTCTTTCGGCTCAATTATTGGTAACATTACAAGAGTTCTTTTAAACTCCTAGATCTGCATTGAATTCGCATTAAAATAGAAGTATAAGTTTATTATTGAATATTATTTTATCTTTAATAGTACCTATATTGTTATAATTGTTAGCAACTATAATTTGATTATTGACTAATTTTGACATCCATTCATAAATAATGTATGTACATAAATATCTAGCTATTCCCGGTGATTCCACCTACGTTCTAAAGATAAGGGTGACCGAATTTAAAAAATAGATGTATACTTTGAAATGCATTATTATTATTATTTATTTATTAAGGATTTTGTCGCCATCGCGATAATATCACGCTGATAAGTGTACTTATAATATATAAATTAATCTTAGACTAAATAGAAATAACAACATAATCCCTTGACTTGCGATTAAAAAGAAATAATAGATTTCTATTGTTTTCCTTGCCCGCGCGGATCGTCAAACAGTCAAAGGATTAATTCTACCTACAATGGAACAGTTTAAAGAGGAATTTGGCTTGGTCAGAAATTCAAAAACTATAAAACAAATGTTATATATATATAACACACAGTATAACGAAACAATTATGTAGATATCGTATTAATAATATATAAATAGTTGTATAGTATAAAATGTGACCTAAGTGAGAACCTTGTGGAAAACCGGTAAGAAATGTACTATCGGATCGGTATTCTCCCACTAAAATCGACTGTGATCGAAAGATTAGGTATAGTTTATCTCAAAAGAGATTTATTACCTTTTATTGCCAAGTGAGAAAGCTTCCGTGCTAGAATAAAGTGGTCAACCCAATCAAAGGCTATTTCCAAATCGATGTAGGGTTGTATTGACCTCTGACAAATTTTCTAGTTTTTTTATCGTAATTCTTAAATAATTATATTTTCATTCTAGCCCAAGGAATATTCTAGTTAAAAGTGTTTTTTTTTAAAATTAATATTGCGGTTGCGGTTTTAAATAACTTTAAATACACTTTAATCCTTTGGCTCGGATTTGAACTAAGCCATCGAGATATGAAAAATATTTTTTGTTACGTTCTAATTTTGCTTTCTTGGGAGACGTCAATCAATCAACGATTTACATAGAACTATTACAACTTTATGTAGGCTTCCCACGGTGCGAGGTTTCACAGTCGCACATTTTTATTTCACAAGCGAATTAACACCGTTTTGCTACGGTATACAATCAATAGTCCATGGTTATTTGCGTTTTTGAGACCCACATTAAATCATTTCGCTCCTTACGATGTTATTGCTAACAATGTAAGTTTCTCGTGTAGTAACATCATTAAATTAGCCGTCCATGAAACCATAGTGGGAATCAGCGTTGCCAGATTTTTTTTCAGGCAAATCGGGATTTTGTAACCTCTTGAGTAAAAAAAGCGGGATTCTGGCGCCGAAAGCGGGACATACTAAAAAAACCGGCCAAGTGCGAGTCGGACTCGCGCACCGAGTAGGTTCCGTAGGTTCCGTAGAAACTTGTAGGTAAGTTCATTGATCACGGGAATCGAGTCTCGAAAATTGTCCCTTTTCTTTCGATTAATAGGTTCTAATATCATCACAAAAATAAATGTGATATTACTACACGCTTTTCGGATTTCTTCCTTTACTTGTGCTGCATAGAATTACTTCTTGCCTTGATTCTAGGTCAACGGGGAGTGCCCCATAGGTTTTGAATCCCTAGCGAGCGTCAAAATATGCGGCATACATTGAATTATTACGCTAATTCAATGGCGGCATATATCTTTTAATTGCGCATTACGTTGACTCAGAAGTCTGATTTTTGTTAGTCACAGTAACAGTGACAGCACACATTGGCGCGGTTCTCCTTAAACACTACTCCGGTGTTCACGGGCAAGCTGGTGCCATTTTCTGTGCAGTGGTGTCTATACAGTGTTATAATTTGCCACTTCTACGTCTAATGATGATTTCTCAGTCGAGTAATCCTTGAAAAGCGGGACTGAGCCTGTCCCGCGCGGGACACTTAATTTTGGGCTAAAAATCGGGACGTCCCGCCAAAATCGGGACGTCTGGCAACGCTGGTGGGAATCCTCCTTATAATAACGAGAATTTAAGTTGTAGATTGTAGCTTAGGTATATTGAACAATCCATAAAGGGTATTTTCACAGGTTACCTCAAAAACATTCACAATTTCAACTAGTAGAACTAGAGTTCATATCTGTTAGAAACTATTTGCACTTGTATCTACATGGTTTGAATGAAATTGGATACTGTGAATAAGTATACCTATCCACAATGTTAACTTGAAACTCAAGTCCAGAAAAGTTTGTACTGCTTCACTTTGGATATTTGTTCGGTTTTCAACAGTTTATCTGATCACAAAAGTTAAAACTTGACTTGAACGCTAATAAAATATTTAGAAGGTAAAAGGTTAGGAATATTCTAATGAAAATCCTGAAGGCAAATTTAAAATTAATGCAAAATTCGATCCTGCCAAATTGCTAAAAATTGTGGTTGAATTTTAATTATTAAATGTAGGTAGGAAAACCAATTTTTGTTTAGACCAGATTCATAGTTGTTTATATGTAAATGTAAGAATTTCAGGAGATTTCAAAGTAATTAACAAAAAAAAGTAGGTATATGTATAAAGTGCACTGTACGCTGTACGTCACCCGGACTGCGATTTTTAGTCGCAGCTTATCACCGCCCACATTACCGCTTCACTGTCGCCGCTCGTCATACATTGTGCATAATGTACGATTTGTGCGTAATGATAATTTTTTAGATTTTGAAATGGATAATTGTTTGTTGTCTTCATGATTGTGTTTGAATATAATTTTAAAAAAGTCCTTTAATTTTTGCCTGGTTTCCAATTATATCTATACTACACCCAAATTAAATAAAAGCTACAACTGTTGCCGTAACAATATAAATGAGATTTGCTGCATTTAAATCTTCGTGAGTCGTCCGCCTTCTTAGATAAGAAAATTCCGCAAAACTACTGAACTATCTTTTTATAAATAAAATTCAATATACGATGCATGCTTCGTATATAGAACAACTATAATACTGATAGGCTAATAAATATTGATTGATTGACTTCTAGTGGTCGGATTGACTTGATATTTGGTATAGGTCAAAGAAATTGGACGCATATCCTTAATCTAAGGTATAGGTACATTAGTATATTGGCAGAAAATGCAAGCACAGACAACAAAAAAGAGTCACCAAAAAAATCTTGTTTTAAAAATCTATTTTTAATAAAAAGCTGCACCAGAGACGCTTCGCTCGCTTCGTTCGCTCGGTCAATAATATTCAATGCACTATACAATTACGAGAATATCTCACTGATATAGTAGAATTTTAATTTTAATTTATAATTTTAATCAGTAATAATGTTTAGTTGGTTGGCAAATCAAACAACTGCAGGGCTTTGTATAGTTGCGCGCCTAAAGTCGATCATACTAATTCATGAGTTACATGAAGATTAGCTTCCAAACCGCAGTTCCACTTACATTTTATAAGAATTCAATACTTTTCGCAATTTAATATGTACAATTTTATTTAAAATCTATTCAATCATCATGACGTGTTTGAATATGAAACATAAATATACAAACATATTAGGTAAGTTTCTCGTATCTAAATATACTAAGTTTCTTCCAGATCTATTTTAATATAGTTTCCGCCTCGTGATCTCTCTGGATAGAAAGTATCATCTATATGTGGCAAGTTTAAATATCCACGTAAACTTTCACGTTTAGAATACCATTAGAATAGAATACAGGGATGACTCTCGGTCTAATTCAAACAGCTAGGCAACAATTTTAAACCAGCGATTATTTTTTCAACACATGTGTCACTTTTCATTATAAAACCGACATTTGACAACAAATAAACATGCCAAGAATTCAAAGTAACAGAACTAGAATGTAAAATAAATTTAGTACACCCGTAAAGACTACCTAGAGTGTGGAACATTTTTTGCACGGAGTACAAAAAACAAACTTTAGGATGCGCTATGTGTTCTTAATTAAAATTGTTTTAAACCCAAACTAGAACATGTGATGGGGCATTAAATTGCACTAGAAAGTCAATTTTATGCAATTACCTAACTAGATTATTGCCGGCTCTCCTCAGCAAATTTTACTTCCGTGTGTTGTGTTTATGTTGTGTTTCTGAGAGTTCTCGAGAGTAAGGTCGCCAGAGCTAATTGGGGAGGGGGGAAGGATCAGTAACGCGTGAGTGATACCTCATGTGCTGCAAGCGTCCAATATGACTACAGTAACCGCTTACCACCAAGCGGACCATTGTCGTCGGTATAAAGATAAGACTATTCATCAGTGTCTGCGAAGGTCTATTAAATATTTTTGATTAGAATTTTGTGGTGAACTCAATCAGCTTAAGAGTCACTCAGTAAATACACTATCATCCTAAAAATACTATATTACTTTCCTATTCATATTATAAATGCTGAATCTTGCGGATGATTAACTCAAACAGGCTTAAAGGATTTGGATTCAGATAGATCGTAGTCTGGAATTAAATATAGGGTACTTTTCATCCCTCCAAAATATTAGATCTCTGGTGAACGAAGGTTGGAACCTAATTAGCGTAATACCAGTAAAATGTAAATGTAAAACTGAATAATAAAACATTTATTGAGGGAAACTAACAGCTTTTTTATCAATAGAGTTATTTCTTATTTGTTTTATAAAACATGCGCCTAGTAGCTACTTATAAGTTTCCGCAAGCCGCAAGTGGAAATTAGTATTGAATTTGGCGGACAGCTTGTTAATTGTTTTACAATAATAATAATAGGTTTCACATTTCCAATCACAGTCTTGGGTGAAAGATACATAAATTCTTTCGATCGGTTTTTATAAAGAAACAAGACGATATACAGCATATTTTTATAAACCCTAGACCAAACAAATGTATAAATAGAATATAAATAACACATTCTCTTAACGATAAGGGAATATAGCACCTATACTCGATCCATACCTGTTCTATGTTTCCAGTAAAAACTTATTATTAACGCTGTATAATTTATTTTTAATGCGTAATCACTTGAATACCAGTTCTTGGAATTCGAGTTTTTTCATATGTTATAGGAAGCGAGTCTTATCCGCGAGCAAACGTGTTAAAATATGATTCTTCCACTTATTATTCTTCAACTGAAGCATATTCAAGGGAAGCATGTTTCATTTATCGGAAGGTTTGTTAGAAGAGAGCCTCCTATCACATGGGTATGACTTTCCATTTATATTGTTAAGCACACACTCTTCAACTCCCACAATTCTCTTCAGCATCACAAATAAACCAATATTCTATTGAAAACGAAGAATAGCCCAAATTGAATACATCGGATTTCTCCACTCTGTTAACAGTGTTACGTATTCTGTAACAAAATATGTAGGCATTTTTCATGTCACATTTTTTGGAGATTATTTTTGTATATCAAAAAGGATGTTGTTACTTTGAGCTTAGAATACAAAAAAATCAGTTCAACAAAATTCATGATAGAAAATATTATATTTATTTAATAGAGTACGTAATTTAAAGACTAAGATTTCTGATAGTTTCTAATCTTGATCTCCTATATTGTTTATTTTTGAGAAAAAAACACAAGAATTTATTAATTCATCAAAATTGTAGGTGTAATATTATATGAGACATAGATAACAAAAGTACAACTGCAACTGGCACGTGCCATCCTAAATAACAAGGGGGATTTTAGAGATGGTAATAATGGTTATTATGTTCACTGTAGATTGACGATAAAACGTCTTTTGCATTATATTTCTCGGATTTGAAGGTTTATTCACAATGTTTTTTTTCCCTGACAGTCATTAGTGTATCCGAAATTAAGTTGAATTGAGAGAAAAAGGGTCAAGGCTTCGAACTTGTAACACCATAATTATAGGTGGATGTACCTACTTAAAATCTGTTTGATTACAAGAGATTTATTTTTAAAAGAAATGGTCCAACAAATAGGTACTTAAGTTCCCATTTATTTCACATTCCCTTCCAATTTAATAAATTGCATACATACACTCTAATGAAAATAATTAAACGTATAATTCTGTAGATTGTGGATATATTGCGTTTTCAAATTAAGGTAGAGAATCTGCTAGGCTGGCGACAAATTGAATCATTGTCACGCGCATACTAAGCTGCAATTCAATTGATTCTCATTTATTTACATTCGAGTTACGATACAGAAATAAAACCGAGAATCACGTGCTTCATTAATTACTATCATTTCTTGAATTTAATTTGCAATGAATTCGAGTCATTCCACAAATAATTGGTGTAAAAAAGATAATCCTTTATCATAGGTATATGCTGAATGTGCTATTATAAATTGTATAACACAATGGGAGAGATTTCTGCAGGATCGCCAATGCGCGAGTGATGCCCCTGCGTCCATAGGCTACGGTAACTGCTTACCATCAGGCGGGCCGTATGCTAGTTTGCCACCTTAGTGGTATAAAAAAAGTTTTTTTTTTTCAGTTCATCTAATTTTAAAATCAGTCGTTTATAAAAGCAATATAACAGGTTTTTTACATAAATTGAAGCATATACATACACCTAAATAGACGTTATAATAAACAGACACTCAACAAAGCGAACAAAGTACCAACTAAGCGAAATATTCTCGTCACCAAAAATTAAATTGTTTTGCTTTGCACGTCATCTCCTAACTTACCTTATCACAATTTATTTTAAGGGACGACATTCAATTTCAAAGGAACGAGGATAACAGTTTGCTGTAAAGGCTTTGTATATGTATGTACTAGAATTTCAGTTTCGTCTCTTTCATTTTATTACAAAATCAAAATCAAAATCAAAAAGTCATTTATTCAGTTTAGGCCTTAGTAAGGCACTTATGAACGTTATGTACATACAGTTGAATTTACCACCGGTTCGGTACTTATAACGTATGACCTTTTTAGAAATACATTACTGATAAGGCAAGAAGTCAACATATTGTATAATGCCAGTGATGACTCGGATATCCAATATGATAATAAAGCTACATATAGCGAGGTTCACCCACCACATGTTTTCAATAATATATGATTTTTGTTGTGAGGTGCGATACATAATAACACATAGCCTTGAATAAATTAGGCAGTAACGCAAAATATGTATTCAAAGTACAAAACCTTTGGGTAGGAAATAATTTAACAAAATTCTTTATTGTGCAAACGAAGAGTGCTCTTTAACAGTGACGGATCTTTTTTGAATCAGCTAAATAAAGAATCAAGTCAAAGGTTAGCTTGGGATAATTGCTAGCTGACTGGGTATTATTATTGGCATCAAATTCCAGCATTTATTTCAGTATGCACAGGAAAGCTTCTACGTTGATACCCTATTGACCCCGACTCAAGAAATACTTCTTGCTCCAACTTAACCAATCCTAATAGAAATCACGACCTTAATGGCTAAACGCACTCACAGATTTCTAAAAATATGATGATGATCTCTGAATCAAGTCAAGGTTTTGTGCGTGTTATACTGTGTAAGACTAAGAAATCTTGGAATCTTTCAAAATGTTCTTGTTATGCCAACAATTGTGTCTTTTTAAACATTGTATTACATGAATATTTCACTCTGCTGATAAATGATATTTTAACATCTGTGGCATATATATATAACTAGCTGTTTCCCGTGGTTTCACCCACGTTCCCGGTATAAAAAATTGCCTATAATACTCGGGGATAATGTAGCTTCCAATAAGTAAAATATTTTTTTGATATCGTCTGATGACCCGTCTAAACAAATAAATAAAAATATTTTTATAATAGATAAAAATATGGTAACCGTGTAGCCTATAAATAGTTGTAACAGCAAGGGTATCACTTACGCGTTGCAAATTTCTTCACACCCTTCTTGAAAAACCTTATGTCGTACTCCCTTGGGAAAACGACGATGGGAACTCATTCCGCAACGTGAGCGTAGAAGGGTTGTAACTAGTAAGCTCCATGACAGACACATGACATCAATGTATTTTATCTCAAAATATTTTGCTATTATTAAAAATGTATACAAATCTACTAATTACGGTAACCTGTAGTCATTTCTGAAATTAAATAGGTGTCAGTATCAGTCAATATAAATATAGTATGGTCTAAATAATGCGGCGAAAGTAGCGATTGTGGCATGACTTGCAAATATTATCAATTTCCCAAATGACAAAAACGTCCCTGCAGACTACGTTTTAAGTCACAAGAATTTCAAAGATTTTGGTGTTAAAATAGATAGTTGTTAAAAAGCAAAATGATGGATGACAGTTAATGGAAGTGTAATGGAAGTCCAGTGTATTTGTTTGGGTTTGAGTGTTTAGGACTATTGTGTCTTTGTCATTTATGATGGGGCTTGAAAATAGGGTTGGCAACAGATTGTTTTTACTCTAACCTATAAACAACAATGTCGTATTTTGATATCAACTGTTTATTGATCCACGCGCAGAGTAGTACCTATTGGTTACT
This sequence comes from Polyploca ridens, assembly GCA_951394255.1. Taxonomy (NCBI): domain Eukaryota; kingdom Metazoa; phylum Arthropoda; class Insecta; order Lepidoptera; family Drepanidae; genus Polyploca; species Polyploca ridens. Next base: position 8,142,647 of record OX596259.1, on the reverse strand, counting down.
AAAAGTTATTTCAGTTACACAGTAGTAATTCAATTAAAAATAAACTTTTCCTGATAAATTGTAATAATTATCATGAAGAATTGTTTATCTTTAAAGGTATCGATGGAAAAACCAAAAACTCAGAATGAATTTCCATAAAGACATCGACGAAACAGATTAAACTCTCAATTAGAAATCTCAATGTTAAGGTAGTCGACAATCCTGCTAGGTACTGCTTTGTATTTGTATTGACATTTGGGATTCAAGTATTTTCACAAGAGACTCTTGTACTTACTAGTAAACAACATAGCAAAAGGATATAGTCTATAATCGTAGGTATACCTCACAGATCTATGTCACCTTCATACAATTTCACCAGTATGTTTACAAAGAACTTGCAGGTTTACAGATTAAGAATACTTAAGAGTGCGTACCAAGCCAGAAAAATATGGCAATGTCAGATGAAACAAACTTATGTCTAATCTTCGCGTGCAAATGAGATGGAGATAGCGTGTTCCGAGGAACAAAAATGAACTAAGCGCTTTTTATCTAAATAACTCGTAAAGTATAGAATATTTAAAAAAATCGTTAGTAGCAGCCCTAGGTCATATGTTACTGATATTATTTATCGAATTTTTGTCTTAATTAGATACACCATGAACGAATAAAACCGAAAATTCGTTATTATTAGAGGTAGCTTTGTGATTTTTTTCTATCGAGGAAATTTCATTCCATTATGTTTTTGCTCAGGCAGAACCCTCGCGTATATAATGAAAATACCCATATAAAAATATTTTTTCATTTAAATACTATTTACTTGGTTAAATTTCAATTCTAAGATTGTTATTTTGCTTTATACGCAGTCTTAATAATGATGTAGTTAATCCATGTGAATATTTCTCTTTGATAGCCCAATTAACCCTATAAAACTAACCTACTTTCAAACTATCGCGACACGCACGAGACATTGTTATTGTATCGCAAAGAACTATAATTACATGGTATTGATTTTCTGTTATAAAGCAGAATAGTAATATTTATTTACTTGTTAAATATAGGTACTTAATTGTACACTGATATACAAGAAATAAAATAGAATCTTGCTTCTTTGGATCCTATAGTCACTGTGCAAAAAATACGTCAATCCTACGCAATCAACGCAGCAAAGTTTTTTCGTGAAGGGGGACAACAAACAAAAAACAAAGAGGGATTACCAAATTCCAAGCCGACGAAGTCGCGGGCAAAAACTAGGTAGGTATATATGTATAAGTTGTAAATAGTATTCTATATGCTTATATCTGAGGTATAAGCTAGAAGGTTTATTTTAGTTATCTGATATTATTTATTTATTTAATTATTTATTAGTTTTGCAGCTTAACAGCATTATAAAACAGCCAAAACGCTACAAAAACAAAAAAAAAAAACATTATCGCATTAAAATATTCCATTCATCGTTCTAACATTCTTATCCATTCATTCATCAATCGTACCTATAAAATACACAATTCACAACAAAAACGTAAATATAAAAATGTTACAGAAAAAAACTTCCAGCTTTTGTAAGTATTTAGTCTGAGTGTCCATTGCGATAATGGAATAACAAAGAATAAATCTGTGAATGATTATTACTACCTAAATAAAAGTAAATTTTATGATCCCGTTATGTTTCCTTCTCTTACCCCGTATAAATTAACGTAATCAAAATTAAAAGGTATTTAATTAATATCCGACAACAACCTTCTTAAATTCATCGTTAACAACAGGTTCTTCCGACCCATTAAATTTTCACAAAGTTTTTGAAGATCCTGATGCTAATTGGATTATGGATGCAAATCACTTGGGATCCGTTATATGAAACTTTAATATAGCTTACTTTTAATAAAACCATAGCCAATGTAACCGAGATAAGGGCTTCACTTTTATATGTTACCGGAGATGTATGAAACCTAGGAATTCTATGCAATTCCTAAAAAAATATATACCAAGACGAGCCAGTTTAGGAAATTTGTGTGTACAAAAATTTTTCGAAAACACATATATCCTAGGAAACGTATACATTTCCTAGGTGTTATATACAATTTCTGAATGGTGCTAGGAAATGTGTAAAATTTAAGTTGAATGGATCCTTTTTATTGTGCATAAATATGGATTTAGTGCCAGCCGGCCGCTGCGGCGGGACCGCTCGCTGCGCTCGCTCGGCTCGCGCGCGCTATTATCAATGTTCAAACCTAACCTAACCAATTTGGTCGGTGTGTTAGATATATTTAAAATAGTAAGTTATTTAACCAGAAAAATACTTGCTCCAATATAAGTTATCACTCAATGAAAAGCTTAGCCTACAATTAAATCTACCGTTAATAGGGGGTTTAGGGGATGTTCGTATGGTTTCTTCCATACGAACATCCCCTAAACCCCCGTATCGTTCGTATGCGCAGTCCGATTAACATAAAACTCGGTATTCATACTCTGCACAAAAAATTAATTTTTGGGTTTCCCGAAAAGGTATGTTTTAAGGACGGGGGCGTGTCTTGAAGATAGTTTTTTTTAAATTCCATTCCTAAGGTGTATAAAGAAGGGGACGCGGGTAAAACTGCGGGGCGGGATTATTTATAGACAAACGGAATAATACCGACGCATTTCACAATAAATAGTTTTAATTAAAGCAGTTAGCTATAGTGGATTTATATTTCTATGACTACTAAGCCAACCGCTACCTTATACCACTTGCCACTCTATTGTATATGCTATTCCTTTGATTACATTTCATATTGCATAAGACCCTAGCATTAAAATATCTTGAGTTCCAATTTATTATTTATTTATCTTTTGGACTAAATAAAAGGAAATCCTAAAAGTAAAATATATGCACTAACACGGTTGATTGTTATTTGTCATTCCCTAAACTTATCGTTTTTATTACGAGTCTATGGAATTAATCAAAAGATAAAATGTATTGTATTGTACTCGCATTTTGGTAAATTCTATTTTTTGAATAATACACCGTAAATAATAATTATAACAAAATTATTAAATAAATTATTCATCATGGTAGATTTCTCGGTGTTTTATTGTTTTTCTCTATAAGTGAAATGACCAAATAATAAAACCTTGTGTCAACGAATTAAACCAACCAATAATTATTCAAAATACTCAAAATGGCTTTATTTTTATTCACCATCGTATCGAATAGGACAGAATAGTCGCAGAGACGTCGAGATTATAGCCATTTACACCCATTGATAATTTAGAATCTAAATTTTAGACAGATACATTTAGACACAATACTTTATTCATTGTTACTTGCTCGTATTCGTTATATTACCCAGATTTCGAATCAATATAAATAGAAACGTCTAAACCTTGGATACGTTCACTAAATTACACTATGTCAATTTCTTTACTTGTAGAAGTAAAAAAATTGAATGCCAACGAATACTTTCGGTTCATATGAGTATATTTTTATAGAATTCCGACTGACATTTATCCTTACAAATGCAAAATTTCCCTTTTATATATATCAAATAAATTAGGATTGTCTGGCAGCGTAGGCGTTCTCTGCAACATTACTAGTTTTATTTAAATCGAGGGTGAATGGCATTTTCAGGGATGTGGTCGACCCTCTTCACTGTACAAGGAATAAACCAGAAGCAATTCTTTATTCACAAAGATGTTCAATTAATTATGTTTTTTTTTTAACTTGTTGCATAAGCATCAACTTTTAAACAAACCAAGATTTATCAAAAAATACACGCAATTTTTTTGCTAATGGGATTGTATGATTGGGAATTAGTGAACAGCATATAAAATTACCGCGTTCGCCAAATATTACATTTATATAGTATTTTTTTTGTTCCGTGATTGGAAAGCATGAGCTCCCCGCCGTTTTCCCAATGGAGTACAGCATGGGGTTCTTCACACTCTGAAGGGATTTCTGTAGGGTCGGCAACGCGCGAGTAGGTGTTCAGCGGGGCCGTATGCTTGTTTGCTACTTAAGTAGTAACCTATAAAAAAAGCAATGATATTTGGACAAATGACTCGCTAAATTAATTGTTTGGATCAAACTTTTACGGAGGGTTTACATAATTATGATTAAAATGGTGAGGGTAATTAATATCCATTACGAATGGTCCAACGACATATCATGGGTATAATATATAACTGACTAAAAATAACTGGTTGCGAAATGTACCATATTTTTTGTGAAAAAATAAGACATTATTAAACTTGACCCTTTTCAGACCCATCCGGATTTGAACCTTCAGATAATAAGACTATGGTCATTAAACAAATGTTTAGAAAAGGAGTGTAATAAGTTTCTTTATTCCACCATTACTTTTAAATGCCTGATCAGATTTGTGTATTGGGTATCGCTAGAATCCATCCAAGTGATACTGACTATAATTTTTTTTGGCCGTGGTTAGTCGTGTTTTTTTAATTATTTTAACGAATGTATTTTATTAAATTGATATCGTTTATTTAATAAGTTGAGTTCAGTAACTTAATTTATAGAAGTTATATTGTACGTACATTGGTACATTTCTTTTGCATATTTGTGAATGCACAATATTACTAATATTTGCAATAAATTGCAGTGGCTTAGCCGATGTGTACATACCATCTCGCTCGATATTGACCGACGTTCTGTGTTCTGAAGCCTACCTACAGTCTATAAATGAATTGCGTGCACCAACGTAACAGATTGTGCTCTTTTATATAAAGCTCATCAGCAACATCGTTCTCGGTTTCCATAAATAAAGAAGCTTCAATTATGAACTTTTTGTTTTTTTTTATAATGTTAGAAAACTTATAAGTAATAATTCTTACTGGTATTAGTTCTTTTATCTTTTGGAATCTGGAATGAAATATTATGTTATTATAGGTACGCGTTACTGGCTACTGCTTACCATTTTTCTTTGTTTTATTGTTTGAAATGTTGTTTTTGTCTTCATTGCAATCTTAGACTGTTTTATTGTACATTTCAAAAGTGATCCGAGTTGAGCACAGAGATAGTTGAGTGTAGTAAAGTAACTTAGTCGTGACGTGAGAGTGAAAAATGTGAAATGAAAATACTATACCTACATTCTCAAGACGAACTTGATGCAAGGTGGGTACCTCAATGGCATAATGTAAAAGGTTTCGACTATTGACATAATAAAAGTTCGTACAAACGTTCAATAAATGTTTGCATACCATGTACCATTACGTTATTTTAAAAATAAATAAAATGCTTTAAAAAATTCTTACAGATAAATATTTTTTAGATATTTTTTAATACAGAGTTCAATATTCTGGTTTTTATTAAATTTCACTGATGTTTATCTTTAAATTGTTTTACTTTTAAAAATATCATTTGATCACTTGAAAGGATAATTTAAGAAAACATTAAAACCAGTTTAATATTTGACAGCATATATCAATCTAAAAAAGCAAAATGTCTCGATCTATTTATAGCTTCAGAAAAAGTAATTTACAAAAATAAAAATAGCTTTGAGACGCATTACCTACATCGCTGGCGTACCATGAACGAACATTAAGAACGTGAACATTAAGAAAAGTGCTTTCAGATATGTATTTGTTATTTAACATACATGTAGATATATCGTAATCATAAATATAATAAGCGAAACAGAGCAAGATGTGTACTGAAGATATACTGTAGCAAATTGGAAAGAAGGGGAGAACTTCCGAAGACAACGGTTATTGAAAAGGAGCCGGATGGAAATCTCGGTTTGTTTGCAAGATATTAGGTGATATTAGTCTTTCTTTTAACTTAGATGTGGTAGGGTGCTCGATCCAAAGTAGTTATTTGATTTTAATAAAACAATATAAATATTTTGATAAATAGTAATAACATAAAACGGCCTTAGCCTGTTTCCTAAGTGTTTTTACTAAAACGTAAACTTTCTTTAATTAACTTTAAAAAAAAAAAACAATTCAACCACCTGCAGATTACACTAAATAAATTAAATTATTAAAAGAAACAAAAAACCCGACTGCGGATATCAAAAAATAACTGAAAAGAGAAAAACAAGCTCTTTAATCTATAGAATTTTGAATATAACTTGAATTTTATAAGGTATTGCACTCGGGGACAAACCAATAACCTATGTATGTTTTTTTCTGTAATATTTGTTTATCCCCGACTGAAATGTGCACAGTTCGAAACAATTCTGGTTTAAATGTGTGGAGGATGGACTCCCCGTCGATGGCGAGAGTTGCGATGGTGGAAGGTAGCTGTGGGCATCAAGTCGAACAATTCCTTGGAACACTCTCAGTTGTACAAGCAGTAGAACACACATAAGGAGGCAAAGTCTCTCCTCAGACTGAGGGGCTCGAAACCTATAGCATGGAGAAGGAATGCGAGTGAAATCGCGGGGGACAGCTAGTCATTGATAAATTGTCGACAATATTGAATAAAATCGCGATGTTTGTGCTCTTTTCCATTGATAAATTCCATCATATCTTCAATGTCCATCATGATAATATTTTCATGGGACCACTTCGGGATCTACCGTAATATAATACAGTTTAAATTATTCAAATGACCAAAGCCTTTTTATAGTAATCGGTTTACAAATAAATAAAAATAAAAAGACATACGCGTCGAACATAAAACCTCATTCTTTTTTTATATCGGTTGAAAATAGAAAGTATCCAAATACCATTTAATTATCCGAGAAAATTATTACGACTTACTTTATCAACAGATATATCAAGAGCTCTGTGTTTATTCTTCATTGCCTATATTAGAAATGTGACTAGGCTTAACAAGATAATTTGATATGCTTGAACTGAGTCGTGTCAATGTGGACAAAATGAACAGGTATACATTATTATTCTTAATAAGTATACATTAATAATTACCGCCCCGCTACAATCATAGCTGACTTTTGTCGATACAGAAGTCACCATTTCCAGAAATCGGTCTTATTTTATTATCGTGCGAGGAAAAAACCTTAACGTAGGAAAATCTATTTTATCTTATTTATTGAAAACTGCGTATCTATCGTATTGTATCATCCTACCATGGTTGAGTGCTTCTTGATAGGGAACAACTGCACAATACTCAGATGAATAAAATGGAACCAGATAGGCAAGAAATTGGTATAAAACCAACTCTATATCTTAGGATCGGCAATGTGTGAGTGAACTCTGGTGTTGCAAGCGTCCATAGGCTACGGTAACTGCTTACCATCAGGCGGGCCGTATGCATGTTTGCCACCTTAGTAGTATAAAAAAATCTTTGAGTAATGGTTAAAATTTATGAGAATTACATTAGACGAAATTATTTCCATGATTACTATTTTAAATGTTTCATGTTAGTTATTCAGATCCCTTACTTTTTTATTGTCACTAATAGACATAAAGATCACTTATTCTATTTTATCTTTCCTTTGATTGTTTTTTACTTGTCCTTGTAGTTTATTCGAGTCGGATTCATGCACGGAGGGTTCCGTACAATAACAAAGCACTGTTAACGGATGGTAGCACCTGACAATGACTTATGAGCAGCCGTGTTACAGGAGTTACAGGGGATCACATTCGACTATATCTTTATCTTCTTGCCGGAGTCTTCTCAGTTTAAGTGTATTCCGAACCGGTGGTAAATTCAACTGTATGTACCAACTGCCTTACCAGGGACTAAACTGAATAAATGACTTTTTCAATTTGATCTATTTTACTTATTTTTTATCATATATTGTATTTTAAAGAACTCGTTCATTTGTATGCTAATCGTTACACCTAAGATATGCAATCTTTACAAACACTTCTAATTTCAAATTAGCAGCCACACCGCTTAACTGGCCATTGAAAAATCGGTCCTATGTTTATGCCTGCTTAGCTTTAAGCTTCTATGGCTTTAACATACGAAAAAAAGTACATGCTCATGTTTTGGATTGTTATCTAATTTATATCGCAAGCTGTGGTTTATATCATTATCTATAACTGATAAAATCCTTTATCTCTTTTGTAATTCATTTAGCGAATATTGATACGTAATCTTGCTTTTTTATGCTTCAAGTGATTGATAGAACGTCACATCTGTCCTTCAATTGACATGATTTCTGGGTCAAAGATTGTTTGCACATAACTTACATATTGAAGATTTTTGTGTTAGCCACAATCGAGCATATTGGGTAGATACTGTCTTTGTTAAAAGTCTGTAATGCAAGAGCAATTTATACAAAACTTACAATAAATTTTAACATCCTCAAAATAAAACTTTTATATCTAAAACAAAACATTGTCAATTCAAGTATTATTTTTAATTGACTTTCGATTAGACGAAAAAAAAGGAGATTATCAATTCGAAACGTATGTACCTCGAACCTATGTAATATTATTGGAACTGCAATATATTCAAATAATGATAATCTATTAGGGCTTCCAAACATACATAAAAAAATTCATAGGTGGACGTACGTATGTATGGTTTGACCACGCATATCTCCGAAGATATTAATCGGATTATAACCATTCTTTTATTATTGGTTTACATTTACTTGAACTTAGGGAACAATGCAAGTTTGTTCAATGGAATGCGTCGTGCTCTTTCCCTGACTTCAAATCACTGTCAGATTAGAGTTATTTCATACTTTTTAGTGTATTTAGAAGACGATTTAATTTTTTAAATTACTTTTTTATTATTAGCCAGGTTAAATCTATATTATAAAGGGGTATAAAAAGAGCTCTTCAAGGTCGGCAAAACATCGGCAATCCCCCTGGTATTGCAAATGTCCATAGGCGGCGGTGAACACTTACCATCAGGTGGACCGTCTGCCTGTTTGTCAACCTATTGACATAAAAGAGACAGCTAGTGTGTTAATAAGTTGGTATTCATGCAAACTGTAGAACCTAAATAATGTTTATGCGAGGGTAGTTTACCCCTTCATTATAATTTTACATAATCCCATAGATACCAAAGGAATCTTGATACAACGTAATTACTGCAAATGTAATTACAATTAAATGTCTTATAATTTTTTGTTGTTGTCCCGTGTAAGCCACTAAGTCATTCAGGACATACAGTATTCAGGTGAAGCATGCATGTTGTATTAGACAAATATTTACTTGACTGTCTTGTTCGAAATTTGAAATAAACAAACTAACGTTAATTTATTTTTGGGAATGTTCTTATAAACAAGCTAAATGCACTTCAGTCTGGTTGGTGTTCATGTTACATTCTTGTAGATATAAAAACAATAGTTTTAGTTTTTTTTTAAGTTGTTTTTATTTTTTGTCGTTTAAAATAAATGAATAAATAGCACAAGTATAGACATAAATAATCTACATACATTTATACATAACATTTGGGGAAGATTGTACACTATTATATACTAAATAATATAATATTAGTATAAATAGTAAAAGCCCTTCGTTTCACTTTCACGCTTCGACTACTTTACTCATCTCTGTGAATTTTTTATAGGTAAATGAAGTTTATATAAATGGATTTCATAATAGGTTTCTTTACGTCCATTTTCCCCATAACCACTATAAAATACTGTCGAAACAATTTCATATTCACCCATAGAAAATGTATTAATTTATATAAAAAAAACGGCTAAGTGCGAGTCGGACTCGCGCTCAGGGGGTTCCGTGCAAACCTATAGGTATATAAGTAAAAGGTATTATAGACCTGAGTATTTGATATGAATTTCAATTTAATACCTCTACGCGTTCATGAGGAAAGGGGTCGTAAGTTTAAAAATATATTATTATATGATGTAACTATTTTTTTTTATTTCGCAATGTTTCCTTTATCTGTGCTATAAGACGTTACTTCGTACCAAATTTCAAGATTCTGAGTTCACGGGAAGTATCCTGTAGGTTTTGATTCCCTTGCGAGTGTCGAAAATTTGCAGCATAAACGGCTGTATCTTTTACTTGCGTTGGCTTAGAAGTTTCATTTTTTCACAGCTCCAAGAGAAAGTAGATCTGAGTATTTGATATGAATTTCAGCTTGATAACGCGTTCCTGAGAAAAAGGGTCTTGACAGACAGACAGACGGACAAAAAAGTGATCCTATAAGGGTTCCGTTTTTTCCTTTTGAGGTGCGGAACCCTAAAAACTTAAATACATCGCTTTTTGTAATTACTTAGTTCTCACTATTATTAGGGTGGTAATTCAATTTTATTTCCAAGTCCCTTGAGTCAGATTTTAAATACTAACCCCCTTATTCATAATCGCTTTTTAACTAAATCAGTGTAATAGTGTGACCTATCTCACTCTTTCGATCACCAAATGTCACCCCTCAGATAGACTTCGGAATTTTAGCTAATCAACGTTTGATAATTTTAATATGAATAAGGGGGTAGTATGTTATCTGTAGATATAAATTTAATAAAATTAGTCCCACTGACCCACCAGCATTAGGTCGATGTATTTATACTGAATAAAATCATTAATAATAAGATTCCCTCAAGTAATTCAACAAGGAACCAGCCGCAATACAAATAAATTGATGCGGGTTACACAATAGAAATAAACTTTTACTCCTAATAAGATATAAATTGGAAAGTTAATGGGTTTGTTTATTTGTTGGTCTGTTTATTATTGCCCGTAGTAAAACAGTGGTTCCGATGAGAGAAATGAAATGTTGTATATGTTACGACTGTGGCACAGATTACTAAATAGTTACTACGTACTGTGGGTTTAGTATTTATTAGTCTAGGTTTTGGCCAATACCTATACCAACTAGATTATTGATATTTACATTAATTTACATTTACATGTGATGTTAGAATCACCGGCAGATCTTTTATAAAATAAACTAGGAACATTGATTAATGACTTTTGATTTTGCTTGCGTAAACCGGTCCTATTATATCAAACACGTTCGTTTGGCAGGGTAGTTTAATTATAAAAAAAATATATATTTCGTTCAAAAAGGAATGACTACAAAGTAATAGAAGTTGATCCATTTTGAAAAAAAATATTAAAGTACTTTCGTTTTATAGCATTTTTCAATGGAAATAATAAAAGGGTGTGTGTAAAAACAATGCTGAAATAAATAAATGTGTATCCATGTCCAATCCATTTGAGAGTCATGTTATGTACCACTGTTTCAGTTATATTCTCTTCCAGATAATTTGAAATAGATACTTCTTACTTCCGCATCCAATATATTTAAGTGCCTTGTCCAATAAAACGAATCTAGAATCATGCGGTCACCTTTACAAATCTTCAAGTAACACTTGGTACGCCTTCGTCAAAAATAAATCTGAGTCGATTTATCATCTACTGAAATCTCCCCCTATTCACCGACCAAGTAATTTCTATGAGCTATTACTTAGGATGTCCGCTTCTTTCAACTTTTAAACTAAAATGGTATTACTTATTTTAATTATATTATTGACTAGCTACCTAGCGGTTTCAACTGCGTTCTTGTGATAAAAAAAATCCTAGCTAGCTTCCTATTAGTTAAAGAATTTTTCGAAACCGACTGGTAAGTATTTTCAGAGTTAGCCCATTTAAATAAAAAAACAAAAAACTCTTCCCTATATTAGTATATAGAGTGACCGAGACTTTGGTACATGTGTGTACTCATGATAAGAAACAACTTCCAAAAGAAACGGTTTGGTTTATTTACTAAACGCATGACCCTAATCACCCCCATGGTTTATTGAGTGAGAATATTACACCATCAGCTGTTATTTAATTTAGTTAATTATCCCTTTTGACAAACACAAATGTTCCATTTTTATCATGTATTATTATTTTTTAAGACGGGAGTCGGGCTGCGATCATTCCATACAAATGTATTCCCCTGTTTTCTTCCTGAATAATGCCTCTAGAGTCATAATTTTTTTTCATATAATCAAGTTCTGCTTTGGACACGTCCCTGTTACTTCCTTTTTTTCAGCAACTAATTATCAATAAATGCCCAATTTTTCCGCCGTGATTAAAAGCACTACCAGACAAATCCGAAAAGATTTTAACATAAAAGAAAGTAATAGACACCTAGATAACACCTTACTTAAAAATTTTAATGTAAAAAATAATTGATTCGGCTCAGTTTTCGAGGAGGAAAATGGGGAAAACGAAACGTCGATTTCATCTTTTTTTTTTGTGAATAAATCGATCTGAGCTGCAGATGTCCCTATCGCACATAGCGCATAGCATAGCGGCATAGTGCGATGGCAATAGTTTCTTCAAATACCTATTTTTCAAATTCCTCGCAGCTAGGACTAGCTAGCTCTTAATTCATTTAACAACTATAAGGACCGCGCGCATCCTGTCAGCTGTTAGCAAGAAGTATAAAGCCCGTGAATAGCGCGTGCGGAGATACCGCACTCGCCAAACATATGATTTTTTACGCATATGTTAATTTTCGTTAATTCTATTGATAACAGACGGAGATTTATTACAAAAAGCAATGAAATTCCAAAAAAGAATATAGGAGAAACGTACTTAAATCTTTATTAATTTCAAAATCCAGTAAATATGTACAAAAATAGCTTTGAAAATCATATTACCTCTTTCTTTTTCAAAATTGAACCCATAATCTCAGCATCGCAGACCAGTCCCCTATTACGTTTGCTGTTATTTCTAGTATAAATAATAATCAAAACCGATTACGAAACTCAACAAAATTATAAATGACCACCAGTCTTCTTTGCGCCTGTCAATCAAATCGGATCCCCCATAGCAATCCGTGAGTTGTGTTTGAAACAAAATCGTGTCGACGCGCACTCCACGGGCTCAGTATAGCGCCCGCGCGGTCAAAAAAATTCGTTTCTTTGGGAAAGTATTTGTGTTTAAGTATCGGTCACTAGTTACCAGTCACCCTATATATATCTCTAGAATAATATTTGGAAGTATTTTATATGATGGTAAAGTATAATATCAAAGTAATTATGCAGTATAGGGCTGCATTTTATATTAACGGTTATAACCGTAGCCAAATGTATTGCATGGAATATATATTTCTGATATTTTCTTAGGTTCTACAACTTATTCTAACAGCAAATAAACTTCACATTGATAAGTTTCACACTTTCCATATTATTATGTCAACTTCTATCTGAAATAAGAGATCCAATGGATAGAGCAGATGCTCACGCTCAAAATCAATAGTTACTTTCGTGAACAGACTGGATTTCAAAAAGATTAATATTATGCCAAGTCAATTGGAGTTATTTTTTATCAAAACAGTTAAAACCTTTAGAATAGAACAACTTTTTATTTGACTGTATAACGCTATTACATTCTTAAAATACATAAAATATTCTGCCTAAATAGGGTGACCGCACACTAATAGACAATACAACGCTGATTTTCAGCGGTAACCTTAGTTGACGTAAGCTAATTTTTAATTAAGTAATGATAAAGAAGAAAGTATATTTATTATTCTGACATGATATATTCAAATAATATAGGTAAAAATCTCGCATGAAATATATGGAAACAATGTTGTTAACCAGACAGGCTTCTGACAAATAACCAAATGAAAATACCAACATCTGACGTCTTTTAAAGAAACCATTGTTCTTGTAAAGACATTATTTCTATTCGGAACACATACTTCAAAAATAACTTTGTATGACGATTTATCATCAAAGTATCTTCAAAGAAAGTTACTATGTACGAGCTCTCTAAAATTATATTTATTTATATTATAATAATAGCAGCTTCTCTTTACCCAAAGATAAGTACACGAGTACCCCTAACAAACGGTGTCACCGCGATCCCTTCCATAGGGTACTTCCTGAAGTCCTAGAAAGCTGAAATTTGGTATGTAAGCTTGTATTAGTACACAACAAACAAAAAAATTATAAAACTTGGAAATTTCAATCAAAAAAAAAAACATAACCATCTTACAAAAAGAAGTGAAATCCCACCAAAAACATTTTTATGTAAAATGTTGCCGCCAAGACATATGGCTCGCACTGTCAAAAAGTTATCAGATCTCATGTAGAGCCAAGCTTATGACTACATGCACTTACTCTACAAGCCCTAACTTCACAAACTCTACACACCGTAGTAAAAATATGTGGCTTGGCCGTTTCACTACTACAAGAACTATTGAAAAACAAAAAAGTAATGAACAGTGAATATATTTTCACCTTACTCCCATGTGACGGTAGCGAAACGGCCAAGCCACATATTTTGACTAAGGTGTAGAGTTTGTGAAGTTAGGGCTTGTAGAGTAAGTGCATGTAGAGTTATAAGCTTGGCTCTAAATGAGATCTGATAACTTTTTGACACTGCGAGCCATATGTCTTGGCGGCAACATTTTACATAAAAATGTTTTTGGTGGGATTGTTATTGTTCTAAACTAAGTTATGAATAAATACACACATCAAAAGTGTAATAGGGAACAAAAAATTAAAAAAACTGTTTTACAAAAACTTAAACCGACTTCAAAGTACACTAATAAGTAATCAAATCCTGAACTGATGACAATGGGATCAAACGAGAAGTGTACCCTTTTAAACAAAAAAGAGAATTTTCCAAATCGGTTAATAAATGACGGAGTTATGAGGTAGGTAATAAACATTAAAAAAAATAAAAACAACCGAATTGAGGACCTCCTCCTTTTTTGAAGTCGGTTAAAAATATATTTTGTTGCCCTATTGATTTATCTATGTAGGCTGATTAAATAAAATGTTTTCGTATGTGTAGGTAGATCGACGAGGTACTCTCTGCTTTTGCATTAATAAAGACTTCGCGATTTTTGCTTATGCTGGATTTTTCACCTTCGTTAATCGTGACATTAAAAATAAAAGTTGCAAGATTATATAGGAATATGACTTGACAGAAGATTGTCATCTTTACCGAAATTCAATTTCAATTCAAACTACTTTCAAACTAGTTATTCCCTTTTCAAATGACGAAATTTCGTACACAAAAGTATCGTTAGGAGTTACAAAAATGTTTAGTTATTGAGTGGTCAGATAGATAAGTAAGGTAGGTAAGTTTTAGCTTTTCATGGATAAAGCAGCATAAGTATAGAACATATATTATGAAATCTATATGAAGCATGAACAATTATTGCTTTAGGACAGAGCCTAAAAATTAATAAGATTGTGGGAAAAGTCGTCAATTGCCACAATCTTAAAAACTAATTAAAGGGATATCATACATTATATTTCGGAATACATAAAAAGTGGATAAGTAATGTATCGATCAAGATAAAGTAAAATGTTTTCTTATACTGTTCCAACAAATAAAATCTTGTTTTATTGGAGTTCTATAATTTTTACTCTAATTAATGGATAGCAGGTGTTATTTAAAGCAGCCTGTCAAACATTTTAAGTATTGTTGTTTTAGCTCGCAAATAGGATTACAGGATTTTCAGTTTATATTAAACTAGCTGTTCGTGTCCGGCGTCACCCGGGTGAAATTTATTATAGCCTATGTTACTCTGTGATAAATTAGCTTTCTCCTGGTGAAAGAATTTTTAAAATTGGGTCAGTAGTTGTTGAGTTTATTCATTACAAACAAAAATCCAAATCTTCTCTCTTTATTATTATTAGTGTAGATTAATATTATCATTTTTGTTTTCGCCCAATATGGGTAAGAAATAAGAATATGGAAATGTTTTATATATACCATACTCGCCATTCCTCGCGGTGTCATCAGCGTTCTCGCGATGAAAAATGTATCAGTACACTTGTGGATATTAATATTATAGTGATAGATATATTAGAATTTGATCATTCGTTCCGGAGATTACCTCCTACATCCAAGATTACAAACTTCACCTCTTTATAATATTAGTATAGTTATAGATTAGTTAGTATAACAGTTCTAAGTTCCATGGCTTTGTTTAGAATTAACATTTCTAGAACATTTTATAAAGCTAAACATAAACTGTCGAAGATTACATTTTCCCCTTTTATACTTTTTTCCAGTCTGTATATTTTATCCTTATTCGGAAAACCTGATTGATTTTGGCTATTAGCTATCATTTGTTACATGTAATTGACTACTTGTTTAACCTTTTCTTCTGAATACCAATATATTTATATGTCCGTATCAATAAATTGTAACCTAGTTCAAGAGAGGTACAACGTTATTTCGTTCAAAGAGCAGCTCGACTGGGGAAGTAATCCACCTTACAGAATAATGCAGCCAAATAACTTTATGCTGTTCCTTTGCGTGAGTAAAAAATCACCAGAGCTCATCGGGGAGGGGTCAATAGCGTGTGTTGCAAGTGCTTATATGGGTAACGTAGCCACTTACCATCAGACGAGCCCTATACGCTTGTTTACCGACTTCGTTGCGTAAAAAAGTAAAGTTAAATATAAAAATGGGTGTCTACTCCGAAAAAATCACTCCCGACAGTTTTGCTGAAATTCTATTGGTTAATATTTCAAAATGAAGAACGAATTTCCGTGTTTCATGTTTCAGAAACAAATCCTATAATTTTCTTCCCCCTCGTTAAACCTGTCCATTACCACTTTAGCTTACTGTCCCAGGAGTTGTTGGAAAGGGAAATGTACAGTTTGTTAAGGCGATTTGGCCATAAATCATAATAATAACTTTTAGTTTCTTACTACATACCCGGGGGAAAACCTCGTTGAAAAAGTGGAATCTCAAAAGAGATTGACAGGGTTTGGGCAAAATGCTGCCCAGAAGTGATAGTTTCTCTGGTTCCTTGCATCAATATTAAAATAAATGAAAATAAAATTTGGTCCAAGAGATAAAAAAAAAAGTTTTGTTTGAGAGGTAGAGCATAGCGCTATTATTTTTTTTATTTTGTTTGGCTAATCAAAAAACTAACGAAGTAAACAAAATGAATTATCATAATAATGATTTACATACCACTCAGACTAAGCCCACATGATGAATCTACTTTATCTGCCCGCACGCTATGAAAGTGTTGACATATAACGGATAAGGTCATTTTCACATTGAATAAGTGTAGTATAGGTACATTCCGTACCAAATGATAAAATTAAAATATAAAAAGATATCCATTCTATAAAATATATATAGGAGAAAACAATTGTTATCATAATCAAGATAATTAATTAGTCTAAATCATCAACTAAATTCCTATTTTTAAGTTATTGACAGTTAGCTTATTAATATATATCTATACTATTTCTACGTTCTTACTTTACCAACATTTTTCATTTGACTGGTAAGCCTGACGAACCTCTAGATGCACAGACTATATTTGTTTTTCGTACCTATGTATTTATTATTATCAGACCTATATCAGACACTAGCTGTTCCCCGGGATTTCACCCGCGTTCTCGGGATCAAATTATTATATTCGGAGATAAAGTAGCTTCCTATTGGTGAAAGAATTTTTCAAATCCGACTGGTTGTTCCAGAGATTAGCCCGTTTAAACAAACGAAAAAGAAACATAAATCAATCAAAAATACTTATGAATGAATTATAATAATGAAGAGACATTATTTCATAATTTAACTAAAAACCTATTGTTAAGTGGACTTGTAACTTTTTAATAATGTTTGCAAAAAATAAAATGAATGGATAATCAATTAATTTTGGACGAGGTACTACAACTTTTAAAAAAAAAATACACTTAAGTTTTTCACATAATAAAAAAAACTTCATTGTTGAAAATTAAAAAAAACTTAATTGTTGCTATTTATTATGTTATCATATACCTACTATACTTTATAACAATATTTAGAAAAACTGTAAATTAATTGATTTACATGTTTCCAATAAAATGGCATTACACTGATATAATATTAACGTTTAAACCCCATATCGATGTAGCTACGAAAAAGGCGTCCAGAATGCTCGGTTTCGTTATACTTAACATCAAAAAAATTTAAAGAATATTGTTTGAATATTCGATGTTTTCAAACAATATGTTTTTCTTTTAAACATCTGAAAAATATGCAAAAATATGATGCAACCTACTTCCTTTTGTCTTCACGCTATTGATACAGTTTGCATGAACATAATAGTTTGTTCAGACGATTGTCCTTGTCGAAATTACTCTTTCAAGAAAGGCGTATAAGTTGTCAGTATGCCACATGTTAAAGTCATTTATTTTCCGTAACATTTTCGTGGAATTTTACTCAATGCTTCTGTTGAATATATAATAAACATAATGAAGTGTCATTGTAACTAAAATTAATTAGTCTACATATTTGGTTTTCCACTTTCAAATTGCTATTAGTTTCTATGCTTGAAAGTCTTAATTGCTTGAAGTCACGACACTTCTACGTAATAATTAGTATTATTTCCATGTATACAAGAAAATTATTAAAAAATACTGATTCTAAATAGATTTATACTGAATTATATTTTTTTAATATTTGTTTGTTAGTATTGTCTCACATCACTAGGTTGGTACATTTGGTATTCGTCTATCGTCTATTAATTTAAAGAATGCTTTATTGATATTACCATAATCAAGTCACGATTTAATAAATTGTTGTGTAATTGCATAGGCAAAGTCTTGTCTTAATAAACGGTATATTAATATTCAAAACGCTATTCAGAATATCCCTGTCCTAGTTTAGGGTGAAGTTCAAAGACCTAACTCGCCCAAAGCTATTTATGCGAAAGACGAATCAAATAAACATGAAACTGACACACTCATTCTCATATTCGGGTTCATTGATATTTTACACCGTGAGAATTATTGAGAGATCAAAAAAACCAAATGGTAGCCAGGCAAACACGATATCCGGGGTACTGACCTGAGAAAAGTGAGGTTAGGAATATTTTATCTATAAAGTATTTTGAACCTATTATTTCACTTTTGATAAGAGAATGGTTTTAGGTTATGATATTACTGTATTCAGTACATTGACATACAACAGCCAATGATTTAGTAGGATGTACATATATATAATCAGTGATTGTGTAATTTATATGCATATTTTTTGCATCATCATCATCATCATCATCAGCCTATAATGTCCCACTGCTAAGCACAGGCCTCCTTTCACAAATGAGGGTGAAAGGGAATGGGCAATACTCCACCACGCGTGCTCACTGCGGATCGGTGGAGGTCGACCTACTGTTGGAATTTTCAAGCCGCCTAGTAGGCATCCAACTAGCTTAACGACTATCACAATTAAGTGATGACCGGCACCAACGGCTTTACGTGCCTTCTGAAGCACGGAAACGCTCGATTTGAAATACCACTAGGCGGTCACCCATCCAGGTACCGACCACGACGGTGGTAGCTTAACTTTGCCGATCGATTAAGAACGGTTAATCATGCTACACCACGAGCGCTTCATATTTTTGCATATTTTTTCTAATTATATACATTCTAATTAGAATGTATATAATAAGAAGTTATCAAAATATAGCTCAATTAGCTTCACATGAGTATTTTCTACGAGTTCTTATTAATATTAAAAATCGTTTCAACCATTATTTATAACAACAAGATAGCTTTCAAATTCAGGGAACTCGTTAAGCCACTAATAAGCATCAAAGGGTACCTTTGCACATCAGTAGAAACGCTGTCAGGCATCGTATCATATTATATTAGTGATTTGATGTGCCATATCAATACGGGATGCCATGTTCGGATCTAATACCCAGTTTATATCAGTAAAATGGTATATTCCAGTATTTAGTTATTACTGTATTTATTATTTTCTGTTTCTTGCTAGATTGGATCGTTTTCAGGGTTACGTGCCTCAAAAGAAAAGAAAACGGAATCCTTATGGGATCACTTTGTTGTCTGTCTTTCGAGACCCTTTTTCTCAGGAACGCGTAGAGGTATCGATCTGAAAATAATATCAAATAGGTACTCAAGTCCACGCAAAAAAGATACGGCCGTTTATGCCGCATATTTTGACGATCGCAAGGGAATCAAAACCTATAGGGTACTTCCCGTTGACCTAGAATTATGAAATTTAGCAAGAAAAAAGGTCATGTAGCACAAGTAAAGGATGAAATCGAAAGCCGTAAAGTAGTTACATCACAAAAAATAACATAATCGGAAAAAAGTGGAAAAATCTTCATGATCGATTCTCGTGATGAACGAACTATTTACATAACTTCTAGTCTGTACGGAACCCTCGACACACATTACTATCCCTCCATGTGCGAGTCCGACTCGCACTTGGCCGGGTTTTTTTATAATTTTGTACGAAGTAAATTTGTATTAAACTTATTTTTACCAATAAAACTGTCTATAAAACTTGTATATGTGTAAACACGAACCTACGATATTATAATTACAGGATTAGGGTTACGGTTTCGGAACAAACACAATCGTTCTCTGTTGAAAGATTATTTAGGTTTAAAGAGATTAAAAATACCTACTGTTAGAGCTTATTTACATCAAACAAGCCCTAAAAATTATATTATAGACTCTTAATAAAACTTTTACACACACGCGGGAAACCATCGTGTTTCGATCTGTCAAAACTCTTAATAGTCCTTTAGTGACGGGACACGCTGATGCAAGAGTCGAGCTAGTGTTGTTACCAACTCGACTTAACACTACATATTTCAAACACGTACGGTATATGTTGATTGTCTGTATTTGGACTAAAAAATCATTGTATTATAAGTGTAAATGGCACATGGTGCGTTTCATGATGTTTTAATAATATGTAAGCATATATTTTTACACAAAATGGCAAATTCAAAGCAAAATAATCAAAAAAGATGTTTGGTAAATTGATTGTTACATTTCCAACTCGAGCCACCAGTCAACTTCCAGATGTTAGGTACCTGTGTAACTTACTTTTCAACACACTCGCTAGTAAAGTGGCTCTTATTGCAACGATTTAAGTACCATAAGACAGCTTATTACGAACTGGTGCTTTTTACTTTACATACCGCCCTAGTGTTTTATGATATTATTCCGATTATGTTATGTTTGTATGTCACTTTAACCGAGTAAAACAGTTTGACAGAGTATCGCTGTACAAAACCTGCGCGCTATTTTGTTAAAGTTTTCATTATATGGTTGATGATTATACAAAAAATCTACTCAAAAAAATATGTCTCTTTTCTCCTCGCAAGTGTGTTAAAGAACGTCGTATGACACGCGTGTGAATTAATCATTACACTCTCGGCTTCCTTATCGCTTGATACCGCCTCGTCTGTAATGACCAACCTTGCACACATGTATTACAATATACTTACTATTAAATGTTATATAATTGTCATTTAAATGTGCTTTCATTAATTTCTCAGCTCCTTTTATGTTATTATATGCGTAAGACTCATAACATTTTCCTGAAACCGAATCGTTTTCTGTTTATCTTGTCCATCATGACGAATGGACGCGGCTCATATTTCGAAACGCGTCCCAGACATGCAAATTTCCACTTACAGTAACTGACAAACGTACAATGTGGCTATTTTTATCTGTTATGTCGATGTGATAACTACTTAAAATACCTCAGAAAATTCAAGAGGACTTTTTGGCGGGAACTTACAGAGTGACGTTGCGTTTTCATTTTTATTTCATGTGTTTTGAGTTTTATTGCATTATATCGGTGGTATTTTATCCAATAAAGATCAATCCATGTGCACCGGTGAAGTGAAATGTAACGAATCATGTGTATCGTGACTTTTCAAGGTGTCTCAAGAAGTCCGTGAAAAGTTTGAGTACAACCACCATTGTACTAAAACATGAGTTTTATGGACGGTGACTGACTGAGGACTATGTGAAAGTGATTTATTGTGACTGGAATTTATAATATAACTGGAAAATGGCAAAATACACAAGCCATGTGACGCCAACATATTAAAAAAGAATTCAAGAGAAAATTAACACTCAATTTAAACGTAATTAAGAACTAACCTTAATTACGTATTGAGTTACTTTGTTTATTTTATAATTTCCTTTCTTCATTTAGTACAATTAAGGGATTTGAATATTTTATGGTCATTCTTTATGTCATGTCACGTCTCGTTAGCTTAAATGCTTTTACCTTTTACAAATATTTCATTCCATTGGCTAAGTAAATTTTCGTTACCGAGAGAGTAGTCTGGTCATTGACTTATATATATTATTGAGTCTGGTATATTTATTTAAACGAGGGAATTGACCGTTTTATTGTGAATGAACATAATACCTGCCTAATTTGGATGTAAAGAGCGTGATGTTTTGAAGACTGATTTACCACCACTTTGTCATTGAAATTCCCTATTGCTGTACCAAGCATTTCGATTCCTCTTTCCTTATATGCTCGGTCAAGCTGTGGAATGCTCTCCTAAACGTGGATTTATTCAAGGCCGGAGTGAACAGGCATCTTATGGGCACGTGCGGTCCACCCTAGACTACATCTTCGCTTACCATCAGGTGGGATTGTGGTCAAGCGCATCAAATATAAAATGAAAAAAAAAACGTATGAGTTTTTGATATTATACTATGATTTCAACTTCGTGTTTGGTTAATTTAGTTAGCTCATCAAATAAGTATTGAAAACCAATCCGAACTATCAATCACGAATTAAAATTTCTGAGATATTTCGCAAATTCGATTTCCGAATTCTACATTGTGGCAATTAAATAGATTACTTTGTCGCACTTTGTAATTTGCATATTTCAGAGATATGGTGCGGCGATTACTATTCAACTCAATTCGATGAAATTACTTCTACTTAATTAATTCTTGAATGATGATAATGATATACCTACTTCAATATATTATGTAAAATAAATTTTATCGTGTTTGCGGCATCACAAAAATATTTGTCAACAAACAGTCTTCTATGAGCACCATTAGGATGGTACAAATGAAAATGAGTGCAAATGAGTTTACATAAGTCAATCAAAGGCATTACAAACATAATCATCACTAACGACATGAAGGTTTATACCTATTCATGAGCCCTAAAGAGCAAAATAGTTGAGAAACAAAAAGTAAATATTAAAAATAAAAAAAATACTAACAAATAACTGGATCAAAGAAATATTTAATACCAGCATCCGCAACGCGGCTTGACCTCCGCTCCCTAGGGATTTAATGTTTTCCCGCACTGAAAAGTATTCCATGTATTATTCTAAGATAAGTGTGGTTAAAATCCTTTGAGCCATTAGAGCATGGTCGAGCAATAAATAAACACACAAACTTTCGTATTCATACTAGCATAATAGTACTGCGGTACTATTATTTTCCAGGAAATTTATTCGTATACTAAATAATATATCGTATACTATTAAACGAATAATATTTATATATATATATATATATATATGTGTTAAGAAATCTCGAAAACGGCTCTAACGATTTCTATGAAATTAGGTATATGGGGTTTTTGGCGGCATAAAGTCGATCAAAAATATCATTTAAAATTATTCAGAAAAGAATAAGAAATAAGATTGAACCCAATTTAGGAGCTAATCAATCAGTAAAGGCACTAGAGAAGCAATTCTCAAATTAAGATTAACTATAGACAGACAAATTGATATTGGATAAAATACTTATATAGCATTTATAAATTTGGAAAAGTATTCGACAAAGTAAATTGGAAAACTATGATGACAAAATTAAGGAATATAGGATTAGATTTTAGAAACAGATTAATAATTTATGAGTTATATAGGAACCAAGAGACGGTACTAGAAATTGTAGAAGAGGAAAAGCTAGGATAAGACAAGGTTGCGCACTCTCTCTCACCCCTCATATTCAATATGCTTATAGAATAAATAATATAAATAATTTTGGATAAAACTAACTAACTACTAACGATAAGTGTAAAAATAAACGGCCAAAGAGTTACATTCATAAGATTTTCTGATGATATAGCGGCACTTGCTGAAAACGAAATTGATATGGAACTGTAACTTCAATTGTATAATAATAATAATCATTTATTTAGAACAGAAAAGCAAAACATAAAGTTAGTGAGCCCTGCATCCCACACTAGGACAACCTGTGTTGTGGGTATGAAAGAAAATTTTATAGAAACTTGCATGAAAATGAACAGTTGTAAAACAAAGCTTCTAAAAGTATAAAAAAAACATCTACGCCCAACGAAACCAAAATTAATACTACCATATATAACAAGTACAAACAGCAAGCATTTCAAAATAAAAAAATATATTTAGGACAAAAATATCAAGGAAAGTTAAAAGAAATTTATTAAAGCATACGTTTGAAGCATAGCACTGTATAGGTGTGAGATGTGGAAAATGACACAAAGAAATAGAGAAAGACTGGAGGCCTTTGGAATGTGGTGTTGGAGGAGAATGGAGAGGATTAGCTGGACTGAGAGGGTGGCGAATGAGGAAGTATTAAGTCGAGTAAAAGAGAAGAGGAACATTAAGGCGATGATAGAGAATAGGAAGGGAAAGATATTTGGTATCATATGACACGACGAATTTATCAAAAACATAATAGAAGGAAAGATAGAGGGAAAACGAGGAAGGCGAAGACCGAGAATAAGTTACATAGATCAAATGAAGGAAAAAATAGGCATCGTGTCTTTTAAGGAATTAAGGAGGTACAAAATATTGCTAACGATAGAGCAGAATGGAAAAAGCTACACCGACAAGAGCACAGCTCTTAAATATAGAAAATCGATCTAGGTAGAACTCTTTGGGAAAACGCGTTCCCCGAGTTTTCACGTTTCATGCAGATGGTATGATCGATAAATTTCACTGCAGCATGTACATATGCTATAGCCCCGTGGTAAAGCGTTAGAATTCCGGCTCGCGGATTCCCCGATCCGATCGAATCTTTTTGACCGTTTGTTACTCTTTGACGCTTCAACGGTACAACCAATCCTCATGTAATTTGCTGTGCAGGTAGAGCATCACCTGGTATAACATATTATTTGATACTTTTTATCCCGGGGACACATGAAATCCCTCGGAAACGTGGGTATAACCTTGGGGAGAAAACTACGAGACAAATATAATCCAGTATAATGAACCATCAAGTTTACTGTTACTTCTAAAAAATCAAATAAAGGACTAGAATAGGTCTAGTGGGTGTACCTATCTTTATTGCGGTTTAAAATGCCCTACAAAAGAACAAAAGAACGCGCGTAGTGTCTAACAAATCTTGCACAATGCAATAAAGGACTGGATTGAACCGAACTATCTAGTAATAAACTCGTACACTATCAACTATTTCACTTGAGAAAGTCTTGATTTTTACTTTAATGAAGTTTGAAAGAGAGTTACAAGAGAGCATTTCTGTTAAGCAGACAGGAGACAAGATAGAGTAACTAAGCTTAGCTCTTTTGCTTTTTGCCCTCCTATCCCTTGCACTCCACTTCTAAAATAACGGTATACATGAAGGAAGCTTGGATCTTTTCAGGGCATCTGTGACTTAATATTAATGACACGAAATATGACATATTTGTACTTTTCATCGTCAAAACTCACACACATCGAAGTCTCGAAACACAGGCGGGTGCAGATTTTTCGAAAGTGGGACATATTTACTAGACACTCGTTTTTTCTACCAAATTATTAATTTGACTAATAAAATATAAAAACATAAAATCCTTAAAATCTATATAAATGAAAAAAAATAAACTAAAAGATAAAATCGTTGTCAGAGGGAAACGTTTCCAGAATGCTGGCGGCATTGCCACGTTGAATGGCAATGCTGATTCTCTGACCGAGGTATATGCCAGCATTCTCACGAGATGCTTCGACCAGGCGTTTGGGTATATACTATATCAAGTTCTACCATTTCATGCCTTAAAAGAGAAAAAAACATACTGGATATGGAATACCTGCATGTTTTATAAGATTAAGTAGTATTTTTTCCTGATAACAAACCATAATTTGTCTAATAAAATCATACAGAATTGTATAAATTCAATTACGATTCACCTTCCAAGTGTGAAATACTGGTACCGATAAAAAGTTCCTGTGATAAGTGCTGGATGAGCCAGATTGAGTGACCTTTTGATCCAAATCCGTTTATCCTCTAAGCCTCGGGCCAGCAGAAAATTATACCTTTCGATGTAGGTAACGCGACTATTTTCCCTTTGTTTGCTTTTCACACCCTAGATGCTTTGATGCCAGTTGCAGGAACGGCTCATGGCCTCACAAATGATTGAGCTATCGAGATGAAAGTGTACTTCAAAGGGCGAGGTCAGCAACTTAGTTATCTCATGTTCTTACTGAAATTGGTTAACTTGAATAGTAAAATTAAGAAAATGTAGATTTTAAAACTAATTAGAACTGGCATGGTTTACTTTGATGATGATATAGAATAGTGTTTTTTTTATAAAAACCTAAACGGTCAACTGTGAAAGAATAATACGATTAAGCAATTTCCATCCTCATAAGCATTTCCTCAGTTGATTTTTATAATTTTCTACATATAATCTGATATACCAATTTCTCCTTATAAAAACTTTTATTGGTCTGATTTTAGATAATAATATTTTATGAAAAATTTAGAATGATAGTTGATTACAAATGAAATTAGCAAGACTTTTATCCTATTTAAACTGCATACTTGTTGCAATCTATTTGTTGTCAGTGAAATAAAAACGAGCTTTATTTGTGATGCAAATATCCACTGTGTATCATTATCGTTTCTGCTTTTTTTTTTGCCAAATTACGCTGGTATATTCTTGTGAAGTACAAATACCTTTGTCAGTTTTTTTTTAACAATTTACATTATTTTAAACAGACTCCATAAAGAAAATAGAAAATTTTATTTTGTTTATTATGTTGAAAAAAATAAATTATCTTAATGTCAGTAGTTTTTACAGTGCTTTTTTTTCATATTACATTTTTCCATCCCATTGGGTTTAATAAAAAAAGAAAATGAAATACCTACCACCGAATATAGAACTGACTATATTTTATCTACATACCTACCTTTATTTTACCTTAAATGTACCTTTAAGGTAAAATAAATGGATAAAATAAAGGTACGTTTCAGCAAAGAAACTTGAAAAAATATTAGCCATGTGACTGATTCCAAAGTCTTAGTGAATGATTGGCTTTTGCAATATCCATTTATATTCCCGTTTTTATTGTCCCGATATATCGGTTTTTCGGGACACGACTAGAATGTTAGGCTCTTTTGTTGTGACAAAGGTTTTCTTACAGCTTTAAGGATAAGAATATATTTTTTATGATTAATAGCGATAGCTCAGTTTGAAATCGATCATAACGTTTTACCTGAACCAATAATAATACAAGTAGGAACAATCATAACTTATTTTAAAGTTTCATAGTTATAGTCAAACACTTGTGAATAATTCATTAGAGACATCAACAAATCAGGTTTATTTTGTCAAGTTTATGCTTATATAAGTACGTAGCATGAAGATAGACTCCTCATGAATATGCGATTATAATGTGCTTATATTCAATTACGGCTCAACACCTAATTTTGCGAGACAGATTTTCAAATAGAATTACGACCGACGTTGTTACAAAACAAATATTTATGAAAAAGGAAACGATGTAAATAAAAAAAGATGAGAGAATTGGAATTTAAATCTCCGAATTGTCGTAGCTCAGGGAAAAACTTTTTATAAGGCACTGACATTCCGTATGTTTGACTAGTAATCAATAATTTATTAATTTTCTTTATAAATATTGTTTCAGATACCTGAAAAAGAAAACTTTAAACACGTATGACGAAACATGGACAGCGCAGGCAACAATACCACATCATATGATGACGAGTTCTATCCAAGCGAGCTCACTCTTCGAAGAGAGTTTAGTACCGCTGAAAACATACTCAACAGCTATGACACATGGTCTATAGAAAAGTGTTTAGACACACTATTAATAAACGAAACACAGATGGATGACATCACAAATCACATGTTCATTCACAATGGAACTCAAGTGATTTGTTTAGAACACGCCCCTGTTTTGACTAAAAGCACTTTGATTAGAGCGAGTGTACTTTCAGCAATGGCTGTGTTATCATTTTTTGGTAATATTGCTACGATAATAAGCATACACAGAGGTAAAAGAAGTAGAGGAAGAGCAAGACCCTCATGGACTGCAATTTACAGTTTAATTTTTCAATTGAGCATAGCTGATCTACTTGTAACTATATTTTGTATAGCTGGAGAGGCTGCGTGGTCATTTACAGTCCAATGGTATGCAGGCAACATCGCTTGCAAATTATTTAAATTTCTCCAGATGTTCGCTTTGTACTTGAGTACATTTATTCTAGTACTTATTGGTGTAGACAGATGGCTTGCGGTGAAGTATCCAATGAAGAGTATGGCCACAGCGACAAGGAGTGGTAGACTAGTCATTATTGCTTGGGTATTAAGCGTTATTTTCAGTATACCTCAGGTGAGTGAATCATTCTTGTTTTGTTAGCTAAATTATAGGTACTTTACGATATCACGTTGGTTTTAATCTGCCTCTTATTTTGGTGGATATAAATAGTTTCTTCAGCTAGAAATATCCCAGCACTGTTATTGAATGGGGCAAGTTGAAGCCGGAATAATTTAAATTCTGTATACTACACTGAAAATACCGGGTAGCGGTTATCTATTTCATAAAAATATCTAATCTTGTTTTCGCAACCAAGTTAATAGAAAACAAGATATTTGTACAATTAACTAGTTGAAGTGGCGACATTACCAACATTCTGGAGCAATTAAAACTTTGGTCATACAGAACTATCTCTTAACAGGGAGATCAAAGTAATTTCTGTTCCAACATTTTCAAGTTAATAATATTGCCTACCTATAAGATGAAGATTTTATTGAGTTAAATTGTAGGCATGTTGGAAATAATAATAGTTTGTAAATAAAAAAAGAGTTTTGGTTACCATGGTGGCTAACATTATGCTAAATAATATACAAAAGCTAACTCGATTAGTTACCTTTTTTTTTCATTAAATGGGCTTGCGTTTGGTCACTGACCCGCCCATAAGGGGCGATAACGAAGCCTAAGATGAAACACGCTTACCCAGACAACCTATTCACTCTGGCCTTGAAAGTACCTAGATTGTAAGCGTCAGGAAACACAGACGCCGGAAGCAAGTTCCACTCACTTGCTGTCCGCATTATAAATGAGGATGCAAAACGCTGTGTCCGTATATTCGGATGTCAACAACGTACGGGTGAAAATTGTCCCGGCGTCTTGTGGTTCGGTGTAAAAATGGGGATGGTGGAATAAGGTTGAATAATTCCTATAGTGAATACATGTATACAATACAATACATATATACCTATAGTGAATACATGCCATTATTTTGATACATACCGCTATTTTTATATATTCCACATTCCTTATTGATTGCTCATTAAGGAAGAAGGTTATACACTTGTCATTCGACAAACACATGTGGCGGTGACAGACTGCAAAATGTTTACACATAATTAGGGTATTGTTTCAGAGTCGTGAAGTTGAATTTATAACGAACAATTTTTCACACATTTTAAAATGTATCTCGCCGTGGACAGTCGACAAATGTCAAATTATATACGCGTTTAAAACTCGATTCAGAATGTACTACAACCTTGGACAGCGATAATGTTTCTTTAAGTGACATGCGTTGACTTTTTTAAATATTGGACTTACCTACTTGTAATTTTTTTTTTAATTACGAAATCTTTTGTTTTCATACAGTCATAGAATAAAAGGAAAATATCTGCTTTGAATTAACGAAACCTTTAATAGTTTGTATAGATTCGATCTTTTTGTTTCTTAAAGATGTTTTGTAATACATGCTTTGTTGTTAAAGTGTTATATTATAATGTTTCGAACTTTGTGAGTTATTTTAAACATAGTTATAACAAATTCAAATAAACACAGAAACTAATATTAAATGCTTTGCTCGGGTAACTACATCGTATGTAGTCATACTACAATCTTGATCATACGTATTAATGTGCACTAACGAATTTAATTGTGTGGTTATTCAGTTCGTGTAATTTACTCAATTTAGTTAGAGCTTATGTCAAAATCAACAATTACTTGCTGTAATTATGTTTGAAATATACTACAACAAGTTATTTCAATATAAAATTTAATTTTCAAAGGGGTATTAAGAACCGCTATAAAAATGCAATTTTATAAGTTAAGATAGCCTGTTGACACACTTTCGATATTTTAAAGTAGTTTGTCATTTATCTATAATGGGAGATGGAATTCGATAATCACAATACTTCAGCTCATCTATCTAACAAGCGGTTTATGCCCCTTACACCCCTTACACTTTCTTAGTAATAGGACAACCCCTCTCAGCCTTGCCGCCAGCGAGTTGCTGCATTACAATTAAATTTACTCCAGTTACACGGAAATTAATTTTGTCATCAAAGGACCTGTTTTGGATGGGAAATAAATAAATAATTACCCAATGTGGGCGTGTGTTGTTTCTATCACAATCAAACATTATCTCTTTATTGCCAAAAGGTAGTTCATTAATTTATTACATAACAAACATATACAAAGATAAAAAAACATTTCATTTACATCCATAAAATTAATAGCACTCGCTCGGGAAATCAAATATTTGTCT
Source organism: Polyploca ridens (assembly GCA_951394255.1). Taxonomy (NCBI): domain Eukaryota; kingdom Metazoa; phylum Arthropoda; class Insecta; order Lepidoptera; family Drepanidae; genus Polyploca; species Polyploca ridens. Next base: position 8,112,324 of record OX596259.1, on the reverse strand, counting down.
AAGCGAAAACTCAAACTAAATAGCTCGACTCCCACATAATTCACACTTAAAAAAATTATATACTTTAATTGCCTGATCCCAGTGAACTTCAAAGATTTTATAATTAGTAGATGGTGACTGTGAATTCCAGCTTACAAAGTTAAAGTGGAAAGTTTTAGCGGTGGGTAGGAAAAGCGGCAATATTGAGACAACTTGCAGAATTGCAGGTTCACTTGTTGCTTACACTTTAATGGGTTTAAAATGTCTCAAAATGGCTTCACCTTTAGAGCTGCTGGCTTTTCATAAATTATTTATAAATTACTAACGGACGGATAGTTGGCTTAGTAACAGGCTTCCGTTTGGCAGCCTTTGGGTACAGTACCCTAAAAATTATATAGAGAAGTCGCAAAATTATTAATTTTACGTACTACTTAAGAAGCAAAAACTTTCTACCTTTTCTATAACGTGACTTTTGAACTGGATAGTATGTGTGGTCAATTAATTTCTGTCATGAAATGTGTAAATAATATCACTACTATATGGCATACATTTGATTGGCGTTTGAGAGACCCCGATGCGACGTGTGCATGATATAAATTTAACAATTATATTAGAACAATATATAATTTAATTGTAATATGCATTATACGATACAAGTAATATATATTACTCAGTGCATAATATCTAATAACTACTACTACTACTATTCTCTTAATTTAGCTTTCAATCTGGTATTCCACTCATGTTCCGGAATAGCTTTAATTTCAATTCTTATTTCTAACGTACTTTCTTAATGTCCCAATTTACATCAACAAAACTAGTAATCGAATTGAATGCCTACATAAGTAATAATACATTATGATACATGTGTGCAAAGTTGGTAATTACTCACGAGACGACAAGTATCTGTGTGGCAAAAAGGGTTGTACGCCGAACTTTTTGCGCGTCGTGTGCTTAGAATTGTATAGGTTATTTTTTCACTGACCAAAAAGTGCAGTCCGGATAGTCTGTCGTCTGTGCTGCACCTTATATTTCATGTCATATTTAAACCACTGCAATACTTGCATTAATGCATACTCTTTTGTTACTTTAACACAAAAAATACTAAGTTACCCTTGTGCTTACTCAATACTTTGATAAAGTTGATAAACCTATTTTGTTTCAGAGTGTAGTATTCAGAGTGGCAAGAGGGCCATTTATCGAAGAGTTTCACCAATGTGTTACCCATGGTTTCTACACGGAACGATGGCAGGAACAGGCGTATACTACACTGTCGCTTATTTTCATGTTTATACTGCCTCTAGTCATACTTGTGGCGACATACGTCTCAACAGTGAGGACTATTGCAAGTAAGTAAAAAAACAGGAATTTTAAATTAAAAAAAGTTTTATAAAAATGTATTTATAAGAAATATGTATCTAACAATACCAATCGGTATTTATAAATAGGTATATTTAGGTTTGATTCAAAAATAAATTCAAAAACTTTTTCAATAACCAGTACCTATTACTTCGAACATTAGTTTTAATAGTTATTGGGTATTCTCAAATACGTCAAAAGTTAAACATAAATTCGAAGTTCGTGTCGTATGTCCTTACCATAATTGATTAGTAGCCAAGATTAGTAGCCGGATAGGGACTTAATCGAATGTTTCAGGCAGACCTTTATTCATTCAATTAGTCAGACCAAATATGGTTGGCGTCAAATCACTTCTGAGTATGTTAGTTAGTATTTCTGGGGCATACTGTTCTGGATCTGGCCACTATTGAAAAAGCAATTGCGATATTCGCAAATGGAACTCCCTGGAAGTAGGTTACGTTTTATTTTGCGTGATTGTCATTTATTTTTTAATCGTGTCGTCGACATTTTGATACTTGTGTGTATGAATCTTTGTGTGTCAGCATTATTATGGATTTAACTCGAGAAAATAACACGATGTTCGCTGTAGTTTTAGTCAACTAGAGACTTCAATTAGTTTTTCGTGATTAAGTCATATCTCTGTGTATTCTCTGTGCATTAATTACACAACAAGTATCGTTTGAAAACCAAAAATCTGCATATTAGTATGTCAATACTTTATTTCGAGGAAGTGTCCTCGCAGTAGAATCCATCATCACGATAACCCTTATCAGTGAATACATAGAGTTAGAAAAGCCTTGAAAAGCTGGTCATTGTTGACAATACCAGTACAAGGCAAGAGAACAGGCCGTTCGCCAACACGATGGTCGGACCAAGTGAAAGAAGCCACCTATTTTTCTAAATTCTACAAAGTGGTGAGGGCTACTTCGGACCGGAATCGATGGAGGCGGTTTGTCCGCTTAAGGGGTTCCAGTGACCACGATCCTCAGAAATGAGGGACCGACTGAAGAAGAAGAAAACTATTTACGAGCACCGGTTAATGATTTCCAAAAGGCTATTAAAGAGATCTCATATGCGGGACGGCCAATTGCTTTTTACTGCGATGAGATGGTAAGCACAAAGCCTAAAAGGAATAGTGAAAATTGTAACTGTGGAATTCTTTGATACATCCCGATAACATAACATAGACATTAGCATACCTATGTTTCTCGTTGGAAAAGCTTTTCTTGTTTACGAAATTAAACTTTCTAGAAATGTCTAAAATATTTAGCCCTTCCTGAAATTAAAAACATTCATCGTTTTAAAAAAATCAGTACAAAGCAAATTTTAACTTTTTTAATATTAATGCGAGTATAGTATACGTGCAACTCTTTAAAACAAAAATTATAAATGCTGAAACAGAATTTATTAAAAACTTTTGTGGGAAAGTATTTTATTTATGTTAAAACGAAGTTACGAGGTCCATTTAAAAGTTAATCAACATCTCAAGTTAAAGAAAAACAAATGGCAGAATACTGTCAGAGGTTACTTAAGAATTGTATTATAGGTACATAAATCAAATTATGAATAAATTAAGTAAGTATTGAATCTGGTATTTCCATGTTAGCCATTAATTTATTACTAGTTGTTTTTAAAATGATCCTTCCTTTTATAGTTAAGAAAGACGTGTCAGTAATAAATTTATAAAATAGCAACCATTTATAAACGGTAAAAAAAGGTAATAAAATTGTTCGGCAATTTTTTGATATTGTATCCAGTAACTTACAATCGACATGACTCATTATGCCCGAACGCTTTTATCTGTTGAATTTATTTATACAGCAAATTCAATACCAAAACTCTTAAATCATTCACTATAATTTTATAGAAAAAAGAGAATGTAGGTATATGAAATTATAAATATTTTAAATTTAGCGTAAAGTTTTCCATAAAGAACTATAATTAAATGTATTACAACAATTTATGTAGAAAAGGCCCTCTTTAAATTGAAAAGAAGATGTGAAAGGATATAAGATACATAAACTCAATATCACATACGTGAATATGATCTCTTCGGTTTTCATAGTTTTCTTTTTACATCTCCCATTTGTTCGGTTCTTCATTTGGTGTGAGTACTTATTCCCCGTTGACCCGCAAGGAATGAGTTGACCTAATGTAGCTATTCATATAAATCATTGTATAAATAAATAGATATACATACTTGCCAAGTTAGAATTATACAAAGAAGCCCGATCTGAAAAATTAAGAACCTAATATCTGGCAACAAGAATTCAAATTAAGAATATCATTCTTAATGTTTTATACCTAGTCATTCCAGCTACTTACTTATAAAGGTGCTATTAAGTTAAAACAGTCTTGAGTCATTTTCAATGTTCAGGTACCTGAAACAATAATTACTGCCTCGCATTTTTAGCACTCGAGTAATGAATTTTAAGCTTTAAGCATCATCCTTTCGTCAATTGTTTTCATTTGTTGTTAAAGCTAATAAGTGTGATAAACCACAGTTTTAATGGGCTATAATATCATTTTATATGATAAAGGCTTTTAATTTATATATTTAATGTAATGTTAGCAATCAATGGACAAGACGGTAGTAAACTTGATCAAATTAATGCCCGGCTACCTTGTTAAGGCTTTTGTTATTGCCGACCTTAAAAAGCTCTTTCTAACACCCTTTATGAAGAACCCCATGTCATAACGCTGCAGGAAAATTACCTGAGGAGGAATGAGGAGCTTATTCCACATTCTATTAAATCGTTGCGTAGACCAACGAGGCGGTGCGCGAATATGAGGATGAGCTCCGCACCAATCGGCGAGCGTTGCGATAAAAGAAAGGTGACGTTGGCACACCAGCTCAAAAATCCTGGGATCCCTTCCCAGTATACTAGCTGTAGAAAACATAGCCTGTATCTTACCAGAGGCTAGTAGGTCCTATATCCCGATTAAATTCGGGATCGTCAAGGACAAATAGATTAATCTGGTAAGCAGGTCAAATTGCCCATAATTGCCCATATAGAACCAAACTTGCGTTTTTAGGCTGCAACCGCTCGTGTAGTTTGAAGGATCTTCTATAATACTCAAGCAAATATAATAATCCCAGAATAAGAAAACCTTTATATAGGCTTTATTAAATACGTCCTACATTAGGTATCAGCGACCCGAATATTGACCTCCCGGATAAAACCCCAAAAGGATAATATGCTTTACACGGCTAATGCTTCACAATATACTCAAACAGTGACAACAGATTTCCTTTAAGTACTTAAGTTAATGCGTCTTACTGTAAAGTTGGAAACAAAAGGACTTTTGGGGGTAGCCTAAAAGACTAAAACCTCAAGCTTGAGTTTATTCATAGAATGGTAATTACGAAGTTTTTGTAGGTAAGCGTTTTTATAATTAAAGTTTTTTCTTTCAGAAAGCGAAAAGGTATTTAAACCAGAAGTGATGAGACCGGAGAAATATTTCACTCCAGATATGAATAGGAGGCGGCTCATTGACAGGGCGAAAATGAAATCTTTGCGGATGTCCGTCGTTATTGTAGCGGCTTTCTTGGTGTGGTGGACCCCCTATTATGTTATGATGATAATTTTTACGTTTTTGAATCCTAATAAAGACGTAAGTAAATATTAGCTTGAACTTATTTTTTTATAGAAAGTCATAGTACATAAAGGGTGTAGGTATAAGGTGAAGGACCTTAAAAGTATCCGTTACCCACAACAACTTTTACCAAATCTGAAATTTCAAGTAAAAATTGTTTTCATACATTTTAATCGAACAGTGTTGTTGTTATTTTATTTTCATGATTTATGACCATTCGGCCTAATGTGATTTTTTTACCACGCAATTTGGTAGCATGGAATTTATAGTAGACAAGAGTCAGCGTGATATCGCGTAAATTATTGCAAAAAACCTCGCTATATAGCGATCTTTTATCAGATTTCACTATATCTCCTTATCATCATGTCCTGATTACACGTGAAATTTATGCCGGGATGCAGTATAATAAGTATGAACAATTTGTATGAAGATGGGTTCCAGAAACTATATTTGAAATATCGTTTGAAAACCTATTCCAAAAAGTTTCTAGATGAAGTCAAGCCACCTTAAAAAGTAGAAGGGCTTTTCAAATTTCCAAGTCATGAACCTGAAGCTGTAGGGACTTCAGTATGAGTTACGAATTCTTGGTTCACGAACGTGACTTTACTGCAAGATACAGTAAAACATTGAACAAACTTGGTCACTGTGTATAAAGAAAATTTAACACGTCCCCAACTTTAACTAACTGTTGATTTTAATAAGGGTTGAGTTGCATAAAATAAAGTTACTGAAAGATAAAAAAAAATAACAAACATGTTTTCGTTTATGACTCTCGAAGATAAACCCCTTTCATAATAAAATAATTATAAAACGTTGATTAGTTAAATGTCTGACACGTGATGTGACATAATTGGTGTTCGAAAGAGTGAGACGGACGACACTAGTCATTTTGGCCCACTCGCGAATGGGCCCGTGGACCGTGGGCCATAACGCCTATTCTATTTTATTTTCAAATTTTGCATTATGGCCCGCTGTCAAAACAAACAAATAACTATCCTATTTTTGATACAGATGGAGGAGGTGATATGTGACGTATCAGAACTGTCTCGCTATACAATTGAGTTCATTTTAGTTCTCTTTTGTTATTTGACGTAATTAAAACACACCCTAGCACCGCTCCGCTACCTCAGGAACCTACTCAGTTTTGCGCTGTGCCTATAGTTATAAAGCTATTATGAATAAAGGGCTAGTATGTTAATTAAGCTAATGTTATAAAACCTTTGTTATGAAAATAAAACAACTTGATATCTAAATATAACATATTATCGCTACCCTATTTGTCAATGCTTTTTTCCGAATTTTAATTGAAAATGATTTTATTATCAAAGTCAAAGCCATTTATTCAGTGTAGGCCCTAGTATGGCACTGAGGAAGGTCAAAGCTACTGAAGTTACCTCCAGTAAATAACAGGCAAGAAACTCAACGAGGTTATTCTTAAAAAAAATTAATTTTTTTTGGACAATCTGACTATATTGGCAATTTTTTCCAAGTTTCGAGAGACCATCTTTTAAAATAGAGTACGTATACGTACGTACGTAAGGGTTTCCAACTTTTACGAGATCATAAATAATACTTACAAAAAGTCACACAGAACATAAATTACAGTAACGCAAGTTTCATTTTTCAGTAAAATATTTAAATGAATTTCAGTTAGTTCAATACAGTTTTTAAAAATAGAGAATATCAATATATTAGAATCGTTTTTTATTCATAATATGCAATTGTCATTGTACTGCACAAGTCCTGAAAAAATACCTCTAATTTCCACTTCTCTAATGTAATCAAAATGAAAGGATTCTTATATATTTGGAATACACCATAATTTTACATATTAAAAGCTATTCATTGGTATTTATAGGAAACGCGATTCATGGGTATTAGATTTGAATAGAAAATCAAATTAATTGAACAGGCTTTAATTTTGTAGGATAAATGTTTCAATTTCCGGCCCAATGTCAATGTACTTGATTTGTGGCAATGTCCCGGAAATTGAACCCAACACTAAAGTTTAATCAAGAATTGGACTCTCAACGTAAGCTTTCGTCATCACTGACGATAATAATGTATTACAAGCATAAAATTCGAGCACGTTTATCTAATTACTGTCAATAGCTTACTGTCTAGTAAGCACTAGACAAGCATATTTACATTACTAGGCATACCTACTGTTATATTTACCAGCCCAAAATCATTGGTTTAGTAGATAATATATACTTATCTCATCCTACCTAAATATATTTTTGTTCACTGAGGTAATTTATATGCTGAGTTTCTTGCCGGAGTCTTCTCAGTTTAAGTATATTCCGAACCGGTGGTAAATTCAACTGTATGTACCAATTTACCGATCATAAGTGCCCTACTAGGGCCTAAACTGAATAAATGACTTTTTGATTTTGCTTTCTTTTAACTTTTCAGCAAAGCGAAGAACTACTCTCCGGTATATTCTTCTTTGGAATGTCAAACAGTCTAGTCAATCCTGTAATATACGGCGCCTTCCACTTATGGCCGAAGAAAAAGAAGTCCCATCGGCACAGCGATAGGTAATGCAATAAAACATCCAATTCTATATGAAAAGTAGGAAAATAAGTGGGAGTGTGAGTATGTGTGTTACTCAGTCACGCTGAATCGATGTTTGGCAATGACAAATAGATTGATTGATGGATTAACATATAGAGTACCTTTCATTCCAGAAAAACCATTAGTTCTGGAAAGTAAGTGAAACTGGTGCGAAAACGGATAGTAAGAGAAATATTACTATCAAATAATAAAGTAAACCTATGTGGTCTTATAATACATCTGCGAAAGAAATGTATATTAACTAAAGGTATGTAATCCTTACACGTGCCGGATATGTATGGATTGCAGGCTTTCTTGAGATGTTGATATTATTGTAACAAGTTCAAATACTTGGTGCGATTCTTTGAAATACATTTTGTAAGATTTATATTTTCATAACAACTAACTAATCAAATTATTAGTAAATTATGTTACATTCATACAAAATGATGACAATAATTACATATTTGTTGTAAATATATAAAGATTTTCCAACATTAAGGAGTGGTTCAGTGACATACACACGTGCAGAAGAATTTTATATATAAAGATATAAAAAGGACACGTGATTTTGCAATTACTGTACATGTCACTGAAACAATTTATATCTATTAATTGCATACAATACTTTTATAATAAAGATTCAGATGTGTTTCTACCAAAAAATCTTAACAATATAGTAAATCTCGATACAATAAAAATATAGTGTCAATGAAAGCATTATTAATATCTACTGCAATAAAGTATTAGGGTCGCATAAAGCGTGTTATCGAACCACACCCTCGTCTTACCACGGATATGCCGATCCATGTTATAAAACAGCCCCGTAGCGTAGCTTTATATTACCCACTGTTTTGGTGTAAAATAGTAAAGGTTAACGAATCAGATGATTTACGGGATAGGCGATACGGCTTCTATTTCGTTAATTATTTTATCTTGGGTATTGCTAACCTGTTGGTAAAATATTTTGGATACATGACTTATAATAATAATATACAGGTCGTTGTTTTGGTCAGCGACAAGCGACTCAGGGTCGATAATACAAATGATACTGGTGCTAAAAAAAATATAAAAAAAATACTTTATTTTTTTTAAATAATAAAAATAAAAAAAATAAAATTTTGAAAATCATGTAATAAGCTAAAGTGTAGACATAATACTCAACGGGAGTACGAGGGAGTAAAGGGGTGGGGCGATGGCAGCTTGTGCCTAGCTCTAGTCTGTGCACGTGCCTAGTAACCATACTTTGCGGTAATTTTATTTCAAATTGAATAAGGTATTTCTCATCATATTTACAGTATTTAATGGAATTAAGTCCATTTTTGGGGAATATATATTTTGTACTACCGCTCCTGGGTCGCTTGTCGCCGACCAAAACAACACCCTGTATAATGATACAGTGCAGCCACCGAGATAATGTGTTTCTGACACCTGTTAGTATTGGCTTATTCTCAGAAACGGCTAATCCTATTACGATGGAATTTTGACAGGAAAGTTCAGTACTTTCTTAGGCATAGCTTAACGAATGTTCAGTATTTTCTTAGTGAAAGTACTATCATAATCAAATTAGTCATTGCATAGGTGATCGTCCTCGCGCTCTGATGCCGCTCTCGATTCTATTAGTGATTCTGAAAAAAGATTACCCTAGATTTAACTATAGTACATTCCTGCTATGTGTTATATATCACCCATTATTAAGACATAATTATCTATAATTTATAGTATTTATAGCTATATGTTTGACTTGTTAGAAAAACAATAGAAAACTAATCTTCCCTCACCTTCAAAGTTAGATTGTGTTCCTCTGTAATTGATTGTATTCCGCATACCCAGCCAGCATCATTACTATGCGTGGCATGTTCTTCTTGTCCACACCCTCGATTCCGTTAAATTAAATTAGGGGAATATTTTACTATTGCAATAGAAAACTTAAGTGAAAACTTTTTCGACAATATACTCCTAAACGTGACAATACCATAGATTGTTTGTTATTTTATACTTTTACGCCCAATTCAAAAGGAAAAAAGGTTAGTTTGTTGTGAGTGTTCAAAAACCCTTTGGCGGTTAACACACTGCCCCGCACCACGCAGCGTAGTGCGTGAATGCGTCTTTTAACGTTGCTTGTATCTCCGTTTGTATAGAAAAGACGCACAGTCCAACACACAGAAAACGCATCCAGGCGCGTTCATACAGATCACGCGCCAGGGTATGGCACACCGAGTCTCGTAGTGCCGTGCGTAATTTTGTATGGAATGAGTCAGAGCCGCCGTGAATCCATAAAACGCAACTACGCGCGTGAGTGCGTAAAAAACCCGCACGATGATGCAGATTTGCACTCCCGCAAGTATGCGCGTAGGTGCGTGGCAGTGTCATAATCGCCTTTATGTGACCAAAAGTCATGCCACTTCTGGGAACCGAAGAAGGGCAATTTTATTGATTTTTATGTTGATTCCATGAAATATCAGAACTTTGTTCATTTATGACATTAGTCAATGATGTTCAACTTTTTCCGTGCGAATTGAGAAATCTCACAACATTTCCTTTAAAAGTTTGTGAGTGGTTTTGTGTCATCATCTTCTTACAATTTAAATACATATAATGTGCACAATTAATACCTAGAGCTCACCCCAAGTAAAATTCAATTACTTAAAATGAAGAAAGTTCGATAAAAGTAATCCCATCAAAAACATTCTGTAAAAAACTAGCCAAGTCTCGATGGAGCTGCTTGTTTATCTCTAAAAAGTAATGAAATCTAGACAAAGTCGTGCCAAGTCTAAGGTTCCTTACTGCGATTTCTTTATTATTATAGTTAATGTTGTGTGACTTGGCCGTTGAACATTCTTTATACGTTAGTGGGTACAAGTACAGATTGGTGCAATGGTGTCATGGAACACCTGGTTTTGTACCCTTGTGTTCCCTTCAACGGCCAAGTCACACAACATTAACTATAATAATAAAGAAATCGCAGTAAGGAACCTTAGACTTGGCACGACTTTGTCTAGATTTCATTACTTTTTAGAGATAAACAAGCAGCTCCATCGAGACTTGGCTAGTTTTTTACAGAATGTTTTTGATGGGATTTCACTTCTTTTTATAGAAAATGAAGTGGCCCACCAAGTTGAATATTTTTGTAAAGGCGGTATGTCGATCTCTAATAGTTTGGTTGGGCTCCAGTGTTTTCTAATCAGGGTCACCAGGTACTCCAGATCTTCGATTATCCTAGTTTTTATAGTTTTCCCTTTATGTGGTCATTAAACCCTAACTCTGTACCAAATTTCAGCTCTCTGAGTTTATGGGAAGTACTAGTTCTATTTTGATGATCATGATTGAGTGAGTGAGTGAGTGAGTGAGTTTCATAAATGTGAAACTTTGCTTTCGCTTAACTTCGGAACTAAATGACCTACAGACTTGAAATGTAAGTGATTATAGCTTACTGGATGACGAAAATATCTGCGTTCGGGTCTTATCCAGAGGTTCTCAAATAGGGGCCTGAAAATGCGGCGAAATGGTTCCAGTAAAGGATGGTACGGCAGTGTTTGCTTCGCGCTCGACTCGGCGGGGGCACTACCGTGCCACCCGATATTAATAATAATAGCCTTTTATTCAGACATACATATCGTTTGTTGGTTTACATTTTTTTTCTAATAATAAGGTTATACAGGAGTTACTTTTAAATATCAATAAATAATTTTAAATTAAATAAGTTAATTTGCCTCGACATCACTGTCCGTTTGCCTTTTTTGGGCAAAGGCCTCCTCCAACTGCTTCCATTCTTCTCTGTTATATGCTGTCCTGGTCCACGCGCCACCCGCTACAGCCTTTATTTCACCAAACCATCTTCTGAAAGGTCTCCCTCTCTTTCTTTTCTGGTCTTTCGTGAACCAGAACATTATTGTTTTGGACCATTTTTCTCTCCCCCTGATTGTATGGCCTGCCCATTTCCATTTGAGCTTCCTGATAGTTGCCGTGATATTCTTTGTATGTTTCTTAATGTGTTTCTTACTCTGTCTGATCGTCTTATTACCAACATGCTCCTTTCCATAGCGTTTTGGCAAGTTTCTAATTTCCTAATATGGGCTTAAAGTAATATTACCAAACATAAATGCTTTCTATCAAATTATGAATAATATTCAAAGCTCCCAAAAACCAGAAATAGAATATTCATGAAAATTCTTCTTTGCAAACAAGTAAATCCATATTCATTGACGCCAGTCAATGTTTGTATGGAAACCATACTTTTGTTTTATTAATGTTTTGTTATCTCAGTGTAAAAGAAAATATTTGAACATACAAATATTCAAAGCTCTACTATCAAAATGGATATGGCTGATAAAACTACAGACTCACTAAATGGGCCTGACTACGTAAGCTTTTTGCGATAATCGAATATGATATGGCTCGATGGATTGCCTACTCATGTTTTATTTACACGTAAAAACTAAGGTTAAATGTACGTATTAGTTGGTTCCTAAGCTATTTTGAGGCTTCGGAGTTTCATTTATTTGAGAATATAATACATATATCACAAAGGTAATAAGGATCGTGATAGCCTACAAATAACGACTATTTCATCTGGATACATTACATACTCTTAGTAATGGCTTACCTCTAGTTGAGATCTAGATCCCAGATTTAAATTGTTACAGTCTATCAAAGGGCCAAAGTTTGATAATGATAATTGATATTGATTCTAACAATTTGGATTTCGCAAGATCAATTATCATCTGTCTGATATGGCTTATGAGAAACGTCTCTAACAAAATGTACCTTACTAAGACGTAAGACTTAAAAGTCTGAGCGATAATTGCCCATTGTACATAGGTACCTTTGTTCTTTTTTTACTTGATTTCGTTAACTGATGTTATGGTGACAAATAAAGAGTTATCTATCCATCTATCTATCTGAATGCAGTATACTAACTAGAATATAGATTAAGAAAAAAAATTATACGCAGACAATTCAAAACCGTAGTTGGGCTCGTCATGCTGATAAATGGATTTAAATCCCGAAAATGAGCCGAGTATTTTATGTAGAACCATCAAAAGTAAAGATTTCCAAAGACTTAATTTTAATTCTGACTCAATGTCACAAAGTAACTCTTCAACGGTGCTTGTCAAGAAGAGATTAATAGTGGCTAAATACTTATGCGGTTGAATAAATCTTAAACTAGACTACTCTCGTTAGTCTAAATAGCTTTTCGTCAAATGGGATGGAATGAAATTGAATTTGCTTGAATATGGTATACATACCAATGGATCATAAAATGTACGAGCTCGGCATATTCTGCAATTATGTCATCTTTTTGAACTATACAGTTCGTAAATGATACAGAGAAAAATATTTACCATGATGTAATATAAGAATTTGCTACTATAGTAGTATAAAAAAATTAAGAGAAACCTGACTACGCTTTGTCTTGATTACGGCGACAGACTCGACGTAATAAAGACGGCGACGTCACTTGACACACTACATTTGACTTCAAAACAGAGTCAGATTATAGTTCCTACATCGTATTAAGTAAATTTAAAAAAATATGTTTCAATGTTGAGATACGTTTTTTATATCTCTCTTTGCCAACTGAACGAGATATGCATACCACTGATAAATAATAATTTGCAATTTTGAATAGTAATCTTTTCCGTTGAGAAATTCCATTGTATCTTCAAAGTCCATTAGGAACATAATAAAATTAATATGGAACCATTGTAGGACCTGCTATAAATTATACAAGCTGTTTCTGAGTTGATGAACTTGAGAACCGAATTGATGAAACTATAAAAAAAAAAAAATATACAGAGGAATTACATACAGATTCTCAACCTCCTCCTTTCTTCTATAAGTTGGTTAAAACAATTTTCATTACAGGTTCTGAAAATGCAAATTTTCCCTGTTTTTATCATGATATTATTTACGATTACATAACTATGCAAAAGGACGGATGGATATCATGAAACTATAAGAGTAACGCACGTGACTTTGCAATTTTGAAAATGTTACTTAGTTATGGTGCGTCCATGCTAACCGAGCACGAGCCGAGCTTCTATTCGTTCGTCGCTCGCGATGTCAAGTGTGGACAAGGATATGGGAGTGTGGACGTACAACGAGCCTACAACACGAGCGTGATGCGAATCCCTGTATTCGTCAAAAAACTGACAATCGGCGGAGCGCAATCGAGCGCGAGCCGCACACTCGTTTGAGGCACGCAATGACGCATACTGTCCGACCACGCTGCGTAGCCTGTTCAACGAGTGCTCTCAGAAGGGGGGGGGGGATGGGAAAGTTCGAAAGCAGAAAGTTTAACTTTGGAACTTGTTTGGACTAGTTAGGAGACAAACATAGGTACTAAAAAACGTCCACACAACCCTTGGAGGTAAGCCGTCCGTGCTCCACGTGTGCTCGGCTCAAGCTCGGTTCGCGTAGCATGGACGCACTATTAGGGTTCTTTGTAGTATTAAGTTGAAACTATTTGTTCAGCCACATCAGGACTTAAATGGTATCATACACACAGCATCATACAAATTAATTTAAAAAATAATAATATATGCGCTATGGAAATGATAACCATATTAAGTGTGTATAAAGAGTGAGGGAGTTGTTTAGAAATATATATTTTTCTTAATTAATACATTTCGGTCAAATATCCGACACCAAGAGTCTGTTAACAAAGGATTAATTTAATTTTGTTGAAAGATCTTTAAAAACATTCAAATAACATATTAAATGTTAACAACCAAAGTGGGCTCACAAAGAAAACTTCACAATGCTTACATAATTATCTCTAAACATTTATTTAGGTCTTCTTTTGTTCAGCTTAGCTGACTTTTAATGTAAAATTGTCTCCCCACAGGGAATCTGGTGGGCACCATGCGTCATTACTACGTCGTGGTGATAACAACACGTCATCAGTGAGACTGACCACTATAAGGTCACTGCGATCGTCAGCAAAATACTCCAATGGACATAACGTTAGTTTATTATAACCAGTGCGTAGATCTGCGACAATGAACAGGACTATAAGACAAGAAAACTTTGAAATGAGACAACAGACTTGTGTGTTATGCTCACAACGTAAAAGATTAAGAGCAGAAGTGAACATTAAAGATTACTGTGTATAAAAGTGTTTTGTAAATATAATGTAATTAGGTATATTTTTACTATAAGATTTTGCTATGATGTATATTAATTGTTTGATGTTGTAAAAATAATGAGATTAGTAGCGTTATTAAAATATGTTTTACGAGAATTATTATTCTTTTGACTGTGTGCAATATTCGACCTTATGCTTTGAATAAATAACGACATGGTTATGTAATACCCACTTATACAATGGCTAATTTATTCATGTACGCTGTCAAAACAAAACTTGCTGAAATATTTGATTATAGGTAATTGGAACTTTAGGTCAAGGGCTAAATAATGTTATTTCAGCTGAGATAGTTTTATTGAGCTGATTGCTCAGTGGGTGGCTGGTTAAAATGTAGTTTAGACATACGACAAAATATAACTAGACCAGACAAAAACCCAAGGTTATTATACAAGTTTTTGTCTGATCCATAAGATCATGAGTTTTATTCGAGTACTCATATTTGGGACGTAAAGGAGCAGGGGTAATGAAAAACCCACCCTAGTAGCCCTAAGTAATAATTTGATAATTAATAGTTTTATGACATATTGACATAATTTAAGTAAGGAAAATCCCACCAAAAACATTTTTATGTAAACTGTTGCCAAGACATATGGCTCGCACTGTCAAAAAGTTATCAGATCTCATGTAGAGCCAAGCTTATAACTCTACATGCACTTACTCTGCAAGCCCTAACTTCACAAACTCTACACACCGTAGTCAAAATATGTGGCTTGGCCGTTTTCTTTCAATGGTAAAATCTTATTACAATAATGCAAAGCCTATGCAAACGAATACTTTGAACTTTTAAAACTAATTTAAGTCACGAAGCCGCCCCGGAACCCACAAAGAGAGAATTCTCCCGATCAAACAATCCCTGAACTTCATCCCTTTATATTGATTTCAGGTTTACAGCTGTTTGCATATTTCCAAGAATAGATAATAATTTTCAATCGTTGAGATACATTGTTTTTGGTTTCAAATTCAATTGTCATTTTTCTTCATCATAAAAACGTAGCTGTCCAACTGGATAGTTGTTTGAAATAAATTGGATTGATAAAATTTACAGCACAATATATCAATCATCAGCAACACACGAGTGGCTATATTAGGAATGCCTTTTAGATAAAAAATCCAAGTAACTTTTATATAAAAATATTTTTTCTGAATAAAATAAAGTTATTTGATGAATGAACAATACATTTGGTTATTATTATTAATTTCATCATCATCATCATCATCAGCCTATAATGCTCCACTGCTGATCACAGGCCTCCTTTCACAAATGAGGGTGAAAGGGATTGGACAATACTCCGCAACGCGTGCCCACTGCGGATCGGTGGAGATAGGCTAGTGGTCAACCTACTGTTGGAATTTTTCAAGCCGCCTAGTAGGCATCCAACTAGCTTAACGATTATCACAATTAAGTGATAACCGGGACCAACGGCTTTACGTGCCTTCCGAAGCACGAAGACGCTCGATTTGAAAGACCCATCCAGGTACCGACCACGACAGTGGTAGCTTAACTTTGCCGATCGATTAAGAACGGCTAACCATGCTACACCACAAGCGCTTCAATTATCATTTATATATCATCATATTTACATACATTTTACATCGTGGAAATGCGGACGGAGCGGCACAAGCGGTGGAAATATAAAACAAATGTAGGTATTATGCATTAGTGTTGTGGTTGTTATGGAATGAGTTTAATAAGTATGTAGATGCACCGAGAAAGCTTGCTCTCTTAAGTTGTACGTGTACCATATAGATGGAGTAACACAGAGCAAGAATTCACTTGCGCCTTTTTTCAATGCTCTGTGTGTAGCAACATTCACTTTTATAGTATGGGAAATAAGTCGTGCGTGATATAGATTACGACTGTCTTATATTGAATTTCGCACACAGACACGTACCGTACAAAGTGCAGAGTGGGTTGTCCTCCCACAAGGAAAACACTAAGATATCTATCAGCTTCAATTCCAAAAAGAGTGTCTTTATCTGAAAAGCAGATTAAATTGACTCTCATAAAGAAATAAAATATAAATGTGACAGGGATTCATATTAACTTCTTATAACGAGTGTACATAAAAAAAATGCTACCAGTAGGAGGAAAAAGGATGTTTGATAAAGACGTGGAAATTTAATACTCCAAATGTTTATTACAATCATTCTTTCCAGAAGCAAATAAAATACAACACCTACGAAATGAAGTCGTTTTTTTATTTGCGAAGCACACGAACTCCATTTGTGTTATGTAAGAGAATTAATATTGATGTTCATAAGAATTTGATGAGTTTAATTTAAGTTTTACGTAATAAAGTGAGTTCTATAGTAACTATGGATATAATTATGATGCTCAAAAACCACATTGTTAGTAGGTACATTATACTGATATGAAGTAATTTTATCACACTACTTATTGTAGTATGTTATGCTATTATATTCATACTATTTTTAATTATCACCGAAGTAGCGCAGTGTAAACAAGATACGGTCAAACTTTTACATTACGGGGGGTGTTGCCGACCCTGATCGTTAAACGTTTTTGGACCCCATGTTGTAGCACTATAGGGAGTCTTCCAATAGATATGATAAGAACTTCCGACTCAATCTTTGTGTGGACTAACCATTGCGGCTCTATGTTTTGAGGGTGAGTTCTACTTTGTAAGTGAGGGATGCAGTGAAAGTCAGGTGACAATGTAACAAGAACAAAAAGTTCCTCTGAACTATACTCATTATAGAGGCGGTAGACCCAACGAAGTTACACTGAGAAGTTCTGAGCCGCGAGTAAGTTCGAGATAGTCAACGATACACTTCCCTTTGCGCTGAGGCAGGTGGACCATTCTGGTATGCGGTAGGTACGGGAATATGCATCCTAGCTAACATATCGACGGTCCCTACGTATAAACAGACATGTCTCATACATCATGTATGGAACATGTCTGTTTATACGTAGTGACCGTCGATATGGTTAAGCTGTATTTGCTGGAGTGGTGTGAAGTACCGTTTGTGCCGATTTCTTTTTATGACAAGGGTAGCGTAATCAGCTTTATTTTATCATACAGAAACAAAATATGTATCTTACAACGAGCTGGTTTGAGTCACGATTTGATTCTCTAACTAACTGATACGATGAATTAACATGTATATTTGTTCTTTGTCTATCAAAATAATTTTAAAAGTTTTACCAAGTAGGTACGTATTGGTAGTAGGTACCTATCAGTTATCTGGTTTCCATTGTAAAGGCAATACTTCGTTTGGGATCAACTAGCTATGTGTGAAAAAATATGGTAGGATATTTATTGTTATACAATATTAATAAATCGACTGTAACGGAACGTTTTCACTCCAAATAATATCTTTGAAATCATATTCTCTCCTTATTCAGAAAAAGTTCATAAGTAAAGCTCTTACTATCCCAATTTGTTACTTATTTCACAGAGGGAAATAAACATGGATTCTAACTATTGTCGAATAAATTCCATTTTCCCAAATAAAATATTTTCGCCTACGCTAAAGTTACGTGTGACTACGTTACAAATTGGATTAGACGTGTCGAATGTTATGCATATTTTGGATTATAAAGTAAAAATAAATAATTATCAGTCATTGAAGTTTAATAGAACTTTCCAGGCTAGATGAATCGACGTGAGATATCGCCTCATAAATGCTCATTGGAGCAAAAAATAAATATCTGAGATTTATTTTTTGCTCCTTTGAGCAAACAGGCTAGGAATTGGAGAAGAATGGATAGCTGAATGCTAGCATATAATAGGGAAGATCTACGTTTGAGTCTGTAGTCAACAAGATGATATAAGTTCTACGTCTGAAACATAATAGCTAAAGAATATTATATTGGAATAATAGGAAAAATTGCATACTGTACATTCATATAACATCATGACCATCGGAAAACTTTTAATTTATTTTTTGTTATGAATACATTGTAAAATGAAAACTCCTAACTCACTCTCTGACTAACTAATCAACGACCAACCTAAAGCCTAGAGTGCTGAAGTTATACACAAATGGTCTCTAGGACAAGAAATATGGCAGGATTGCGAGAAAAACCGCGTTGCGGGAAGCCAGTAAATATATAAGTATGGTAAGTTCCAGTGTACTTAATTAAAGAAGTTTTCAGAATACTTGAAGTTTGTATGGCTTAGAGTCATTAGATAAACCAATGTGGTTGCCAACAGGAGAGGCAACTGAAGTACATAACAATTATTTTTGTCAACCAGGAAGATTTTGCAGAATCTCAATGGAAAAGAATTCGCGCAACGCCATTATTAAAAGTATTTCGAGTGTTTCATTGTGATAAAAAATGACAATGTAATAAAATGTAGGCCCCTTCATTAAATTTAAACGAAATTCCCTTCCAGGTTAGCGACCTAATTATTCCAGATAATCGTGCCATCTTTATTGATTCCTTTTTATTGCCAATGACAAATTAATGCCGTACTCAGAGACATTAATTAAAATTTTATGACAGATTAAAATATCTCCATCTTTGTTTAGAAAGGGACAGGACTAGAAAATGTGTCTCTGAGTATGGCCATAAATCTTATTAAAAAAATAGTATTTAGGTATATAAAATATTTGGTAAATTGCTTATCTAACAAAGAATATTGTGATATATGAATGTAACATATTATTAGGACACCTTAAGGCGTATTTTCAGAAAGTGAATATTATTTTAAGCTTAATATAATTTTGCGGAAGTTAGTGGAATCTTTACCCGCTGTGTAAAAAATTTTCTGTAAATAATAATAACTATTGCTGTCTAGGTATGAGCTGATTGATCATGTCAGTGAGTGTAAAATCAAAGCGTGAATTATAAAAAAAGAATAATCTCAATACGGATAAATTGAAAATAAAGTCGAAGACGGAAATAAATTGTCATCAAATAAATTGAACCGTGTCACAATTCCTAAAGATCAATAAGGAAAATGTCTTTACTTCGCACGTTCTAGTAATTCAGTTAGAATATCAAGTAATATCGAGCAGAAAATGTCTACAAAATCAGTAATTAAACAATGAAATTATAAGAAAATAGCTAACCATAATCCGTATTGAGTTTACTATTAGATAAGATATTACTAGTAGACATGCTGTATATTGACACCCAATCCATATTCACAGTGGTCAACCACGAAATATTTCACGCGAGAGTGACAAACATGAAATTGCAACTCGAGATCTTGTGTCAGGTTAAATTCATTTTTTTTTTGTAAAGCGTATTTAATTACTATTTTCAATGTAAATATAAAGTTCATCCGTTCACTTCTATGTCTGCAATTGTGATACGGCTACGTTAGATCGATCTAAAATATTGTCTCTACAATAACATTAAGCTGATTATAGTCATCATCATCATCATCAGCCTCCAATGTCCCACTGCTGAGCACAGGCCTCCTTTCACAAATGAAGGTGAAAGGGAATGGGCAATACTCCACCACGCGTGCCCACTGCGGATCGGTGGAGGTAGGCTAGTGGTCAACCTACTGTTGGAATTTTTCAAGCCGCCTAGGAGGCATCCAACTAGCTTAACGACTATCACAATTAAGCGATAACCGGGACCAACGGCTTCACGTGCCTTCCGAAGCACGGAAACGCTCGATTTGAAATACCACTAGGCGGTCACCCATCCAGGTACCGACCACGACAGGCGTAGCTTAACTTTGCCGATCGATTAAGAACGGCTAATCATGCTACACCACGAGCGCTTCAATAGCTGATTATAGTATTACAGTATTACAGAGTGATGTCACGGACGTCGTACGCTACAGATCACTAACGTATTTGTTTATTTTGTTTTAGCAATATAAAGTAAAATTTACCTCCAAAGTCCAGTGGTGTGTCATAGTGTTAACATAATACCTCTTATCTAGTGTTATTCACATTAATTGTGCTGTGATTTTGCATTATCAATAGCTTAATGGTGATTTAATTCGTGTTTTATGTTATGACTGCGTAGGGTAAATTGTTTTTTACCCGCAATTATTTACATTATAGCGCACAGATAATATAGATTATACAGTTTATACTCGAACCATTACTGAGTTTAGCGCCATCTATCGTGTGCCCACTCACAAACGTTTTAATTAGGATCATACTCGCAATTAGGTTCTAAAATGGTTCAGTGTGTAGCCTGCGGCCGGTTCGCGCCTGGCAAGGGAGAGGTCGTTAGGTGCAGCAAGTGTACGGGGACCTTCCATCGACTCTGTATAGGGCTGAAAGAGGGATCAAGGACCGGGGCTTCATGGAGCTGCCCAAGTTGCAAACCCAATAAGCCGAAAGGAGATAACGCAGAGACACCTGTGA
The DNA here is from genome assembly GCA_951394255.1 of Polyploca ridens. Classification (NCBI taxonomy): domain Eukaryota; kingdom Metazoa; phylum Arthropoda; class Insecta; order Lepidoptera; family Drepanidae; genus Polyploca; species Polyploca ridens. The sequence goes on along the minus strand of OX596259.1, from coordinate 8,091,380 downwards.
AAGGACTCCATAGTGAGGGTTCTGGTGATGAAGATAGGGTCACCAGTCGCCCGGCCGATCAAGCGAGCCCGACACGGTCTGAAGCGACACTCGCGATCGTCGCCGCTAATTCCGCCACTGCAGCGGAAGGTATCTCGCTCATGCGCAATGAGCTAGCTGAGTACGTAGCTGAAATGCGTGACTTCCGGCGGGAGATGGCGGAGCATCGTGTCCTCGTCGCTGGCGTCAATGCACGCGTAGAGGCTTTGGAGCAGAGGCTTGAAGTACTTGTGCAGCGCGAAGCTGCGCCCCCGCCCCCGCCCCCTGTGGCTGAGGTCAAAGACCTTGAGCGTACAGTGGCACAGCTCAGGCTGGAACTCGATGACCGGGACCAAGAGGCCCTTCTATCAGATCTCGAGATCGGACACCTCCCCGAAGAGAAGGGCGAGAATATTATACACGCCGTTACTCTCTTAGCTACCAAGCTGGGCGTCTCCCTTGACGAGCGGGACATCGTGTATGCTGAGCGTGTGGGTGGTGCGCCGGCGCGAGTGTCGGGCGATGACTCGGTTGGCGGCGGCGGGACGGGCGTGCGGTCGCGCCGCGTGGTGGTGCGGCTGACGCGGCGGTCGCTGCGCGACGAGCTTCTGCGCGCCGCGCGCGTGCGCCGTACACTGACCGTCGCTGATGCCAGTAGCGCCGATGTCGCGACGCGTGGCCGCATCTTCTTGAACGAGAGGCTGACCCGTACAAACCGTCAACTATTTTACCGTGTTCGCGAGGAGTGCCGGAAGCGTCAGTGGCGTTTCTCCTGGACCAGGCGTGGCCGCGTATTTGCGCGACAGGCCGATGGTAAGCCAGCTTACCAGATACGTACCGACGCCGACTTTATGCGGGTTTTTGAACTGGATTCTGTTTGAAATTATCTGTGATTTAAAATATGAATCTGTTTTGTTTAGTTTTTTTAGAATTTGCTTCTCTGTGTTTATAATCATCATGTTAATATTTTTACGTCTCCTTTGGGCTAGCCCAAGCCACTCTTGCATATGTTATATGGGGGGAAAGAAAAATCTGTGTTGTAATCTCAATTTTGTAATATATATTTTTGAGCATAATACAATTTACAGTCTGTTAAGTTTACACAATTATAACCTAAAGCTAATTTCTGAAGTATACTATAAAATTAAACTGTCAGATTGCATCTTACTTTATCCAGTTTCCTTGTTTAAATTATTTTTTTATTTTTTATTCATATTTTGTGTGTTTTACTTTTATGCTAATATGGTCAGTTTCAAGCTAATCAAATTTTACAAATATACTGGATTTTTACATTTCATAATTAATATGTTTTCTATGATATATAACTTTAAACTCATGATAATGTGCAATATTGAAGCCCCATTCATTCATTTTATAAATACTTGGTGTTTATATTTTATAGTTTATATTTTATTTTTAATGATATATTATTGTGTTTGTGTGGCAAAATTTACTTTTGTTATTATTATAATGATTACTAGCAAATTTTTTAAGGTTGGTTTATTTAATGCAGGATCTCTTGGCACGCGACACGATGAGTTTGTGATGGCTATGGCACAGGTGAAGGTAGACATTATGGCCATAAACGAGACCTGGCTTAGGGAGGGGGAGGAGGGTCGAGCGCCTGCGGTTCCCGGCTACCGGCTGCGGCATTCACCTAGGCCTAGTAATGTGCGCGCAGGTCGTGGCGGAGGTGTTGGTTTTTATATAAGGCGAGGGATTAATGTACGAGTGTGCCCGCATCCCGCTTCTCCCTGTGTTGAGCAGCTCTGGGTGAACCTACGTGTGAATGCTGTCAGTCTCGTTGTTGGTACCGCTTATAGGCCCCCGTGGATGGACGTAAACCTTTTCCTTGATGCTCTGACTGCTTCGTGTGTTGAGTTCTCAAGATATGATCACCTTATACTTTTGGGTGACTTTAATATAAATATGTTAGATCTGGTGGACAGCAAGACTAAACTTTTAATGAATTTTTTGCAGTATTCAAATTTAACGCAACTAGTGCAGGAACCTACCCATTTCACGGACCATAGTGAGACCCTTATTGACTTAGTGTGCACAGATGCTCGTACTCGTCATGTGGAAGTGTCTCATTTCCCTGACTTGGGCAACCATGCAATTATTTCTATACAGTTGAGCCTTAAGAAGGAGAAACCAGCTCCTCGCCTTGTTACATACAGACCGTTCAAGGATATTTTGCCAGAATATTTTAATAGGGACCTTGAAAGTATTGACTGGAGCTCTGTAGGAAGAGCTGGGGATGTTAACAATATGGTAGATTTGTTTAGTTCTTATGTTTTGAGATTATTTGACCTGCACTCTCCATTGAAAACAGTTATCATTAAAGAACACTCTCACCCTTGGCTTACACGAACTGTGAAGGATATGATGCAGCTTCGGGATAAGAGTCACAGTAGGTATAAAGCATCGGGTTTGGATTCGCATAAGGAGTATTATAAAAATCTTAAAGCTATGGTAGTTATGGCTATTGACCTTGAAAAGAAAGCTTACTTTGAGAATCACATAAATTTAAATATAAATAATCCAAAAATACTGTGGAAAAACTTAAAATCAAATGTTATAGGAAATGCACGTGACACTGACTTACCTAACTTCTGTAGCAACCCTGATGATATCAATAAACACTTTCTCGAGATACCTGGTAGTAACAATGTCACTATATCTACGCTATCGTATTATGAGTTTCATAGAGCTGGCTCAGCTGTCTTTTCCTTGGTGCCAGTTAATGAAGATATAGTAGCTAATGTTATGAGAGCTTTGAAATCAAATGCTGAAGGTGTTGATAATATAAATCTCGAAATGATAATGTTGACACTTCCTAACACTCTTGGTATTATAACTAATATCATAAATAAATCTATTTTGACTTCCACTTTCCCTGACCTCTGGAAAATAGCTCTCATAAAGCCAATCCCTAAAAAAATACATCCTACTGGTTTCAAGGATCTACGACCTATCAGCATCTTGCCATGTCTCTCAAAAATATTGGAAAAAGTTATTTACTTACAGCTAACAAAATTTATAGAGGAAAATAAAATTCTTCCTGAAGCTCAGTCAGGCTTTCGTAAGAAGCGTAGTACAACGACGGCTTTACTGGATGTTGTAGATAATATCTTGACATCACAGGACGGAGGTCTGGGAACAATCCTGGTTTTACTGGATTTCTCACGTGCATTTGATGCGATTAATATCCCTCTACTTCTCTCCAAGCTAACTTTTTTCGGTTTTGATAGTTCCACGGTTCGTTGGTTTCATAGTTACTTGCATTTGAGATCACAGATAGTTGAGGTGAGGAAGAGTGATGGCTCTAAAGCTTTCTCTGAGCACTGCCATGTTACCAGAGGCGTCCCGCAGGGCTCTATTCTTGGCCCACTTCTCTTCATCCTGTACAGCTCTGATATTGCTGCCTGCATACAGAACTGTCACTTTCATATATATGCAGATGATTTGCAAATTTATATTAATTCTTCTTCTGGTGATGTCACAGGCTCTGTAAGAAGGTTAAATGAGGATCTCGATCGCATCTCAGTTTGGTCAGAGAGCAATAGCTTGGTACTAAACCCAACCAAGTCCAAGTACATGGTTTTAGGAACAAAAAAACAAGTGGCTGAAATACATAATTGTCGACCTAATATCTTGGTGATGAATGAACCAATTGACTGTGTATCTGAAGCTCGGAACCTTGGTATTGTGTTTGACTCACACCTCCGTTTCGAAAGTCATGTCTTGGAGGTTGTTCGTAACTGCTTCTACCGCCTGAAGCTTTTGTACCAAGTTCGCCCCTTCCTGAGTGTTGACATTAGGGTGAGGTTATGTGAAACCCTAGTACTGTCAAGGCTCAATTATGCAGACATTGTCTATGGTCCGTGCCTGTTCTCACGGACTGATAAGTTGATTCAGCGTGTCCAGAATGCCTGTGCCCGCTTTTGTTTTCATATACCACCTCGGAGCCATGTCACCCCTTACTTAAATCAGGCAAATTTAATGAAGATGTCATGTCGTAGAAGTTTACATCTTGCAACTCTACTGTTTGGGATTATAAAAACTAACGAACCGAGTTATCTCTTTGATAAGCTTTCTTGGAACCAAAGCAGGTACGGGAATAGAGGCTCCGTTCCGCGATTATGTATGCCTCGTCATAGGTCCGCTGCATTTCGTGGAAGTTTTAAGTTCGCAGCGTCCCGATGCTGGAATGATCTACCTCCGCCGATCCGTGCCTTGAAAAGTGTCAAAACGTTTAATAAACATTTAAAAACATACCTTTTAAAAATTCAATTACAAAGTTAATTTCACTCAAATACCTTAGGTTATGCATGCGGTTTCTTGACGGGAAGCCAAATTTTAGCACTATTTGGACCGCCTACTTCTAATTGGGTGCAGAAACTCACTGTAGTTAATGCATTACTCCGCCAATTTTGTTCTATTTTTATATTGAAATAATTACATGTATTTCCTGTATATTTGCCACGTGTCATAGTTTATGGTGCATATTTGTTGCCAACATTAATATTTTTATTATATTTTGTTTTTTTTTATTTTTAAATTTACGGTACCCACGTATTGTTCCTTTTTGGGCCGTACACTTTAGTTTGTAAATTAGTTTAAATGTTCAATTATGTATTAGTATTATTTTGTTTTTTGCTTTGTTTTTAATTTAGTTCAATTACGGTGTTCGTGGCGTCACCTTTGGCAGCGACTGAAAATCAGTTCTGTAGTCCGGTACGTGTACTGGGCTTACAGTTTGCAACTGAGTCGCTGTCCATTTCTGATGTCACACAACACAATTATTAATATTTTTTATATCTGTTTTTTTTGTCTCCATTTCTATGTGTATGTAATTGTGTTGTGTTACTTTGGAATAAATGTCTTTTCTTTCTTTCTTTCTTTCTTTCTTTATTATAATGTAATATTACAAATAATAATACGGTACTACTACAAAATCGTATATCAATATATGTTATCGATTGAAAGAGTGATAGTAGCTTAGAATCCCTCACAAATTTAGCATTATTTCTCGTTCTTGCTCCATCAACCAACCGTGATCACATCTATTCATGACCTATTCATTGGACCTTTTCAATGAGCCTGAACGACGATACCTCTATTGTAAGTTGGTGAGGAGTTAGGTATCCTGCAGATGCCAGGTGTTGCTGGAGCATTAGGTCGAGGTAAGTAAGTTTATTTCAATATCATTTATGTTACAAGATACCTCAATACCAGTTTCGTTCAATACCAAGTTGTTCAGATACCTTCATCAACTAGAAAAGATCTGATGGTCTCAAAACGACTGCACATACTTTATTGAATCATAGCGAAGAAAAATCTTGATAAATTCACTTTTCAAATAAAAAAAACCAAATCAAAATCAGTGCATTCATTTGGGAGCTACCCTGCCACAGACAGAGACACACGTTCAATTTATAACACCCCTCTGTTTACGTCGGGGCTTAAAATGAGAAAAAATGATATAGTCAAGGCTGTATGTGTTTAAAATACTCATTAAGCTATAATAGAAAGAGCTTTACATCAGAAAGCTTTTGTTTGTACACAGAAAACTTAATAAAACGTAAGCTAAATTTTAACAACCTTTTCAGTCGGAGGGTAAAGTAGTAAAAATCCCTTAGATACGACCGTATTATGATAATACTATTTTTATAACATACTTATGAGGAAAGACAATACAATTGATAACACACTAAGTCAAGAGTGTTTACGCTACCTGAAATAAATCTTGTTTATTGAACTCAGTGCTACCTATCCCCAAAGGGCAAATGTAAACAAAATTCTTAATAGTTTAAGATTTTTGGTTGTGTTATTTGGATTAAATAACTATAAAAGCACATCATGAAATGAAACTGTATTAGCATGAATATTATGCAATTATCGATATCGTAATTAGATTGCTCTGCATATTCTACTATGATTTCAGGGTGTATAACATATAACATTCAAACCCAAATAATTATATTACTATGTGATGTGAATAATGTTGAGTTACTACTCTTTTGACAGAACACCTTACATTGACGGCACGATATGATGTCTAACATTATTAAATCATGCTACAAACTTTCCGCGATCTCCTATGTATTACCCACTTATGCTCAACTACTTTATAGAAAGAACTCCTGTGTAAACTTCATGGTTCTAACACCCCATCGAACAATTTACCCCAAGAACATGACCGTTCATTTTGGTTGAAATATATCCCGCCAATTTCCCATCGCCGACAATGAGCTCTGATTGGCCAGTGTCAAAAACATACAATGCAGTGATTCGTCCTTACTGTTCAAAATCAGTGACAAATCACTGACTAGTTGCTAAAAATAAAAACTGGTATTGGAAGACAGGTTCAAAAACCTATATAAAACTTAGATTATACTTATAAGACAATCATGTTCAACAGCCTGTGATAAATGGAATGTCGATTAGGAACAATTTCCATTAGTAGGCGAATTTGATCGGTCACTAAGAGACATTTTAAAAGGGAAAGGTTCATTTCTTTCGTTGGCAATCAAACGAGCTACAGGAGCGTGTTATTGAAAACAGATAAAAAATAATTACAAAGAGGCTTACACAAGATAGGTACCTAGCATATATCGGGTATCAATTAAAAAGTCAGGATTGCTCTAATTAATATTTTTTATGTATATAAAGCTTAGTATGAAAAGTAAAAAAAAAATTGTGAATTCAGTGTTGGTCCCATAGTAAAAGTTGTTCAGCATAACTAACCCAACATAGGTTTTGAAAATATGCCATCTCGAAATCTCCACCTGTTATACCTTGCTTTTGAAGACTTCAGCCCCCCTAAAAAGGAAGCTAACGCAATTCATATTTTCGAATTTACGGCAGATCTTATGCAATTCATCAATTTCGAATCTTTTATTGAATTGAATTGTATATAATGAGTGACTAGTATACCAAACAATATTGAAATTACGTAGAAACTGCCGAGAATAAATAGAATTGCGTTAGCAATATTGCTATAGCTTCCTTTTTAGGGGGGCTTGTAAGCCATACATTAAGTAATACTTACCAAGGCTGCTTATTTATTACTAATTGTCCCACGTGGTTTCACCCGAGTCCCAGGGATAAAAAATTGCTCATGTCCATCTCCATACCATCATAGGCTACCAGCGTGATTTTCATCGCCATCGATTCTGAGATTTAATCGTAAAAAGGTAACAAAAATTTACTTTTGCATCTATAATATTAGATTAAGTATGTAGGTATATAGGTATTACCTACTTATAATGTACCTACGAATGTGAGATAAAATATTTTTTTATCGACACGTGTACATATTATAAACCTGAATCGAGCTTCAATAAATACGTAGAAGTTATTAATTATAGTAAAGTCCAACGAAATGGCAGAAAGCACGTTCAACGTTCATTAGTAGCCTAGCACAGCTTCTAATCACACTGCAAGCTTTACACTGCAGGATATAAGAGTAGATTCTGGTTTACGAAGATCTTAGTGCAAGTAATCAATTAATGTTGGCGGTGGTTTTAATTCGATTAGAATATTTATGTTCATTTGGATTTAAAAAAAGGAGGTTCTTTTTACGTATTACGTACACTGATTAGATCTTCGCTTTTATTCAGATCTTCTCGATTGCTGTTCCGATCATCTATTATTAAATAAATGCTCATGACAACCAATTTTTTGTATTAAATTTCATTATAAAATTCACCCGCTTAAATGAAAAAGATTTTTATTTACATGTTACTTTGGAATTTAACTTTTTCGAGAAAATGTCTATTAAACGTGTTTTCGTTCCATTAGGATACTCAATTAAGGTCTCAAAAATCATTATAACTGAAAAAAAAACCTTAAAAGTGGTAAAAGTTTTTTTTTTATACCACTGAGTGATGCCGCCTGATGTTAAGCGGTTACCGTAATTCTCAGTGACAGTCAGGCTGCAATCAAAGCCATGGCATCCTACAAAGTGGACTACAGACTTATTCTGGATGCTGTCCAAACCCTAAACAGGCTTGGGAAGCATAACAGGGTAAGACTGATGTGGGTCCCTGGGCACAAAGGAATCCATGGTAACGAAGTGGCAGATGAACTGGCAAGAGAGGGCTAAGCAAATGACTTTGTGGGTCCAGAACCATGTGTAGGCATATCGACGTGTCTCGTAAAAGCCACATTTAGGGAGTTTGCAGATCAAAGACAACGAACAAATTGGCTGTCTAATACCGGTCTACAACACTCCAAGAAATAACTAGGCTCTAATTTCAAAGCCCGGGAATGCATTTGGAATATGAGCAGGGGGCAAATCCGCTACCTGCTTGAGGCACTTTGGAACCAACGACATGCTCATGAAGATGGGTCTAACCGCGACACCCATGTGCAGGTTGTGTGGGGAACATACGGAACGCATGGAGCACCTTCTGTGCACATGCGATGCACTGGCTGGTAAGCAAATGAGTCTCCTAGGGATCGGATATCCAAAACCAGAAGACTATAGGCTCATATCTCCTAGCCTCGTTGTAAAACTCATGAAAAGAGTTTTCAACGAGACTGGGGAGGAGTAAGGTATCTAGGGGACCACAATAGATCCCAATGGGTCGAAGTGTCCGAGCTATTTCTCGGCCTCTCCATAAGATAAGATAAGATAAGCGGTTACCGTAGCCTATGGACGCTTACAACACCAGCGCGGTATCACTAGCGCGTTGCCGACTTTTTGAAGAACCCTATGCTGTACTCCATTGGAAAAACCACGGCGGGGAGCTCATTCCACAGTCCAAGCGTCCGCGAAAGAAAACTCCTTTTAGCCCGCACATTTCGAAACAATTCTGGTTTCAATGTGTGAGGATGGACTCCCCGTCGATGGCGAGAGTTGCGATGGTGGAAGGCAGCCGTAGGCATCAAGTCGAACAATTCCTTAGAACACTCTCCATTGTACAAGCGGTAGAACACATATATACATATACATTTACACTAAAAAGTATAAAATAATAACTCTAAATGGTGCGTCTACGCTAGGCGAGCCGAGCACGAGCCGAGCCACTCTGTGCGTCATCGCTCGCGGCGTTAGTGTTTAAAAGGAGCCGGTTCGGAGCGGACCGCATGCAGCAGCTGCTGTAGATGATGACATGTCGTTGCATCACTACTACTTTCTCTTTTGTTCCTATGTATTACTATAGAACGTATCGCTAGGCGAAGGACGTGTCGCTAGCTACTGAAGGTATTTCATAGTAATACATAGAAACTAGTAGTGATGCAACGATAGGTCGTCTGCTGCTGCTGCATGTGGTTACTGTGAACCGTTACCTTTACAATGAGCCTAGCCTTACGAATGCCGCGATCGACGAACGCGCAGGGCAGCTCAGCTAGTGCTCGGCTCCTGTAGCGTAGACCCACCGCCAGTTTTGAAGCCAGTGGAAATGCTTGAAGTGTTCTATAGAAAATTATTAAATATACCAAAATGTATTTGCTGTTATAGCGGCGATAGAAATAAGGACCCGTATGTTGTGTTAGTCATGCTGAACAACTTTTACTATGGGACAAATGTTAAATTCTCAAAAAAAAATATTTTAACTTTCCATAGTAAATGTCAACCTTGCTCGATCATAATGTATGAAAAGTATTTTTTTTTTTGTGAATTCAGTGTTGGTACCATAGTAAAAGTTTTTCAGCATAACTAACCCAACATAGGTTTCGAAAATATGCCATCTCGAAATCTCCACCCAGTATAATGATGAACTAACAATAATTTCTAGGTCAACATAGTTAATAGAGTTTACAGAGCATTATAATTCCGATAACTATGTTTACAATAAGTTGCTTCAAATTGTAATTACTATACCCGTATAGACATTTAAATAAAATATTCAGGCTTTTCAATTAAAAAAATATATGTAGATAGTACGATCTAGCAGCCGTACTTGAGAGGTAGCTATCTCCATTTATAATGGTCGGCATCAATCCTCCTACAAGTCCACAATACCATCAGGTGAACCAGTTGCCAAAACAAGAATAAACAAATAATCAAAACAACCTTTTTTATATATTTTTTTTGTTGACCAAATTAATCTGGGGGCACGGAAGTGCCCCCCGCCAAGACAGCCAAGCGAAGCGAAAGGCACTACCTACCTTTTCTCGAAGCGCTTCGTCGTTTTTTTGAACCCTCATAACTTGGGTTTGCATTACACCAGATAAAAAAAAATCTCAGTACATGATGTCAATAGTGAACTTATTAAGTTTCAATAACATAGCTCTTATACTTTAGATTTTATTTATATCTAAAAAACCCCGATTTCGTCACTGACTCACTGATGATCATCAAAACTCATAGGGTACTTCCTGAAGTCCTAGAAAGCTGAAATTTGGTATGTAAGCTTGTATTAGTACACAAACAACAAAAAAATTATAAAACTTGGAAATTTCAAACGAAAAAGAAGATAAGCAACTTACAAAAAGAAGTGAAATTCCACCAAGAACATTTTTATGTAAAATGTTGCCGCCAAGACATATGGCTCGCATTGACAAAAAGTTATCAGATCTCATGTAGAGCCAAGCTTATAACTCTACAAGCACTTACTCTACAAGCCCTAACTTCACAAACTCTACACACCGACAAAGCCACATATTTTGACTAAGGTGTAGAGTTTGTGAAGTTAGGGCTTGTAGAGTAAGTGCATGTATAGTTATAAGCTTGGCTCTACATGAGATTGATGAACAAAATGTTTTTGATGGGATCACAATTGTGCGTCCATGGTACGCAAACCGAGCACGAGCCAAGCCACGAACGAACAGGATTCGTTCGTTGTTCGCGTAGCGTGGATGGACTTGCAAGCCTCGAACGAGCGTTCGTCTCGCGCTCAACTGCACTCCGCCCTGTGGCTCCGCCCGATTGACAGTTTTTCACGAACACAGAGATTCGCATCGTGAACGTTGTAGATTCATTGTAGGCTCGTTGTAACGTGCTTGCTTCGCGTAGCATGTATTAGAATCTAGAGTCCTTGTCAAGATAAATCAAACGAGCCTGAACACAATGGCATTGCGTTGTTTTATTATTTAAAGAAGTTTTCACGCACGCAGTCGTTGAGTCTGATTTCAAAACACTATTAAATATTGCAAATTCCACATACGCAGCTACCACGTAATAGAACATTGAGCAAAATCCATAATCTGAGTGGTATCGAGCGCGCTGATTGGTTGGTTCATACTCAATTGGTAGATTTTGTAGACATAGTTTTTAGAGACTAACGACTGGGGAAATACCTCCACCTTACAGAATACTGTATCCAAATAACTTTATCTTGTGTTCATGCGCGTGACCAAGGTCGCCAGAGCTCATTGGGGAGGGGGAAGGGTCGGTAACGTGTGAGTGATGCCCCGTGTGTTGAAAGCGTCCATAAGGCTATGGTTGCCGCTTAACATCAGGCTTTTAACCGACTTTATAGTATAAAAAAGTCTACTATGGGAGTACAACGACCAATCAGAAGCCACGTTCAAAATTCAGTTGGTGAATTTTGCATATATGCCTCCGTTTAAAATCCACTATGAGAGTTTAACTCAATTGGTGGATTTTGTAGACAAAATCGAGTATAACGACCAATCAAAAGTCATATTTCAAACTCACACTGAAAAAAATGATCTACGAAACTAGTTATGTAAGTTGACGTTTTGTTATCGGGAAACTAACTTTAGTTTTCGGGAAACTAACTTCAGTTACATTTAATCAAAAAATTCAGTAACGAACAAAAACTAATTTTGTTACTGGTAAGTTTAGTTCGCAAGTTTAGGTTATTGGTCGTCAAATTTTGTGTTACTGTTAAATAAAATTGTGTAGTCACTTGTAGTCCATTTTTTTCAGTGCAGTTGGTAGATTTTATGCCACCGGGAGAGGTGAAACTAAATAAAAGTTTATAACTGACCCAGAGTAAATATTCAAACAGTGACCCCTACGATAAGCTATAAGAACTACGAGATAAAAGCATTTTCATAAGTTATCACAACCGCATGTAATGTCACTTCAGTGACGCTAGATGGCGAACCTGATATCATTTCAGCGCCATCTTTTCATTGTTAGTGTACTCTGAAAATGAAAACCTTGTTTATTCTGTTACAAAAGCTATCATAAAGATGGCGTAATTATATATTTTTATTTTGTAAGTTAAAAAGTGTTTTTTTTTGTTTCAATTTATTTTATTTTACCATTTACTGTCGTTTTATCATATCACAAAGTGGAATTAATTAAATTGCCTTATGAGCACATAAATTTTATTCTTAGTTAAGAAAAATAATATTATGGAAGTATTTTACAAATTATTTTAGAGACTTTATAGGGTCATATAATATGTGACCCTATAAAGTCAATAAATTATCAGGATCAGTTCGCACTAAGACGCGGCGTGAACTTTTTAAGCTTGAACGATTCTGTTTATAATAGGTACCATGCATAAGTTAAGCATATCATGTTATTTTGTTGTGTATATATGCTCATATACCTACGTAACATTGTATTTAGGTAAAAAAAATAGTAGGTACGCCCGGCTACAGATCAAGCTATACATTTCAATATAAGCTGACCTCTCATTGTACGGAAATCCTATACAATGTGAGCGATTATGCACCCCGTATAATCATTACACCTTACATAAATAAAAAATAAAGCAAACGTTTAGCCGTTCAGCTCAAATATTTTGTTTTAGTTTCTAAGTCTAAGTCTTTCTTGATTAAAATTTATTGTCACGATGAAAGTTGTTTGAAAATTAATTTTCAATATCATCAACGAGCGCTAAGTTAAATGGAAAATCACTTAAAATAAACTCGCTCAACTTAAAACTCACTTTAAATTAATTTCTTCGCTTATTTAGGAAATATCAATCTGTAAATATTTTAGTTAAGATACTTTGAGATATTCAAGATAATAAATTTTTACTCATTTGGCCCATATTCTCATTCTTCATTTCTTATATTAACAGTTAAAGTCAAATAAGTTGACAAATTCTTGCTTTTATATTACTGCATACTATTTAAATGATATAACATCCAGACAGTAAGTGACCTAGGTAGGTAATATGGTAAAAAATGCTCATAAATGAAAAAGAGGTACATGGAATAATAACACTGTTTAATTGGTCGCTAGAGTTGCAATTTCATATAGGCAATGCTTTACGAATATTTTTTTAATCGTTCTACTGTAATATTTCCAAAATTTTGCTTGAATCAGATAGCCTTTTAACCATCGATATATAGTCTGATGATCATGAATTGGCACCATAGCTACTCCAGTTTCACTCACTAGTATAAAATATAAAAATTCTAATAGTGCGTCCATGCTACGCGAGCCGAGCACGAGCCGAGACACGAACGAACAGAATTCTTGCGTTGCTCGCGATGTCAAGTGTGGACGTTACAACGAGCCTACAATGAGCGTGATGCAAATCCATGTGCTCGTGAAAAAACTAACAATCGGGTGGAGCGCAGTCGAGCTCGAGACAAACGCTCGTTCGAGGTTCGCAAATCCGTACACGCTACGCGAATAATGAACGATCGTGCGTGGCTCGGTTCGTACTCGGTTCGTGTAGCATGGATGCACCATAAAGAAACTATGAAAGCATTCCTTCTGTAATATAACATTTACCTATAGCTAGAATTGTTGCCATATTGGCTGCTGTCGTAAAATATCGAACCCAAATATAACAACTCTTGATCTATTGACCCAGCCTACATTTCACATTGGTATAACCAAGTAAAACGCGATGGAATCGAAGTACTTCGAGTTCTCGTTATATAGTCGTGCGTACATAATGGCAGACTGGTATGAATGAACGTCCCGTGCGATGTTCATTGCTAGGCACTCGAATTCTATCCTAGAGCTCTATTACCATGTCATTCACGTTTTGTTTACGTATTCACGTTCGTTGGTGAAGAGGTGCAGTGTCTGTATGCCAATCTATGATGTAGTTTGTGTCTACTATGAAGGGAAATAATGAAGTGATGACTGCAAAAGCGATGATGCATTTTTGAAATAATTGATGGATTTGAACTGCAGTTTTTTTTTAAAAACTATGCAATTATTCTGTAATTTAATTCCCGTTTCTTTACTGATTTAATACCCTTGTTTTACTATTAAGCTATCTTATTTAGCATACAAAGGAAACGCGTGTCTTATTGTTTTCGTGTGACATATATACCAATTAAATTGAGTTGAAATATATAAAGGGAAAGCCAATAAGAGCTAACGTCAGCCATCTGACGAGTATAATCTTTTAATCAAAAAAAAAAATAAAAAAAAAAAAAAAAAAAAAAAAAAAAAAAATTTCATTTCATTTCATTTCATTTCATTTCATTTCAATCATGACGATCAATACGAAAATAACTAGATATTTTACTTCGACTCTTGCTGGCAGATAGATTTAACTTGTCTAGCAAAAACTGCGATAACTAGGTTTTAAATCGCGAGGAAGCTTATAAGAGCGCAGCGTATCTTTGTGAGACGTAGCAATTAATCAAAAGCTAACGCGTACTTTCGCAGTTAGTGCAGAGCGATTCATAGATTTAGCTTTCTGTTCTGATAGGAAGCAGTTTAAAAAAGGATTTAAAAATGTTAATGTAGTGATAGTTTTACTAAGCATTTAGTGTTGCTGTTATTATTTAAGGAGATGATAGCTCAGTAATATAGTGACATTGAAGGCCGTGGCAAAGATCGTGTGCTAAAATTCCCGATCCATTATGACCCGCCTATAAAGAACGATGACAAAGCCTAAGATGGAGCACACTTACCCAGAAGAAACCTATTCGCTCTGGCCTTGAAAGTCTGAGATTGTTAGAATCAGGAAACAGACGCCGGAAGCAAGTTCCACTCCCCTATTCCTCATTTATAATGCGGACAGCGTTATATTATTATTAATGAGGAATAAAAAATTAAGGAGGAATTGGCTTTATACCGTAAATATTTCATAATTAATATTATAATACAGTATAATATTTCTTGATGTGTATACTCAATGACGGTTATTCTATAGCATCTAAAAGCATGCAGATATTATTCTCCAGCAATTTACTTTTATTTTTGCATCATGCATTATAGCTGAGACTACCCAACCTATTTAACTATGGAGGCAGATTTATTAGCCGTACAATACCCACACAAATAGCGGGCTTTTGTTCATCAACAAAATAAAATAAGGGTAAATTGTGCAGCCGCAATTTCAGCCAGGATTTTATTTCAGAGCCTGACTTTTGGAGTTGGTTGAGGATAATTATGAAGCGTTCGCTGCTGGTGTTAACAGAGAAATCGATATTGCTATAATCATATTTTAAAGGTTAATAATATTACTATTAAATATGAATAATGTTAATGTGAGGTTTTTTTGTTACCTCTTGTTGTCTACACGGCACAACACAAACACAACCAATAGATAAAATTTGTCACGCAAGTAGCCAATGATATTACTTGTTATTCCGGAGAACGCAATCTAGTTTCTTATTTATATGGAGTTTAAAGTATTTTTAAATACTTTCGAACAGGGTTTGAATAAAAGGAAAAAAGAACAAGTTATCAACACTTATATTTCATTTTATAACCGATGTAAATATATACTTATACTACATATAAGAGTAACATGAGCTCTACATTTTCTTGCGTTACAGTATATTTCGGCATTGAGGTTTTTCAAATCTTTGTTACAGTTACTGCATCACGGGTTTTTATAGATCATACCCGAGTTTGCCTTAGATTTAGTTTTTACTATGCTGTTACTTACACATAAATATAAAACACTGCCGCTTACGACAATCTTATTATGTGGATCACAAAGCAGATATTTTTATACTCTTTACCAGTAAGGACTTTTATTCCTAAGAATAAGGCGTACTATACAAGTAGGTATATTAAATTATTTTAGTATACATTAGCGCTCAAAAAGTATGAAAAGTGAAAACAGCAAAACATTTATCTTTTACACCACAATAATTTCTGTGCATGACGATTTTATAGGAATTTGATAAATAAAGCCAGGATATGACTTAAAAGGCCAATCAAATTAGATTTTTTCCGAGAAATAGCTCCAAATGTGAGCTCCTTATTTTAGATTCTTTCCCAGAATCTGAAAAAGCAGAATTAATTCAAAATTTTAATGTTTTGGCTCCCAATATTAAGTTACTGTCAAAGGAGTCGCTTCATCTTCTTGGAGCCCCAGTCTTAGACGAATCCATTCCTAGTTTCTTTGAGAAAAAGATTCAAAATTTTAATGACTCTTCAAATAGACTTTATGAAATTAATGCTCATTATGCATTTTTTATTGTTCGACTCTGCCTTTTCGTGCCGAAGTTTACCTATTTGCTCCGCAGTACGCACTTATTTAAATTCCATTACATATTAGATACTTTGGATAATATGATCAAAACGTCTCTTTCCAAAATTCTAAATTGCAGTTTTTATGAAAACAAAGTGTGGTCTCAGGCCACCCTACCCGTGTGTTATGGTGGCCTAGGAGTGCGGAAAATTTCAAGCATATCAGTACCGGCGTTTCTATCCTCGGTATACAGTGTGGGCAACCTCGTCAGTTCTGTTTTGGACCCTTCTATTGGATCTGTTGAGGTTTCTTACCTGTCCGATGCTAGAGACGCCTGGCAGGCAGCTTGTCCAGGCACAAATATTCCGACCTTGAGTCACTCTCTGAGAGCGTGGGACAAACCTCTTTGTGAAAAAACCTGGCAAAATTTATTTTCTAACTTTTCTATAGATACAGACCGCGCGCGCTTGTTAGCTGTCTCTCAGAGTGACTCAGGTCACTGGCTACAAGCTATTCCATCAACAAATACTGGATCAATGTTAGACCGTATAACATTAAGTCTGTGTATTTGTCTTCGTCTTGGTTGCAGGACCAATCAACCTCATCGCTGCCGCTGCGGAGATCTCGTCAACGAGCTCGGCCACCATGGGCTTTCGTGCTCTCTAAGTGCTGGTCGAATATCACGACACTCGGCTATTAATGACATTATCCGCAGGGCTCTTGTTGTCGCTAACGTGCCTTCCGTACTGGAATCAGTCGGTATTGTGCGGGGCGATGGCAAGAGACCGGATGGTATGTCTTTGATCCCTTGGAGTGTCGGCAAGTCGCTGGTGTGGGATGCCACATGTGTCGATACACTCGCGCCATCTCACTTACCGGCGACTTATAAAGCTGCAGGGGCAGCTGCGGCCAGTGCGGAAAATTCAAAATTCAAAAAATACGCAGGACCGTGGGGGTCCGAAGCTCGCCGTTTTGCTCGCACCTTGTCATCAAAATTGATCGAGACCTCCGGAGACCAGCGGGCGGGGAGCTTTTTCCGCCAACGCGTCAGCTTGGCTATCCAAAGAGGAAACGCTGCCAGCCTTCTGGGAACCCTGCCGTTAATCGGAAGCAGCGGCAGGCTTGAGGAAATTTTCTATATATAGATTGTATTTTGTACATATTTGTTGTAAATAAACTTCCGAGAACTAATTTCCAGTAAGCTAGAAATCGTTTTGATATGTTCATTTGGTCCTAAATTCATGTAATCCGAGTTTGCGCAATCCCAGAAAGTGTGCATAACTTTTGGGAGCCAAGTAACGACATTCTCGCACTTTTTTTAGTTTTTTGCTAGTAGCTCGAGAACGGTAAAATTTTATGACTTCGATTTAAGCAATATAAAATTGTCTATAATACTGTCTTTATTTCATAAAGCTAGCTCCAGTATTTTGGAAGTTATTGAGGTTTTTGTTACTGACCCGTTTTCTTTGCGGCCCTGTGTTATAAGTTTTCAATTAAATGAGTAATTTTCTCGGTTTCTAACATTTGCTTTCGGCAGTACTACAGCGCAAAATCGACACACATTTAGAACCAAATGAAGGTATTAAAACGATTTTCAGCTTATTGGAAATTAATTCCTCAAAACGCTTATTACGGATCTAATTTGACTGGCCTATAAATCAACTATCCTAAAATGTAAGAATGAGGCGAGGGCGAGATAATTAACAATTATGACGAATAATTTAAAAATGCGAGGTAAACACGTACCTATCTTTGTATGGATATAAATTTATCTATACCTACATTTTCTCTTTCAACACACATGAGAAGAAGTCATATCTGTCGGTTTTGTTCTTCTACGAATGTCCACGTTTTGTACCGTCACTCGAGTAAATTCCACACTGAAAAAAAATACTACAAAACTAGTTATGTAAGTTGACGTTTTGTTGTCGGGAAACTAACTTTAGTTGTCGGGACACTAACTTTAGTTACATTTAATCAAAAAATTTAGTAACGAACAAAAACTAGGTTTGTTTAGCTTATTGGTCGTCAAATTTTGTGTTACTGTTAAATAAAATTTTGTAGTCACTTGTAGTCCATTTTTTTCAGTGCAAGTATAGCTTGCTGTGGGACTCTTAGCTTATAAAAAAACTTCTCTGTTATATATATTTTAACGTTTTTCTTTTGTATTTTTTCAATCATGTGGTGTGACAATAAAGTATTATCTATCTAAATATATAATATAATCACTAGTAGCACGCACTGGTCAAAACACAGGTCTAAGAAAATCCTAAAGTAACCTTATAATAATTTACCTAGACATATTGTTACCTAGTCATATATAATGTCACGGTGTAGGTACTTAATCAACCTAGGCACTTCATCTTTCAGTGAATGAAACACAACTTGAAACAGAAAATACCTAATGAAATACCTGAAACCTGTTTGTAACAAAAGCACCTTGTTAACAGATAAACTCTTCTATTAGTACAATGCGAGGGAATTCAACGAAACAATTGCAGTCTAGCTCGCTCAAAAGGTTCCAACAGTACCTATTTCGTAATGAAGGAAGTAGTTTCAAAGATTTTTCTACTTCGACACGTTGGACAAGAATAGGAACGTGAGCTTACCTTCTATTATATGAAAGTTGTCCTTAAAATAATGGACTATTTTTCATTGTTTACAGTGCTGTGAGAAATAACGCCGCCAGTAACAAATCCATCAACAAATACTGGAACAATGTTAGACCGTATAACATTAAGTCTGTGTATTTGTCTTCGTCTTGGTTGCAGGACCAATCAACCTCATCGCTGCCGCTGCGGAGATCTCGTCAACGAGCTCGGCCACCATGGGCTTTCGTGCTCTCTAAGTGCTGGTCGAATATCACGACACTCGGCTATTAATGACATTATCCGCAGGGCTCTTGTTGTCGCTAACGTGCCTTCCGTACTGGAACCAGTCGGTATTGCGCGGGGCGATGGCAAGAGACCGGATGGTATGTCTTTGATCCCTTGGAGTGTCGGCAAGTCGCTGGTGTGGGATGCCACATGTGTCGATACACTCGCGCCATCTCACTTACCGGCGACTTGTAAAGCTGCAGGGGCAGCTGCGGCCAGTGCGGAAAATTCAAAATTCGAAAAAATACGCATCGATTGGACCCAACTATATTTTTGTGCCTTTTGCGGTCGAGACCATGGGACCGTGGGGGTCGGAAGCTCGTCGTTTTGGTCGCACCTTGTCATCAAAATTGATCGAGACCTCCGGAGACCAGCGGGCGGGGAGCTTTTTCCGCCAACGCGTCAGCTTGGCTATCCAAAGAGGAAACGCTGCCAGCCTTCTGGAAACCCTGCCGTTAATCGGAAGCAGCGGCAGGCTTGAGGAATTTTTTTATATATAGATTGTATTTTGTACATATTTGTTGTAAATAAAGTTCTCAAAAAAAAAATATCACTCTGGTATTATTAGTCGTTTGAGAATATATCCCAGGTGAGGAACCTATCGTGTAACTAAGTTTTCCATAGCCAGTAGTAGAGTGCCTTTATCTGCCTACTACTTGTACGTAGTATTTATATACTCTGAGCTACTACCTATAATACAGACAGCTTTTTATCTGACATATACAGCATGCGTGAAAACGATAGACAAGTAAAAGTTTTTTTTTTCAACGTGCTTCTCTCCCGCATTTAAAATGTTTTGGTTATAAATTCAAAAGTGCAGTCTTCCGCAGTTCTATAAAATATCTGTATTTCCTGCTAAGACGCGGTTGTAATAAAAGTTAAATCTCTTTACAATATTTGCAATGTCAAAGGTCCCTGAAACCTTTTTACAATGAGGATTTCCGTGTTGAGTCCTGAACAAATATTTGAAAAGAATTTTGAATGTTGATAAACTGCTTGCATTTCTGACTGAGTGTTTGAAACCCGCAAACACTTAACCGTTTTTATTAAATCTTGGTTGAAAATTGCTTTATTACATAAATGTTCAAGCTAATGACTTATAAAGTGAGATAAAGGGCTTATTATATTTTTAGGAAATATTTACGTATTTACGTATTTGTGAATACTTTTCGAGATTCACAATACATATCTACTTTTTCCATAATGCCAGTAATAGACATGTTATTGGCCCAATATTATATTGATTCAGTTTTGAACAAACGAACTTTAGGCTACCTACGCACAACAAGAATAAAAATGTCTAAGGATAGGTACGTACACACAGACAGGCGGCTTGCTTAGCGCCTATAGCCTTAGCGAGTCACCTAGCGAGTAGCTTAGTGAAACGAACGTTCTAGAATGTTCACGACCGGCCGCACTGTGCGCTTAGCGCCTAGCTAGTCGCTTAGCGTGTCGCAGACGTCGCAGTGCGGACACTAGGTTCTAGGCGCTAAGCAAGCCGCCTGTCTGTGTGTACGTAGCCTTAGACATTTTTATTCTTCTGAACCTACAAACCTATGTTTTATCTCATAAAAATAGCATCACAAACCCGCTAACTAGATTAGTACTTACGAAAACAGTTCTCTTTATTTGCGATTTACCTATTGTGTAAGAAACGAGAGCAAAAAAGGTTTTTATTTATCTTTTTGCATAGTATGACTTTTTAAGGACTTTCACATTTTTATGTAGGCTAAAAATGTTAAACGAATGTGAATAAAGAATTCCAAAGGATCCTTGTTTCGTGCCCTTTTACTCCACAGAATATTTCGTGTGTAGTTAAAAATACTTCGTTTAAAAAAGGCTTATTATACAATGATATTAAAATACCATGTTTATTTCGTTATGACAGTGTATTGAAATAAGTTTCAAATATGCATTTATGAAACAAAAATCATGCCTCTATTGAGTCAGATTTTCTCAGAAACCTCATTTGCAGTTAGAACACGTATACAGCCTAAATTCTACTTCAGAGATTTTCCATCAGAGAATTGAAAATTCTTAGCATGGCCTTAATTCCTTAGAGAACACGGAAACATGAAATTTAGGACAAAGTTTTCAGGTAGCGAATCTAAAATCGCTTTGAAACACCCTTTTCTCGAGAAAAATCTGGGTCACATAATAAGAATACTTATTGTATATGTAACATTTACTTATTCGTAAAGTATCCACTTGAACTGATAACAATATGTAAGAACAAAATGTTAATTTCACCATACAAAACTGAAAATATCACAGCAAAGCTATTACGAATAAATTTATTCTATGACAAAGGAATGATTGTACATAATGACTTTGGTTTAATTTGAATTTTAACAAGTTTCTGCAGAGTCAAAACAAATAAGTTTGGTCATTGCATTCCATTAAAATGTTTGTCCCAACGTCAAATTCAAATCGAAAACAGAAACGTAATTAAATCACTAATATTATAATTACTTTACAAACATTAACAATTGTAAATAAAATATGTTTAATTTTGTAATTTCTACTATTATTGTCCCTACATAATGCCAAAATATTGAATTAATTATTTGTTTTTATTTGTATACAATGTCAGTCATTTCTTCGAGAGACTATCAAAGCTCTTATTTATGATAAAGTTATCAAACGTTGATTAGCTAAAATTCCGAAGTCTTTATATGACAGGTGACATTTGGTGATCGAGAGAGTGAGACTGGGCACACTATTACACTGATTTAGTTATAAAGCGATTCAAAATCAAAATCAATAAGTCATTTATTCAGTTTAGGCCCTAGACTAAGACTTATGAACGTTAAATTGGTACATACAGTTGAATTTACGACCGGTTCGGAATACACTTACACTGAGAAGACTATGAAGATTATGAATAAGGGGGTAAGATTCTAATACAGCAATCCTCACTAGTGTTTCGCTATATTAAATTATTAGCTTAGATATTTACAAATTAATACTAGAAAGCACTTGTTATTGGTTATTGGTCAGTTATTGTTTTTTTTATACATTCTAGCAAAGACAGTAACCGCAAAGTGGCGTACAGTTGGCAAGCAGACCCAGTCGGAATCCACACTACTCGAATATTATCATTTATCATTCAACACTGAATAATCTGTACGTTGTCACTGCATATATTTAAATATATTTTCCGCTTGATGATTCTGCTTTGACACGTATACATTATTCAAACACTTTTTGATGGAAGCCTTGATACGCAAGTTATTTCATCCGTGATTTTAATCAGGGAACTCATCTTGGTACATCTTGCAGGTTAACATTGAAAAGATTCTGATACTAGCTGTCATCCGCGGTTGCACTCGCGTTCCCGGGATAAAAAGTAGACTATATCACTCGGTGATAATGTAGCTTCCTATTAGTGAAAGAATTTTTCGACTCCGACTGGTAGTTCCTGAGATAAGAGGGTTTAAACAGATAAAAAAAATCTTAGCTTTATTATATAAGTATAGATTAGTTACATAGAATTACTTTTCAATACTTACTTTAATTACTATTTATTTGTGTATTAACATTGCATTTTTTTTACAGAAACCTTCCTCATTATGCTTACATCGGATAAATGGTATAATATAGGAACAGGAACACATACGTTACATACTGGAAAAAATCTTTTACATATGAGTAGGTATATAGATTATTATTATATTGTACTTTTTAGTACATGTACTTTCAAAGTCTTGCTTCCTATCTATGGACCATCAGAATTTATAAGTCACATAGTTATGTGTTATATAAGAGAAGGTAAATATACCTAGTTATTTAAGAATGCAATTGCAAAGCTCCTGGCTTTTATCATTGCAGCTTTACAGGGAGTTATGCCAATTATTTTTTCGGTTGGCATTCACGATAAAGACACTTGTGGTAGCTAAAGGTTATGATGGCCGGTTGGCACCTGACGTCATTTCCAGAATTCATGCTCCATTTTTAGCAGGAGTACTAGTGGATTTACTGGGCGACATGCTCTAATGGCTGTCTACAAGTGATAAATGTTTGGTTTTTGTGCCTGATGATAGTACGGTAAGGTTTGTAGCTCTGGTATTTTCAGATGCTTTTCTATTCATTTAAGTTACTGATTGCAAAAGATTAATTCAATATCTAGTCGATGAACAGCAGATATTGTGAAGTCTGTTAAAAAGTAATTTATTTTATTGCGCTGTCAGTATTTAAAATTATACCAAGGCAAACCGTACCTTCTAACAACACTAATCACAATTAAGGTGATTACATATTAAATTTAATTTAAAATTTTGATCCTTTGAATGTAGAATTTATAAACATTTCATTCATTATTGCTTTTAAAAATATAAACTATGCTATATTATAAATAGACTATACTATACTATATTTACAAAACTTAAATAATAAAAATAATTCAAACAAAATCCTATTTACAAAATATAAAATCAAAATATTTACATGTAAAAAAGTTGTCCCAGATCACTGCACTGTCTGAACGTATCAAGAAGGCTGGCGGCATTTTGCCACGTCGAATGGCAATGCTGATCCATTGTCCTAGATAGTAGACACTAGCCTTCCTGACACGTGAGGTCTCAATAAGGCACAGCGCGCCGTGAGACCTCTTTAAACAAAAAAAGGGCATCCGGGCCCCACGGCCCCAGAGTTTCTACACAAAAATGCATCCATTGCCTATACATTCGTTTTGTTCCTTTTCCATTCCATTTTAAAGTATTATTCTAACTGCACTTATCACAATTAAGTTGATTACGAATTGTATTATTGAATTGAATTTATTTTTACATTAGCTTTTCAATCAACATTGCGTTTTCATGTCTAATAGCTAAGGGGTCTGTTCCACCAACCGTGCCGACTAAAAAGTGAGCAATGAATGCGAAGCCATTGCATAATTATTAGAAAGTCCTAGCTTGACACTAGGCGGTACTTAGGTAATTAAGGCTTTTGAAGATTTTTGGAATAAGTGCAGTTATTCTACAAAATTTGACAAATATTATATGCAGTATGTATCTGTTTTGCTTTTATAGAAATTTATCTACAAGGGCTTTTTTATCAGCGCGATAAAACTGGATCACGCGTCGCTTCCTCGCCGGCAGTGGGCAAAGCGCTTAAAATGCTTTCAGCCTGTCATAGTAATGTTTCATTTATGAAACTGATGCGTGTTGCTATTTCTGCCGATTTCAATCCGTCGATTGATGCTCGTTTTTCCAATACATTCGTTTTGTTCCTTTTCCATTCCATGTTGTGTGCTAGTACGTAGAAAGTGAATAACTTTATATGCTTTCAAATACTGAATTTTTCAAGTTTCAAGGATGTGAGTAGTTTAAATTGATATTCCCTGAAATAATCATATAATTGGTGATTGGGGAGAGGTAAAACAAAGAAATTAAATTAAACGTATTCTATATTTAAATCAAATTTTTATTATCTTCTTTATATATAAAATTCTACTGTACGTGTGTATGTCACTGAACTCTTCCTAAACGGCTAGAGCGATTTGAATGTTTTTTTTTGTATGCGTTTGGGTGGTGCCCTGGATGGTTTAGATTCACAAATCAGCCCGGCAGATGGCGCTGCAGTCGAAAATATAACCTAGATACCGACTGCAACTGTGACTAGGGTAGGATAGGGTTGGGTAGCACCATAGGGTAGGGTAGCACCACGCGAACGAAGTGGCGCCGGGCAGCTAGTTTGTAATAAATATCTTGAGATATTTCTTCACGTCTTACGACCCGACTTTAAACTAAACAGAGCTTGTATTATGGCAAACAGAAAGCTTATTAGTATAGTAGGTATACGACTTTTTTGTACAAATACTTAAAGGTATTATAATATCTATACATACTTTTTACACAGACTCCGATCAAACATTTTCACGCACGACTTGGGCTACGGATTGCCACATAATTAATAAAATGGAATAAAAATATACAACACATTTCGACCAGAAAATCATCCAAACAGTAAGTGAAATGAAACAAAAACAATTTTATTTTTTACTTCGGTTAAGGCCCCGCGGAGAGATATTTGCAATCAAAAAACATTTTGACTGGATTGTTATTGCTCGATACAATGAATCACAAAGGGTGAAAATGTGAAATGAAATAATGGAGAAAATCATACGTTTTTATCTGGCATATATTTAACTAGCTTCTGCTCGCGGCTTCGCCAGCGTGGCCTACAGGAAACAAATGTCATTTTTCTACAACAATAAAACAAAACAAAACATTATTAAAAACGCTGAGACACGTATAAATAAATTTTCAATCTTCAGTCTAAACACAAAATTTGAAGATCCTAACATCGAAACTGACGGACTTTCATACAAACTTTCATCCCCTATTTTACCCCCTTATAGGGTTGGAATTTCGAAAAACCTTCATAGTGGATACCTACTCGTCACAAAGAATATACCCTCTAAATATCATGTCTCTAGAACCAGCGGTTTAGGCTGTGCGTTGATATATCAGTCAGTCAGTCAGTCAGGACTTCGAATTTTATATAGGTATATAGTTAAAAAATGTACTAAAAAAAGACGTGTAGCACTCAGAGACTGCCGCGGTATAGCTATTACATAGCTGTTTTTATCAACTTATTCAATTATAATTATTTATTTATTTTATTTATGCAGTATTTTTTTCCCTTGTTTTTTTTTGATATTAATTCAAGTTACACTTTTTGAGCGTGGTGACCGATAAGAAAACATTTTTTTTTCTTTTATTAAATAAATGAGAAGTTAAGGCGGCCCTCTGTGGCCGGCGCAACTTCAACGCGAGCATAGTCTAAAAGCTTGTTGTTTCATCCAACGTAATGTTTGACTGCGAATAAAGAGAGATAGCATCAGAGCCGTCGGTTATCAGTCGGTAAATTCCGCTGATCACTCGCGGCCGCTTCGCTAGGTCGTCATTCATGATTTCGCATTCATAAAACTTGTTCCAGGAGTATACTTCTTGAGAAAAAATCTTAAAAGTTTGTGAAAATAAAGTTAGTTATTTAGAATCTCCAATACATTTGCAAGCCTGGTATCTTAATGTTTTCTTTACTTTTACAATTTATAGGTACATTAGATATGGCCAAAGTTCAGGCAAAAACGCTGTTTTTCGGAGGCTTTGACTGAATTCGTTTCACACTTTTTTTAAATTACACCAAGATACAAGGCTAGATATAGTACACAAGATACTAATTTGTTCAAAATATCTAACGAAAAATGTTTAACAACGCCATAATAAGTACAGGGGTTTTGTATGAAAAGTATGACGAATTGAGTCCTCTTAATATATGCAATAGACAACCAATTTTTTAGTTCAGCAACTCGCCTCTAGGTGGCCCTAGAGGCGAGTTGCTGAACTAAATAGACAAGCGTAATATTTCAAAAAGTCATTAAAAGTACTGCTATTCATCGATAGATGGCAAAACTAAAAAGTATCACCGCTGTGCCGGTCGGAGTGGGGGGTGTTAGGTTTTTTCGTTACGGAATTTCTGGATTCGGTCTCCACACTCAAGGCCCGCGATAGAAGCTATGCAATAGCTTAATACTCCGTTAAAATTTAATCACATACAAATAAGATGTAGGATTTTCCAAAATATATACTTGAAGTCGTTACACAAGCGTAGGCTCGCCTGATGGTAAGCAGTTACTGTAGCCAAATGGATGCTTGCAACACCCGGTGCATCACGTGTTACCGACCCTGTCCCCCTCCCCAATGAGCTCTGGCAACCTTTCTCACGCGCAGAATCACGACGAAAGTTATTTAACTTCGATATTCTTTAAGGTAGGTACTTCCTCAGTCGAGCTACTTATAGAACGAATAAACGTTAAGTCATTCTCTATTAACGCTATGCTCTACCTCTCTTAAGATAATATTGTTTAGAAAAATAAAACCTTTCAGATTCAATAATAATGACGAGAAGATTATATTATGTGCAGCTCAGTAGGTACTTCAACTATAATAACACGGTGACTGGAGGGAATTAGTGTCGTTTAATGATAATTTAACTGGAAAATTGGATATTTCATTAATTTATTTATAAATAATAAGTAGGTACCTATTTAAATAGCACAGCCTATTTTTAGATACCTATTTTTTTAGAGAGGTAGAGCGTAGCGTTTATTCGCTCAAAGAGCAGCTCGACTGGGGAAGTACCTCCACCTTACAGAATACCGCAGCCAAATAACTTTATGTTGCGTAAAGTTGTGTTCCTCATACTAGATACATAGATACTTCGTGTGTTGCAAGCGTCCATATGGCTACGGTAACCGCTTACCATCAGGTGGGCCGTAAGCTTGTTTATCGACTTAGTAGTATAAAAAAAAAAAAGTGCTCGGATTCGTTACGCTTTGATGTATGTATCACTTAGGGCGAGCGTATGATTACTTTTTATTAAATATCATTCGTATCAGCAAAGCAGATTAAAGGATTGAAAATGTGAAGTTTAATTTATGAAATTTTTTCATCAATTTTTAAATCTCGTTCAAAGTCCTAGGATGATTAATCCATTTTTATACTACTAATGTAGCAAACAAGCATACGGCCCACCTGATGGTAAGCGGTCAGCATAGCCTATTGACACTTACAACACCAGGAATTAACACTGGCGCGTTACTAACCCTCCAAAAATATTTTCAAACCATTCTTGATGAACGACATGCTGTAGGTACTCCCTTGGTTGTTTTTTAAATTGCAGCCTTCATCATCATCATCATCATATCAGCCTGGGGATGTCCACTGCTGAACATAGACCTCCCTCATAAACTTCCACTTCGAACGGTTTTGGGCCGCTTGCATCCAGCGGCGCCCAGCGATTTTGACCAGATCGTCAGTCCACCTGGTGGGAGGTCGTCCCGCTCGGCGCTTTCCAGTACGTGGTCACCACTTGAGAACCTTACTTCCCCATCGGCTATCGGTTCTTCGAGCGATGTGGGCCTCCCATTGCCACTTCAGCTTACTAACTCTACGAGCTATATCAGTAGTTTGAAGCCTTAAATTGATGAAAATATTAATCTAGGTACCTATTAAGTGTTTTTAGATCTTAATGAAGTTATAATTATTGCTAGTTAACTTAGGGGTGACTTTAAAATTAATTCTAACTTGGGTTATTGACTGGTTGCTTTTAAGTCATTTCGAATTATATTTTTTACCTAATTTACATTATCCATTAGGTATTAAGTATGCAAATGTCCTTTTATAGTACTTAACCCCTCAATTTAATTAAGCAAGTTGGTTAATGCGATTTTAATGAACAAACTTTGACTAAATAATTTATATAGCTATATGTAGTTGTAGATGTTTCTGATGAACTTTCAGACATACTTTAGTGTTGTAATAAAAGGAAGTGGTAATTTATGTTTTTACGTTAATTTTGATAATATTTTTTTAGTTTGAAGTATTTGTAAAAATTGGGAACATTTTAACCTTATAAACATTTCATGATTATGTAGGAGAAATTAATATTATACCAGATACATAAATAATTAATTAAGATCATCATATTATTGGTTATTTATGCAACTGCTGTATAATAAGGGGTATTAAAACACGAATGTGGGTTTATCACATTTAATAATAGTATCACATGAGGGTTTTAATAACTAAT
Source organism: Polyploca ridens (assembly GCA_951394255.1). Taxonomy (NCBI): domain Eukaryota; kingdom Metazoa; phylum Arthropoda; class Insecta; order Lepidoptera; family Drepanidae; genus Polyploca; species Polyploca ridens. The sequence continues at coordinate 8,062,609 of OX596259.1, read as the reverse complement.
TATGTACAGTTCCATACAAGTCTTTATCTACACCCATGATCATTTTTGTAAACAACTGCAATTCTAATATCGAACCAAAATGGCGGGATACGACGTGAATTCGAATAACCTCTAAGTTTTTTTTTATTACGGTTTTGAAACGCGCCTGCATGAAAATGTTCTTTTTTTGAAATTCATAAGGATGCCACTGAGTTTCTTGCCGGATTCTTCTCAGTTTAAGTGTATTCCGAACCGGTGGTAAATTCAACTGTATGTACCAATGTAACGTTCATAAGTTCCTTACTAGGGCCTAAACTGAATAAATGACTTTTTGATTTTTGATTTTGAGATGTGGCTGTTTAATGAGTAAGGAATGGACCGAAAAAGCAAAAAATAAAAAATAAAAGAATTGCATTGAAATTCAGTTGGTACAACATTATACACTGTTTGGATAATATAATGGTCACTATGACAACCAGTGTTTTAATGTTGGCTATAAGCTAACTGTTTCAGGAACCTTAATAGAGGATTTATAGCATGGGTGTAGATTAACCCCCTTATTCATAATCACTTTTTAACTAAATCAGTGTAATAGTGTGCCCCGTCTCACTCCTTCGATCACCAAAAGTCATGTGTCAGATAAAGACTTCGGAATTTTAGCTAGTCAACGTTTGATAACTTCATTATAAATAAGGGGGAAAATATTTTATACACACATAATGACGTGACCATGAAACTATTTAAATTTTGGATTCTAGTCTAATCGTATTAAAGAATGTGTTTTTATAATCCCGCTGAACTCGATGCATGTTGTTTGATTTGGGCATACTAACTTGTGAGTCTAGGTGGGAGCTAAGCTGCGCTCACCGTAGAAAATTTGAAACTTTTCGATGCCTATTCCGAAATAGAAAATTGGAAAAGCTAAGCCAAACATCCTGCGGTACAGGAAATTGCTTCATGGAAATGAAAAATAGGTTGTAGATCGATAATAGCAAATACTTCGTGCCAAAACATTGTTAGTCAAAGAAATACCTTGACCAATCGGCTAAAAAAAGCGGCAGCAATTTGCAATATACCTTCTGAATGCGTAAAGTTTAATATCCGTTCCTATATTTTTAGTTATTGCTATTGGGAATACATGCCATAAAGCTTTCATTCAAATGCATGATTCAGGAATAATAAAGCGTTGTTTACATCATTTTCATAAATAATCATACCAACATAACAAACCAAAGTAATGCTAAAGCAGTGCGGCAAACGTTCTAAATAATGGGACGGATTTTCCTGTGTCCAGTTTATTGTGCCAATCGTAAATAAAATCCCGTTACATCCTGTGGTTCCCGAACAAATAATCGTTTAAACTCCAAGGCACAGAGTACTTTGTGTGTTTATTGCATGATAACATTTCAGGGTCATATAAAACTGAGCTTAAAGATAAGCTTGGTGAAGAATTTTCATATTATTGGCACAATAAAGTTTTGAATCACGTTATGTACAGTATTACCCAACTAATAAGGCGCGCCGTAAATCTTCGTTTGCACAGAAAAGAAAGTATGGCCCGAACATTAACGAAAGAATGCTTAAAATTTACAATCAACCTTAGATCACTAGTATAAGGTTCATAATACAGTGCAGCTGTTAGTTCCGTCTCACTCGAAAGTCACGCACCTCCCCACGGCGCGCGCTAACATGGCGGCAGCTGCCGACCCGCGCTTTGAAAATGTATCTTCTGCGCACACATCTTACATCGGTAAGCCATATCAGTTGGGTACTGTACTTTCTTACCTTTTTTTTTTTAGTTTTGCATTTAACTGTTTTAAGGCTATCCAAAGAAACGCTGCCAGCTTGACGAAATTTTTTAAAATTGTAGATTGCATTTTATACATTTTTTATCAAAGTTTCAATGCGCAATTTGATTCAGTTCACTTCAGTTATGATTCTGTTCGTTTCAGAGCAGGGTCTGATTTATTTATGTATTAATTTGCAAGTCATATCTGTCACGACATGTACAAATAAAAGTAGTAGGGGCTGGCATAAAACCCAAACATTCTAAATGGCTGTTTATATCGGTAATCCTGTACAACTGTCCACTGGGTCGTATTTTTTCCTAACGTCAAATTGATGGCATCCGTTTAAAAGCGTTTTTAAGCTCGTTACGAAAATGTTATTCTACTCTTTTTATTTCGTTGATTTGATAAACTGAATTGTCTATATTATTGCTTTTTTTCTTTTCCAGTGTAGTAGCTTAGCTTTCACGAACATTTTAATAGGCTGATCTTTACTACACTTTACTTTGTTTACGAATTCTGGTTGCCATAGCTCTATTTAATTTTAAATCTGTTAAATTATTTTGAAATACTACTTTTTTATAAACTTTCAGCAGTTTTATATTTCCTCATTATTATGTAATTATTCTTAAACAAAGGTACCATTTGAAGATACGATGTACATCGCGAGTGTAGAACAAATATTGGGCAAACATAAAAACCGCGTAATAAACATTAATGACTGAAATCATTTAGGTTTTCGGGTAATTACGGATTTTTATTACTTACCTTTCTGAAAGCATTCTTACAAAGATCTGGTTTTATGATTATACCCTAATCTAAACATATAGCTAAACTAAACCTCAACTCAAAGAGAGACATTTTAGGGCATTAATGGATCATGTGGCTTTTTGGCAAGACGAATAATGTTGACACGGCCTTTTACGTTGCTGTTTTAATTTCAGGGTAAATGTGGATACTCTGATTACAAAAAAGATTAGGTACATGCCTTTTATTTCGTCCCTACAGATATAGTTTTTTTTTAAACTTGTTGTACCTATTTGTGTAATTTTTTTTCATAACTTTTTAATTATTTTAACATTTTGCTTTTTTTCTACCATTTCGTTCGACCATTTTTTGGACAGGGTTTAGTGCATATTTTTCCAATCAGTCCTACTATATTTTCCTTCGCCTAAATGATAAAACTCACTATACTCATCTTATTTGTATTGAACCTTCGAAGATTTACACAAAGAAGGGCAATGATGTTCATTTTGTTGCAATGTATTCCGCCCCACCACCGATAATGCGCTCTGATTGGCTATATCAAGGACACACTAAACATTTAGATGCAGTGATTGGTCCTTACTATTCAAAATCAGTGCAAAATCACTGACTAGTTGTGGAATAGGATATCTCGGTGTAACTACTCTAAAGGAATTTCTCCTGGATGTAATGAACTATCGTAGATATCAGGAATGTCCTATTCGTGATAGCTACGTTCAGTACATCCAGGAAAAATTCAGGTTTTACAAATTTAGGTTGAGACAATTATTATAATACTCCTAGTGGATAGTTCGAATCCACAGATATTGTAGATATGTATATTCAATACGATAATCGTAATGGTAGTCGCCTGCCTCGACCTATTAACGCAACCACTAGATACGAGTGATATTAACATAATCGTTTCTCAACTGTAACGATTTAGTTTTAGTCCCTGAAGGAAATGTTAATAGAAGAATACTATAGTAGGATAAAATCTTTGCCATTGATGCAGACTATTATAGCTTTTTAATTACTTAGAGACACGCGTCCTAATAACTAACCAATGTATTAATAGCTTATTGCACCTATAATATTTATCTCGTTAAATTCTATCTACCCGCGACAAGCAACAATATACATGCAGTTCATTTTAAAAATACTGAACAGTATAAATAATGTTATCATACTAACTATATAATTATACAAAGTTGTAAACCATTGACCTGTACCAAAATAAACTGCCCAAACATATTAATTTATTTGCACAAATATAATTACTGTTTCCTTTTTAATTGACTTTTCCGTTGGCATGACAATGCTGTCGTATAGAACGCTTGTTAAAGTAAGTGCAACGGTGTAATTGGCACTGTATTTCACGGTGGAATGCGCGCGAGTGATAGGTAGTTGTTTACAAAAGAATCGCAATCAAAGAGCAGAGAGCCCAATGGGAATACATTGTAATGGAAATGATGTGATTATGCGCTGTAGTCCGTCTGAATTTGAATATTACGGGAAGGTAGAGTTTACTTTTTCAATTTAAAACTAAACTAAAACAACATATGCACGTAAATAGTTATATGTAGATTAAAAAACTGCATTTAAATAGCCGCCGACAGACTGGGTATCCAAAAAGCGGGCGACACAACGTTACCTTGAGGTTACCTTATAATCATAAAATATATTTCTTACAAGCTTTTATTTAACTTGCAATGTATGGATTAATGTTTGTTCGGGTGGAATCTTGCAAGTCGAATTTCATCCACTTCCAGTAGTCGGATTTACTTGATATTTGGTATACATTAGTATATTGGATGACAATGCAAGTTCAGTCAACAAAAAGTACAGTCACACAAAAAAGTTTGTATTAAAAATGAAATTTTTAACAAAGAACTTATTATTATCTCCACAAATAACAAGTTCTATTGTAAAAAAAAACAGTTTAAGGTTTGATACAATCTAAATGGAATATTTTTCTATTCAGCGTTAGCATTTTTTAATTCTCTATAAATCTAAGTCGCAGCCTGTCTCCCTGACTTAAGTAAATAAATGTTTGTTAACCCGTAATACAGGTGTAACAGATTCAGAGATAGTCATGGTCTTTAGAACTTTATCATTAATCATCATCACATTAACAGTTGCAACTTTTTAAGTTGAATGTTCTTTCAACTGCCTCTTTATTAGTAGGTAGAGTAAAAATTTGCTCTAACGTAAGATGGTCATGATATTTATAGAGATACTCTATTTAGTTTTGTGACTTAGTCTTAGGTGTACGTACATATAAGATTCAGTTCCTCTTTTTTCTTCCTTTTTTATCAAGCCTATCTCACATGTTACCTACCTTACTCACGCGCAGGAACACAACATAAAGATATTTTGTCGAGCTACTCTTAGAGCGAATAAAGGCTATGATTTACCACTCTTGTTGATTTCGGAATAAAATAATGGTACTTTTGTGCAAAATCTAATTGTATTTGAATATCCTGATGACATTAAAACAAAACATTTAATGCAGAGTCAATAGCAATATTGTATCAAATAATACAAACATCTAAACCTCAGTTATGAAACCGCAGGGCTTTTCATAGGTACTGATTTTGGAAACTTTAATGTCAACATCAAGCACGCACCAACAAATGTCGTGTCGTGCGCCCCCGATGTTTCTGACAGGCAATTAACATCACATCCATTGTGATCGTGTCAGGGCAGTATCTGGCGTTGATAAACCGAACGTTTTATATAAATGTATCCGAAAAAAAGCTACAGAAAACATAGCTTTGGGGGGGCTTAAAATAAAATTTTACATTGGTCAATAATATCAAGGAAAAGCATTCTAAAAGCTATCTTATCCATAAGGTATAGGCAAGAAATGTCATATTTTCAAAGATTCACTTACACTAACAGGATACGAGATTATTAGATAATAGTTGCAAATAATCATGCTAGGTTGTCTTTTACATACATAAAAGCCTTCAACGCATTTTGTTTATCATTGAATTTATTGGGTGTTTTATCTCAGCCATTTGTTACACTTAATCTGCTAGAATTTGCTAGTACTATTAGGGGAAAAAATGCATCATTCTACAAATATTTATATTCTAGCTATTGTAATATCGAAAGTATTTTTCAGTATACAATTTAAATATGCCACAACAAATTTTTGTTAGTCTTTGACGGCCAATTATGGTCTTCACTTTGTACCTACGCCTATTGTGTGTCAGTGAATAGAGGACACTAATCTGATGAAACTGCAACTTTCACAAAGCTTTGTCTGTGTTCGTAAGTCTTGGGAATTTCAAAATGATTTTCACATGACTTTGTTGCACTGCCTGACAATTATCCACTTTGTTCTGGGATGAATGGATATTTTTGCTAGCATTTTTAGAAATTCGAAAAAGTTGTCGTTGTGGTGTTTTTTAAATAAATTAATATTACAAATACGATGCAACAGATCGACGTATTTTGTTTCTATGTTGTTGAGACGTTATCAATGTAGTAAATGTACTTATAATATAATAATATAGTCATCTCTGCTTTAATAACTTTTCACTACACTTTACCAAACTAACTTAAATAACTCCATTTATATCAAAGCCAAGTACCTAAGGAAAGTGGTAAATCCTCTCTTTTTTAGAGAATAAAAGATAGGTCTTTTGATAGAGCTTTTTCTTTGATACAGTGTCGCCTTTTTTCATTTTATCATCCATATCAGTTTGCAGGTAAGTAAAGTCACAGGGTCACGTGAGGTAGCGTCGATTTGGCAAATTACAACCCTTTCTGTCATGAAAAGTAGAGATTTCTTTTATAGATTGCTAAAGGGTCTCTATGAATTGTGTTTGAAAAACTACTTTCCTTTTTTTATTCAGGACTAGTTTTCCGTCCGTCAGCCAAAATTCATCACAATTGCTTGAGATGTCGCGGTAACAAACAAACAAACTCACCTTCGCAAATATTATTTTAGTAGGAATAGTAGTATTGAAAGAACCAATTCATACTATTATCTACAAATAACTGAATAAAATGTTTCATTAAACTAACTTAATATTCGCAGTCATATTGATAATAACACCGAGCTTAAATATTGCTGAAACTTCCTCTTTTACGATTTGATATGTATTTTCAAATCTGAAATACACTTAGGGATGATATAAAAAGTTTTCAGCCATACCAAAAGCTTTTTAGAGAAGCGTGGTAAATGGCATTCATGTGACACTCACTAATTATTCTTCCTATTGTATTTCAACTGAACAAACCAACAAACTTGTTCGATTCCCTCTGAGGACCACATAACGGTTAATTGAATTTGCTCCAAAACTATTTCGCTCCCAGTGTCTGCGGAATTATGGCAAACTTTGATGGAAATATGTCCGTACCCTATGTATCTTGGCTAACACGTCACCACAACATAGTAGCGAAGCGAGATATACATTTTAATATAATTAACCTGGGGACTGAAATCTGAATAGGAATTATTTGATTTAAGATGTAAGAACTATTACGGTAGAAATACTCTAGCATTAAAATTTGAGGGAGCACAACCCACAAGAATTCAAGGACAATAGTGTCATTGCCATTAATTATTTATTGGGATGACTAACTATTTACGCAGCGCACGCGAAAATGCCTCTAAGACCTAAATCCAATATGATCTAAATCCAATATGATCTTTAATCATAATAATTACCATCTTAAATAATAAGTAGTTATAGTCTGCATTATCATGAAAGTTTGTGTAGGACGATAAACTGCGTAGATAAAACCTACTTTCATATAAAAGATCTTAACAAAGTAGGTACTTTATATTATACTTGGGAGCAATTGCTGTAATCGCCAAAGAACATATTTCGTACAAAAATAATTTTAGTGAAATATTATGTTTCTAACAAAAAATCTCTTTACGTACTAAAATTTTAGGAGGCCAATAATATTATCCTCATAATTCTTTAAGAAAACATACGCACTCGTAGTTGCCGAAAGAATTTCAAATAAGCACATAGACTTACCAGAAAAAATAAAGTTTCCACTTGACTTAGCATTGAACAGAAAATTCAGAAACGCTAATCTACCTAAAATTAAAATAGCTACATCAAAATAATCTATTGATGTTGAGTCCGTTATATAGAAATTCATTATCAATAAAAATATCAGCATTTCGGAATTTCAGAAATAGAAAAAAGAAAAATATAATTTAGTATCAAAATTTTGTAGCCCTGTTATTACTATTCGACAATATTTGGTAATTTATAGTTGTCTTATTTTATAATTATGTTTCACTATCTCATTACTTAATTATGTCGTTTTGCCTCGAGGAATATTTTGTTTATTATCGTCTACAGGTTACCTACATTTTGTACCCGACTGTTGGAGTGGGAGTCAATTAATTTTCTGTATTATTGCTCTATTTACAGAAATAGAGCAATAATACGTATTTATTGTATTCATTTAATTATTGAAATTCCAAGCTCTCATTATTTTTATTGTCTCTAGAAAATAACCGTTGTTAATTTAGAAATAATAAAGTTTGAAACTAAGAGCAATACAGTTCCCGGATACAAAGCCTAGCATTAGATTACTTTAGACTTTCTTGGAGCATGTGTAGCTCGTACTAAAATATTTTTATTGCATTTGGAGATTTGTTTTGTGTGTGAAGATTAATTGATATTAGTATTGAAATTTGGAGATTTCCCATATCTAAATACCAAGAGAGAGGCAATAAAAAATAACAAGAAGAAAATAAAGCATTGTAAATTTAGAATCACTAATGAATTATCATATAATAATTATTATATGGAATGGCTACAAAAAAGGTAAATTAACGGTTCACTCCCATTATTTCTATCTCATGCATCTTAATTTAAACAGTGAACAAATATTTCAACTCAGGCTATTAGTGGAAAAAAAGCTTGGGGTGAATCTACATCCAGCCAAAACACCGTTTTACTCTTTCTTAATTAAAATCTTTAACATCTTAAAGGTTTCTTGAATATTCTAAATGCGTTGATAATTGCGAAACGCTTGTTCTAATTTATCTTAGCGTTTCGGATAACGCTTCGTCGGTTTAACATTTTCTTTAGATAATTTTCTTGTTAATTAAGATCAAGCTGTTAACAATTTATTAACACATAAAATATTCATATTTATCGGTAATTTTCTTTCAAACTGTAGGTATATTTTTTCTCATATTATTTAACTCTAAAATAAATAATTTCTCAACACATTGAAGGTTTGTGCTCTGTTGAACTGATTCTAACTAAAAAGAGAATGTCCTCAAAATAAACGATCAATAGACGTAACTGGACGTAACAAAACAATTCAAACGTTGATCTGTGTGCTGGCAAATGGCCCAGAATCCAAACCAAGTGGTCAATTGCGGACAAATGAGAAATGGGTTGATCGAGTAGCACAGCGGCGCCCCCTACAACACTAGATAAAGCGACACTTGTGGCTGTTTATCAAACTATCATTACCACTATCGCTGTGAATTGACAGTCCAGAGATATAAATTTAGGTTATATCTCATAGTCATGTAGGTAATAAGTTCCTTGCTCACATTATACGCGAAGAGAAAACTTTTTTAAGCATATTGCACGCGCGGAGGAGGTGAGATTTGACATAGTTAAAGCTTATATGGAGAAGGACTGCACAAAGCTACATTTCAATTATTTATTCATAAAATTACGGTCGAATTTCAACCACTGGACGACCACTAGAGAATATAATGGAGTAGGTATATCATTTGTAATCTTAATATATAAAATGATAAACTGATTGTTGATATATCAGCCCACAGCCCAAACCGCTGGACCTAGAGATTTGAAATTTTGCACAAAGATACCTTATACAGTGGAGGCATCCACTAAGGAAGGATTTTTGGAAATTCCACCCCTAAGAGGGTAAAATAGGGGATGACAGTTTGTATGCAAGTCCGTCAGTTTTGAAGTTAGGATCTTCAAATTTTGTGTTTAGGCTGACGATTGAAAATTAATGTGTAGTTATCTCAGCGTTTGTGATAATTCCACCACCGAAGGGAGGAAAAGGGGGATGAAGTTGGGTATGCAAGTTCTTCAATTTCAAAGTAAACTTCACTAAATGTATTATTATATGGTGTAGGCATCCACTAAGGAAGGATTTTTGGAAATTCCACCCCTAAGGGGGTAAAATAAGGGATGAAAGTTTGTATGCAAGTCCGTCAGTTTTGAAGTTAGGATCTTCAAATTTTGTGTTTAGGCTGACGATTGAAAATTAATATATAGTTATCTCAGCGTTTGTGATAATTCCACCACCGAAGGGAGGAAAAGGGGGATGAAGTTTTGTATGCAAGTCCTTCAATTTCAAAGTAAACTTCACTAAATATATTATTAAACGGTGTAGGCATCCCCTAAGGAAGGATTTTTAGAAATTCCACCCCTAAGGGGGTAAAATAAGGGATGAAAGTTTGTATGCAAGTTCGTCAGTTTTGAAGTTAGGATCTTCAAATTGTATGTTTAGGCTGACGATTGAAAATTAATGTGTAGTTATCTCAGCGTTTGTGATAATTCCACCACCGAAGGGAGGAAAAGGGGGATGAAGTTGGGTATGCAAGTCCTTCAATTTCAAAGTAAACTTCACTAAATGTATTATTATATGGTGTAGGCATCCACTAAGGGAGGGTTTTTGGAAATTCCACCCCTAAGGGGGTAAAATAAGGGATGAAAGTTTGTATGCAAGTTCGTCAGTTTTGAAGTTAGGATCTTCAAATTTTGTGTTTAGGCTGACGATTGAAAATTAATATATAGTTATCTCAGCGTTTGTGATAATTCCACCACCCAAGGGAGGAAAAGGGGGATGAAGTTGTGTATGCAAGTCCTTCAATTTCAAAGTAAACTTCACTAAATATATTATTATACGGTGTAGGCATCCACTAAGGAAGGATTTTTAGAAATTCCACTCCTAAGGGGGTAAAATAAGGGATGAAAGTTTGTATGCAAGTTCATCAGTTTTGAAGTTAGGATCTTCAAATTGTGTGTTTAGGCTGACGATTGAAAATTAATGTATAGTTATCTCAGCGTTTGTGATAATTCCACCATCGAAGGGAAGAAAAGGGGGATGAAGTTGTGTATGCAAGTCCTTCAATTTCAAAGTAAACTTCACTAAATGTATTATTATACGGTGTAGGCATCCACTAAGGAAGGATTTTTGGTAATTCCACCCCTAAGAGGGTAAACTAAGGGATGAAAGTTTGTATGCAAGTCCGTCAGTATTGAAGTTAGGATCTTCAATTTCTGTGTTTAGGCTGACGATTGAAAATTAATATATAGTTATCTCAGCGTTTGTAATAATTCCACCACCGAAGGGAGGAAAAGGGGGATGAAGTTGTGTATGGAAGTACACTAAATTTATTATTTAAGCTTATGGTTATAAACTAACGCAACGAATATCGGTGTTGTTGGAATTTGAACCCTTAAGGAGTGAAAAGGGGGATTAAATTTAGTATATGAAGTTCTTTATTTTCGGAGTGAAAATTTTACAATTTATTATTTCGCCTTATGGTATTGGCGTATTGAAATGACTCGCCTTAACAACATCAGGAAAAAGAGAGGAACAAAAATCCGGTTAATACGAGCATTGGTATTCCTCATTTTCATGTATGGAGTGGAAGCGTGGACTATACTGGCCCGAGAAAGAAAAAGGATTGATGCATTCGAGATGTGGTGCTGGAGACGGATGTTGGAAATACCTTGGACCGCTAAACGCAACAATGCATCAATCCTATCGCAGCTCCAAATTAAAACACGATTGTCCATCATATGCCACCAATGTATTTTTTCGTATTTCGGCTACATGGTGCGCAAAGGCGATGAAAGTTTGGAAATCTGATCATAGTTGGGAACACGGAAGGAAAACGACTACGTGGTCGTTCACCAACAAGATGGTCCGATAAAGTAAAAGACTCATCGTCCTCCAAGTTTTACAGAAACCAGAAGACAGAAACCAGTGGAAGCAGATCATTCGCTCTAGAAGCAAACCCGATGTTGATCACGATCCTCAGACATGAGGGAAAGAGAGATAAGGCCTCCAAAATTATGCTGTGGAACTTGACTACAAGTAACAGCTCTCCGCCGCAATGTTATTGAGGTCAAAATATTTACTGGTTCTGCTAGAGGAGAAACAGTCTTCTTGCCACGTATACTATTGATCCCAAATCACCTTCCGTTTGAATTTAAAAGATAACAGTTCCTAATTAAGGTTTGTAGTCACAGGGAAAAACTCTGAAATTTGCTAGAGTTGATTTGCGGCAGGACTGTTTCAGTTTTATGTGGCATCCTCGCATATGAGCTCTTAATCTACCTGAACTATTGTCAATATCACAAGTAGTGGCGGACAATAGCCATGAACAAAGCTCTTTATTGTTACAATGATTCCTATCTAGAAAAATGAAATAATCTACGCGGACGAAGTCGCGGGCTATAAAGCTAGTTTTGCATATTTCCTATGCAGAGTCGGCATACTCTTACGTATTTAATTTATTGCGGATACCGTGTTTTGTTACCACTTCAGTACTGCCATAATAATATTTTCCCTTGGGACGGTCCGCTATAGAAGCGGTATATGCTTTTAATTAATAATATTTTGTTACTACTTTATACTATTCACTATCTCAAAATTTGAAGAATATTTTCGAGTACACTTTCAAATAGTGAAGAAAATATTAAAATACTGGTTTATTCAATAAATTCAATTAGATATGTTTCTTACAATCCCAAAAAGCTATACCGATATTAAAAATATATTAATCAAAGTATCTAACTATGCTTCCCATAAACCAACATAGCTGTTATTACTACGTTTAGAGAAGACGCCACATATCACAACTATGTTCCGTTCAATTGAGGCCATCCGGCCACACTTGTTGTTGTAGAACGATGAACGAAACGCGTAAGCGCCGTGAAAATCGCGGTGTTATAATAATAATAATAATGTGTTTATTTCAAAATCAATATCATCATTACAAAAGCAAGGTTGGGGCCGCCTAGTAAGTTAATATAAACCTATATAGTGTTTGCGAGAAAAATACACCTAAAAGCGTTCTGATAGCGCTACGTGTTTCTACTGTCTGCTTAGACGAATAATTTTATTGTTTCAGCGCTAAAGAGAACTTTAATTAACTCAAAAAAAAATGGGGCCATAACCTTTGCTTATGATAGCTTCTCTATACTTAGTAATAATAGCTCAATGCATATTATCTCACATTTCACATATACTCATTTGGTTACCACACAATGAGTGAGTGATAGGAAGATTAAGTCTTGGCAGATTGTCTTATACAATATGAGTCCTTAGAGAATTCTATATTTGAAACTTTTTTAGGGTTCCTCATAAAATCTTTATGGAGCCATTTTTGTATTTTATTCATGAGGAAATTCCTGCTGTAGCTAATTTCCAAAGGCAACGGTAACTATTACCATCAGATTTACCATCTGATTGTTAGTTTTCCGACATAAAATTATACCTATTTCACACGACTAAGTGTACTCTGCGGTTTCGCCCGAGTTCCCGCGATAAAAAGTAGCTTATAATACTTGGGGAAAATGTAGCTTCCCATTAGTGAAAGCGTTTTCAGATTTTCCAGAGATTACCTCGTACATCCATACTTTACTTCTTTATAATGTTAGCATAGATTAAAAACAAAATGACTACACTAGCCCTGATTCTGTTGTTCACAACTAAACTAATTTTAATGTCACTATGTCTTTTTCTAACAAAAAACATTAGAAAAGGATATAAGAAATTTAATCCTGTCAAATTAGTCCAATGCTTGTTTTCAATATAATTTTAGTCGCCATCTATCGCGGTTACGCCTAAATACACGCAAAATAAGACGGCAAAGATTAATTATGTTCTATCCTTTTTCAATCATGTTCGTAAGAAAGAGATGAGATGTGACTAAAATTAGTTTAGTGCGATTTACAACAGAATCGGCACCATTGTTTACTTCATGTTATTTCCTTCAAGTTGAGTAGCTATATTTTACATACATTTTAACGTAATTATTATTTTTAGTATTTTACGCAAAATATATAAAACTTTAGAGTAAATTCTGACATCACCCTTTTCAGGGTAGGCTAGCATGTCTTCAAGGTTGACTAAATGCTATAGGGATTTTGGGACGAATTGTATAAATAATCCACGACAAATATAAGAGAATCTAGCTAGAATTATTCTCAACGTGTTTAGATAAAACAAGTCGTACATAAAACAGTGGGTGTCTGGGGCAACCTTGGAGCGTGATTAAAGCTTTTTACATAATCTAGAATAATAGAAGGACATTTAAATAGGTGGAGCTATTATTTTACTTAACTCCGAGACGGAATTTTATATTTTATTTTTTTGTGGAACAATTTTATTTTGGTGGTATAGGCAGTTTGTTCATAAGTACTAAAGTAACTGCAAAAAATCATCTGGATTGCGATAATGGCTTACCGGTTCAGCCACTCGTTTACCAGTAATTAACTTAGAAGGCTTTTAATACTTGAGCAATTGATCAATTCGCTGAAAAACCGTCAATTTGATATGCCTAGTCTCCTAAGCTGTGATTAGTGAAATTGGGTGAATAAGTCATACTAAAATGGATAGAAGCTTCACAACCACCAATACTACAGACTCTACTAGTAAATCATATTAATCTAGCACTAACTAAATCATATATACTTGCCTTAGACACACGGTAATAGCTGCTTCAAATCTCGGTACAACTCTGAACGCAGATCGCAAACTACGTTAAGACGGGGCAGCAAAATTTATCATCATTTTTGACTTAATATTCTAAGTCCATCACAAGTCTGATCAAAAAGGAAATTATAATTTAAGTTATTTCAGACCTTTATCTAGGGCCCCAAAAAGCCAAAAACATGATTCGAAGACTTTCATTCGATCATTTATTCGTTTTAAAAATGGTATTTTTTTAGCTTTAATATCATTTTCTACGTAAACGGCTTCAGGTTTCTGTCTTACATTTGTCTTACAGCAAGAAAACATAGTTTACTAGGGCATGGCAAACCAAAATTTTCCTAGATATTATATAACTCATTTTATAAACGAAATTAGTTTTTAAACTTTTAGTCAGTTACTTTTGGACCATTCTACGTTCAAACGTCACACGCGATATTCAACTTTGTATTCGTCCTCCCTCGAGTTATAATAGCAATGAATAGGCATCGGTTCTTCAGTACCGCGCAGTGCGCTCAGGAGAAAGGATGTATTCGTTTTTTTGTTTTTTTTTTTTTTTTTATTTGTTTCAATTTCGACGAGTTGTTTGACATGACAATGTTTGTAAACAAATGACACTCTGTCCACCAGTTCAATTACTTTTTGACGTAAAAAATTATAGAGAAAAATGAATCTTAATCCTGTACAGTAAGATTCTTTTGTAACATCATACCTTTGATTTTAACAGATAAACCTTATCACAAAGCATTAAAATTGAAACTCGTGGGTATTCTTAAACGTCAAAAACTGATGACCCTGGTTGGCAGAGTTTATGTTTAGTTTCATTTTAGAATACAAAAGGAAGAGATCCAGTGGAGTCGCCAACGAAACATAGAATTATAGTTAAATTAGAAGTAGCAGTATGAGAACCTAGATTTGTCTATAATCATTGTATTTTACAGATATGGATTATGTACTTTTTCACTTAGCGAACGTTCTTGTTTCAATAAGAAATCTAATATATAAAAATAAGTCGGGTTTTCCTTCCTGACGCTATAACTCCAGAACGCACGAACCGATTTCCACGGTTTTGCATTCGTTGGAAAGGTCTCGGGCTCCGTGAGGTTTATAGCAAAGAAAATTCAGGAAAAAACGCGGTGGACAGCTAGTTTTATATATTTTGATGTGAACATTTGTAATTATTTTATTGATTGTAATATCAGATTGTATTAGAAATTATTTGACGTTATAAACTTCAGTTCTACATTTTTGTCATTATTTTGTAACCTTTTTTATATTCTCTCGTTTCGTTGTATAAAACTAGTAAATTCAAAATCATCATCATCATCATCAGCCTATAATGTCCCACTGCTGAGCACAGGCCTCCTTTCACAAATGAGGTTGTAAGGTAATGGGCAGATACTCCACCACACGTGCCCACTAAGGATCGGTGGAGTTAGGGCTAGTGGCCAACCTACTGTTGAGATTTTCCAAGCCGCCTATGAGGCATCCAACTAGCTTAACGACTATCACAATTAAGTGATAACCGGGACCAACGGCTTTTCGTGCCTTCCGTAGCACGGAAACGCTCGATTTGAAATACCACTAGGCGGTCACACACGGTAATAGCTGCTTCAAATCTCGGTACAACTCTGAACGCAGATCGCAAACTACGTTAAGACGGGGCAGCAAAATTTATCATCATTTTTGACTTAATATTCTAAGTCCATCACAAGTCTGATCAAAAAGGAAATTATAATTTAAGTTATTTCAGACCTTTATCTAGGGCCCCAAAAAGCCAAAAACATGATTCGAAGACTTTCATTCGATCATTTATTCGTTTTAAAAATGGTATTTTTTTAGCTTTAATATCATTTTCTACGTAAACGGCTTCAGGTTTCTGTCTTACATTTGTCTTACAGCAAGAAAACATAGTTTACTAGGGCATGGCAAACCAAAATTTTCCTAGATATTATATAACTCATTTTATAAACGAAATTAGTTTTTAAACTTTTAGTCAGTTACTTTTGGACCATTCTACGTTCAAACGTCACACGCGATATTCAACTTTGTATTCGTCCTCCCTCGAGTTATAATAGCAATGAATAGGCATCGGTTCTTCAGTACCGCGCAGTGCGCTCAGGAGAAAGGATGTATTCGTTTTTTTGTTTTTTTTTTTTTTTTTATTTGTTTCAATTTCGACGAGTTGTTTGACATGACAATGTTTGTAAACAAATGACACTCTGTCCACCAATTCAATTACTTTTTGACGTAAAAAATTATAGAGAAAAATGAATCTTAATCCTGTACAGTAAGATTCTTTTGTAACATCATACCTTTGATTTTAACAGATAAACCTTATCACAAAGCATTAAAATTGAAACTCGTGGGTATTCTTAAACGTCAAAAACTGATGACCCTGGTTGGCAGAGTTTATGTTTAGTTTCATTTTAGAATACAAAAGGAAGAGATCCAGTGGAGTCGCCAACGAAACATAGAATTATAGTTAAATTAGAAGTAGCAGTATGAGAACCTAGATTTGTCTATAATCATTGTATTTTACAGATATGGATTATGTACTTTTTCACTTAGCGAACGTTCTTGTTTCAATAAGAAATCTAATATATAAAAATAAGTCGGGTTTTCCTTCCTGACGCTATAACTCCAGAACGCACGAACCGATTTCCACGGTTTTGCATTCGTTGGAAA
Source organism: Polyploca ridens (assembly GCA_951394255.1). Classification (NCBI taxonomy): domain Eukaryota; kingdom Metazoa; phylum Arthropoda; class Insecta; order Lepidoptera; family Drepanidae; genus Polyploca; species Polyploca ridens. Next base: position 8,045,705 of record OX596259.1, on the reverse strand, counting down.
GGTCTCGGGCTCCGTGAGGTTTATAGCAAAGAAAATTCAGGAAAAAACGCGGTGGACAGCTAGTTTTATATATTTTGATGTGAACATTTGTAATTATTTTATTGATTGTAATATCAGATTGTATTAGAAATTATTTGACGTTATAAACTTCAGTTCTACATTTTTGTCATTATTTTGTAACCTTTTTTATATTCTCTCGTTTCGTTGTATAAAACTAGTAAATTCAAAATCATCATCATCATCATCAGCCTATAATGTCCCACTGCTGAGCACAGGCCTCCTTTCACAAATGAGGTTGTAAGGTAATGGGCAGATACTCCACCACACGTGCCCACTAAGGATCGGTGGAGTTAGGGCTAGTGGCCAACCTACTGTTGAGATTTTCCAAGCCGCCTATGAGGCATCCAACTAGCTTAACGACTATCACAATTAAGTGATAACCGGGACCAACGGCTTTTCGTGCCTTCCGTAGCACGGAAACGCTCGATTTGAAATACCACTAGGCGGTCACCCATCCAGGTACCGACCACGATGGTGGTAGCTTAACTTTGCCGATCGATTAAGAACGGCTAATTATGCTACACCACAAGCGCTTCAAATTCAAAATATTTATCGTAAACTGATTGATTGTTGATATATCAACGCACAGCCCAAGCCGCAGGACGTAGACTATAAATTTTGCACAAAGATACCTTATACGGTGTAGGCATCCACTAAGGAAGAGTTTTTGGATATTTTCTTATGGATTGGATTATTTATGGATTGAATGAAAGTTTCAATGAAAGTCAGTCAGTTTTGAAGTTAGAATCTTCAAATTATGTGTTTAGGGCTGACGATTGTGATAAGTGTCTCAGCGTTTTTGATAATTCCACCCCCAAAGTGGTGAAAAGGGGCATGAAATTTTGTATTCAAGTTGTTTATTCACAAAATTTTATATTCAAGTAAAAATATCGTACACGTGTATCGTGTTATTACTAAGCCTCTACTGCCGCCCGTCTATTTGTCTACCTGCCTGTCTACCACAAGCAAATATCTCAGCTGTCAGGATCACATCTTTGTGTCCCGTGCTAGGATATGTATTTAAGTTAAGGAGGATATTTGCTGTCGTCGTCTCCATGGCCTCGAAGACAGGGACCTGTCAGTTTTGTGAGCGCGCGTAGATCACGGTGTCCACACCAAAATTTACGCGTACCTTAACAGGTCCCACAGCGATGACTCCGAGACAAAACGGTTATTTGAGCAACTGCAATCGATGACTGACAAAGTACTGAAGCACTGTCCCCTCCGCGGAGTTAGTGATTTTAGCTTCAACGCTCACCAAGTTGAGTGGCATGGTTCTCGGTCCACTGACTTTTCGGGGAAGACTGCTCACGACTTTGCTCTGGCCTATGGCTTCTCGCAACTGATTCTTTCTCCTACGAGAATCCCAGATATTGAGAGCTATACTAGCTCCTTACTGGACCTTCTGCTGACTATGCGACCGGACGGCTATGCAGTGACAGTGGATGCGCCACTCGGCTCATGGGACCACTGTCTCGTCCGGACGCAGGTGCCTTGTGCGTGGCCCGATTTGCTCCGGTCACCCGGGTGTCGTCGTGTGTGGCACTATAAGTCAGCAGACTGGGATGATTTGCGTGGATACTACGTATCGTACCCGTGCAGGCAGCTCTTCTTCGCAACAGAAGATCCTGACACCTGTACAGTTGCCGTCGCTGATGCGATACTGGCGGTAATAGAATGTCCTTGAACATCAGTAAAAGCATCAGGATCGTCCTCATCGTCCACTCTCTTGAAGTGAATCGTTGATACATCTAAATCTGCTGGCACTTGTCAGGTTAAGCGGTTCAACATCATTGGGAAAGAGTAGATATCTACCAATTTACTATCAGGTGTTAAGTTGGATAAACTGTGTATAGTTTATAATTACTATTTTGATTCAAAAAATATAAAATATATACTATTTACTTAGAAGATCTACATTACTGAATGTAGAAACAGGTTGAAGTTGCAATTTAGGGTAGGAATTAATTAATAAATCACAAGACTACACTTCAATGTATTTCATTTATTCACCTTTAGATTTCTAATCTGCACTTCAATATTTACACTGATTTTACTCCTTTTATATTTCTAATATAATTATCAACAAATTAATCAGTTCAGATAATAGACAATAAGAATCAGATTACGTAATTCAAACGTTAGGATGATAATACTAAATTAATTATATAGCATATTTCCCAATCAGGTATACCTAACTATATCTGAGTACTAAAGGGTTTAGGTCAGAATAATAAATAATCATTTAGGCCAGACTTTAGAATGTATTTATTCAAATATTATATCAATGGCCTAAACTATGAATTTACTCCCAAAACTACCACCGGTTCGGATGGCCGACCATATTGAGAAGATACCGGTAAGAAACTCAATATTATGGTCTTATGTACGGCCACTACACATTCAGAGTTATTCTCTGTTTACAACAAATACACAAAACACACATTATTATAAAATGATCAATCTTTACAGTTGAGAATATCAAATATACTTATCTTTATATCGACGGACGTCGAACAGTAATTTCACATTATCACGATTTAATTATTACCACTATAAGTAATCACTTCCAAATACAAACGACGACTGGACAATCCCAGACCTTCCCGCCCATTTTATAATACTTTATTCAACAACTAAAAGTCTCAAAGGGCATTATCACAACGTGAATACATTTTATCAACAAATGTCACTACTCTTAATAATAACTTTAGTAAACCATTATCAATAAAAATTATAGTACTAGTTGTTAATTATTGAAATAACTATTATAGAATATAGGTATGATCATAATTATGATTCGTCAAAGCAATTAAATTGTTCAATAGAAATATTAATCATCAGGAGTCTATTCACATCTCTTTACTTTACAGTAAAAATGTTTATCAACAATTAATTATCCTAGGAGTCACTTGATGACTCTGCAATTATTTTAATCCAATTGTTATCAGAATTATAATTTAAAAATAACATCAAGCTTAATATCAATTAATAATCATCCGGAAGTAACATTTAGTTCAGTAGTGTTGCCACTGCAAATAATGAATCTATTAAGTAGGCATTTAACTATCAGATTTAACTAAATATCTAACACGGCCAGACTGACATGTACTTCGTCCTCGAAGTACTAACATCACATCTATTATTGACACCCGTTATATTCCTAGCGTCCAGGCACAACCAACCACAAGGAAACCCACAGGTCTAGCCATAGGCTTAAATACAACCAGCAGTACAACAAGGCCACGGTATAATTACAGATACAACTACAGGTATAGCAACGAGTATAGTCGAAGATACTGCCATCGGCACAATCATAGAAACAAAATATCTAAACATACAAATTATCTAAACATACAAATTATCTAAACATATGATAAAACTGTAGAACCAGTATGTTTGTACATTAAAATATATTTACCAAAAAAACTTGATCAGAAAACAAATAAGGTTATGAAGATTACCGTCGTTCTTACGTCAGTCCATTAGAACAAAAGCTTTAAAACTACTGAACAAATTTTCATAGTCTCACTTATTCATTGTGGGAAAACCAACAGCTATACAATAACAAACTTAAAATATTAATAGTTATCAGGAAGCCAATAACAGGTCTTCGCGGATATATGCCAGTATAAGAACCATATCTGTGGCCATTTATGTAACACGTTTAACACTATATGGAAATTATCAATAACATTCTTAACATATAAATACAACACTAGATTTTTTAATGGCAAATAATACAGAAATACAATTCACAACACACTTTTCCGAATAACAATCCGTATTATTCGAAAAAGTATTCGCCTCGCCGATATACCGCTTGTGCAGAAAAGATCAAAATCGTGTTGCCCAATAAAAGTGATAAAGTTGTCGGTATCGTGTCCCTAATAAGAATTGACAAGTGTATGGACATTAAGTATTGGAAAGTTCTGATACGATCTAGAGGGAGTGTTCAAATCCATTTCCACGATCAATTCAGAGCAATCTACTGATTTTGATTCTATTTTCAGTAAATAAGAAATATTCAAAATTTCACGCCGCTTGACAAGGCAAGTTTTTTTTACAAATGTTTAAATAGTTGGAGGACTTATATGGATGTTTTTTTTTTTTAACTGAAAATAGATGCTTGACAAACCTCATTTGAATCTACAAGATAATTAAATTTAAATTATCACTTCATCGAAATCGGTTGACCAATGAAATTTAATTAATTCTGCGTGAGCGAACCCCAGGCGAAAAACAGTTCATCATAATTACTTAGTTCCAGCCATGGGCACAACCACAGACAACAACAGATATAGCCACAGGTCATACATCTGTGCCATAGCTACAGTCACCATTATAGAAACTTATACATTTAAAAATATGATTAATTAAATTTAAATACTCGCCTTGCCACAAGCATAGTCGTACAACCAAAAGATCAGCATAGCTTAAGGAACACCCATTCTTAAAAATAAAGACAGAATATTCTATGTTCGATCCCATACCATTTCCATTCAATAACATCTCATTTTAGTAAAGAATATTTCCATTTCCAAAAAGTTAATAAAAATAGTTAACATTTGTTCATTGCCACCGTTCTTGTAATTCATATTTATACAAAACAAAGTAACAACGGCCTGTTGCTTTGTCGACAATATATTCTAGCCCCACACCTGCCGCACATGAGACAGACTTAGAATAAAGCAAGAGACTTCAGCAGTTCACTTATAATCATATATATATTTTTTTAATTGCATTGCTACAGACTTGCAATTCACATTTTACAAGACCAAAGTAACAACGGCCTATCGCTTTGTAGCTTCTAGCCCCCCACCTGCTGCGCATGAGTCAAGACTAGAAAAAGCAGAAGACTTCAGCAGTTTATGCCACACTCTTCAGTACCAAAACAATCTATCAACACTCTTCAGTGCCAAATCACAATCTATCAGCACTTCAGTGGCAAACAATCTATCAAATTATTTTTCAATGAACTAATAGAACAAGATTAATATTCGGAAAAAAATAATCATTGGCATCATTATTAAATAATACTTTCATTACAGGAAAACTTAAATCCATGGCAATATTGAATTATCCCAAAAATTTCAAGTAATGTACCATTATATGATAAGGTGTTTATGAAAGGTCATAAAAACTTTATTTTAAATCTGCTGTTGAAATAATCTCTCAAGGTTAAATTTAAATTAATTAAAAAAGATATTTTCTGTTGTAACAACACATCCATAATTTTTGAGAAATACATTATAGAATACTCCTACGATATGGTTTTTTTTTTTTTTTTTTTTTTTTTTATACCACTAAGGTGGCAAACAAGCATACGGCCCGCCTGATGGTAAGCAGTTACCGTAGCCTATGGACGCTTGCAACACCAGGGGCATCACTTGCGCGTTGCCGACCCTGAAGAAATCTCTTCACGCCCTTTTTGAAGAACCCCATGCTGTACTCCATTGGGAAAACCACGGCGGGGAGCTCATTCCACAATCTGACCGTCCGCGGAAGAAAGCTCCTTTGAGCCCGCACAGTTCGAAACAATTCTGGTTTCAATATGTGAGGATGGACTCCCCGTCGATGGCGAGAGTTGCGATGGTAGAAGGTAGCAGTGGGCAACAAGTCGAACAATTCTTTAGAACACTCTCCGTTGTACAAGCGGTAGAACACACATAAGGAGGCAAAGTCTCTCCTCAGACTAAGGGGCTCTAAACCGCTTGTGAGCTCGGGATCGTCAACAATTCTGATGGCACGTCGCTGAACCGAGTCTAAAGGCCCAAGCTGGTATCCAGGTGCTCCCGCCCATAGGTGACAGCAGTACTCCATATGAGGCCGGACTTGTGACTTATAAAGTTGTAGCCTTTGCCCCGATGTGAAGTACTGCCTCGCTCTGTTGAGCACTCCGAGCTTTTTGGATGCCAGCTTAACCTTGTCTTCCAAGTGACTTCGGAACAAAACGTCGCTAGAAATGTCGACGCCAAGGATCCCGATGCTTTGACTGATGTTCAAGGAGGTGTTCTGGAATTGTGGAGCCACAGACCATGGGGTTTTCTTAGCGGTGAACGCGCAGGCTTGAGTCTTGGTGGGGTTGAAATGGACTAGGTTTAGTCGACCCCAATCGGAGACACTAGTTAATGTACTCTCGATTTCAGACATCAGCCGTTCGCGGCTTTCCTCCACCTCGGAACGAGGTGCATTTAGTTTTTATTTTATGTACTTATTTATCAAATTCTACGCCAAAATTAATTATTACCGTTCGGCCACACTGACAATTCTATGCAAAGAGTACATTATATAATCCGAGGCGCTATGTTTAATATTTTTAGCTTACGAAAAACATTGTGTACACCAAACCTTCCGCATGTCAAACTTTTTTTTTAATATTTCAAACAAATTATTTTATGTGAATCAAATATTTAGTTTCAATCTACTACACCAACATCAAACACGAACAACTCTCAATGATTATAAATTCCGAAAAAAATTAAATTATGGAATTGGCAACAATCACATGTACAAGTCAAAGCCATTTCCAACTCGCTAAAAATGATTTTACACACTTACTTAGATACGTTTTGCCAGTGAGAATAATATTTAAAATTTTCCCGTACAGTGTTTCGCCAATTCCAAATTTCACAAAATAATATGTTTATCTATTTGCTATTCATAATTTATGCTCAATTATTATATAATATTTTTTACAAAAATATAATTTCATAAAGAATTTGCTAGTAACGGGACTCTTAAACCCTTCGGATACATGATCCTCCCAAATTCAGTCAACTCAAACCAGGTAATCAAGGCAATTCAAATATACAGCCATGTTAATTATTTCCAGAATTAAAAATAATAAAATATAACACTTAGGATTCCGAATCATTTTTGGCTCAAACCAGGTAATCAAGGCAATTCAAATGTACAGCTATGTTAATTATTTCCAGAATTAAAAATAATAAAATATAACACTTAGGGATTCCGAATCCTTTTTGACTCTGTTAGTGATTTTCTCTAGTTAGCGCACGAAAATAATGAACATTATACGATTCAATATTAATTCGAAAGTGTCGTCGTAAGTCTTAGTAGAAATAAATATCTAAATTTATTTCATTCCCTTCCTTATTGCTATATAGAGACGAGGAATTATGCCGTACTATGATAAAACTAATATGGAGGGTAGAACACTAAATCCGCAATAAGCTTTGTACTGGATGTATTGAAATGAAATTTTATCAAAGACATTTTTAATTAAGTTAAATTTATAACAACTCACCAAAATTTACAAAAATATATTTAAAAAAAATACACTAGTAAAAAAGGACTAGTCTTCAATTTTTAAACAAGAAATTTGCTCAATTATTTACCAATTTTGAAATACCTATATCCCCATTATTAATTTGATTCGATTTTTTTTAAGTTTTATGTGACTCCCTGTTATAAAATGTAATATTTCTGGTGAAATCTAAAGTTTATGTGCTTTTGTTATTCAATCCATATTTATACAATAAAGCAGTAGTTTGTTTACAATCTACTGGAAATACCAGTCTTGATTTAAAAACTGATAGGAAGCCACTTTAGGTATACAGAGTACTATAGGCCACTTTTCATCCCGGGAACGTGGATGAAACTACGGGGAACAGCTATTTTTTAATATTTCTACACTGTATGTGTGTTGGTAGAATTCGTCAGTCTTCATTTTCTTTACATTATTGATGTGAAATTTATTTGAACGTTCTATTAGCTTTCCCGCAGCGGCAACCAAAAATCTAAGTTCCTCAAAATTTACTGTTAAATATGTAAAGGTTTTTAACTGGATGGACAAAAATATATCTATGCCTATATCGGTATAATTACTAATAAGTATTTGAAACATTCATCTTATAATTTAACGTACACTGAACCTTGTTCCGCACATACTAATCAATTAAGTTTTCACGTAACACACTTTAAGTTGTTTTGTGAATCTTGTCAACTTTTGGGACATCAGTTTACGGAGATAAAAGATCTTAGCATAAAAATATAAAGCCTTTGCAAGGCCCTACCAGACTAAATAATCAGCTTCATCATTTGCTGCTCTTATCGTCAATGGATCTTCTTTCCAACAGGGTGTCTAAGGCTTCTAGGGGAATCCAACGTTCTGTCGTCGTACAAATAATCAGCTTCATGATTTGCGGCTCTTATCGTCAATCTTAACTGGTCCAGTGTTCAATGTACTTCAAGATCCAAAACTCGACAGTCTAGAAAAAACAAGTCAAAATGTTAGTTTATAAGGGCACAGATTAAGCGTATCCCACTTCTGTTGTCAGGTTAAGCGGTTCAACATCATTGGGAAAGAGTAGATATCTACCAATTTACTATCAGGTGTTAAGTTGGATAAACTGTGTATAGTTTATAATTACTATTTTGATTCAAAAAATATAAAATATATACTATTTACTTAGAAGATCTACATTACTGAATGTAGAAACAGGTTGAAGTTGCAATTTAGGGTAGGAATTAATTAATAAATCACAAGACTACACTTCAATGTATTTCATTTATTCACCTTTAGATTTCTAATCTGCACTTCAATATTTACACTGATTTTACTCCTTTTATATTTCTAATATAATTATCAACAAATTAATCAGTTCAGATAATAGACAATAAGAATCAGATTACGTAATTCAAACGTTAGGATGATAATACTAAATTAATTATATAGCATATTTCCCAATCAGGTATACCTAACTATATCTGAGTACTAAAGGGTTTAGGTCAGAATAATAAATAATCATTTAGGCCAGACTTTAGAATGTATTTATTCAAATATTATATCAATGGCCTAAACTATGAATTTACTCCCAAAACTACCACCGGTTCGGATGGCCGACCATATTGAGAAGATACCGGTAAGAAACTCAATATTATGGTCTTATGTACGGCCACTACACATTCAGAGTTATTCTCTGTTTACAACAAATACACAAAACACACATTATTATAAAATGATCAATCTTTACAGTTGAGAATATCAAATATACTTATCTTTATATCGACGGACGTCGAACAGTAATTTCACATTATCACGATTTAATTATTACCACTATAAGTAATCACTTCCAAATACAAACGACGACTGGACAATCCCAGACCTTCCCGCCCATTTTATAATACTTTATTCAACAACTAAAAGTCTCAAAGGGCATTATCACAACGTGAATACATTTTATCAACAAATGTCACTACTCTTAATAATAACTTTAGTAAACCATTATCAATAAAAATTATAGTACTAGTTGTTAATTATTGAAATAACTATTATAGAATATAGGTATGATCATAATTATGATTCGTCAAAGCAATTAAATTGTTCAATAGAAATATTAATCATCAGGAGTCTATTCACATCTCTTTACTTTACAGTAAAAATGTTTATCAACAATTAATTATCCTAGGAGTCACTTGATGACTCTGCAATTATTTTAATCCAATTGTTATCAGAATTATAATTTAAAAATAACATCAAGCTTAATATCAATTAATAATCATCCGGAAGTAACATTTAGTTCAGTAGTGTTGCCACTGCAAATAATGAATCTATTAAGTAGGCATTTAACTATCAGATTTAACTAAATATCTAACACACTCATGACTTGCATGCCCAGGTTCCGAAATTCAGTACTAAAACTATTGTTTTCCTAATTACCATTCTGTTCAAAAGAGCCTTTCTTGATTGTTATGTCCCTTCTATCTGGAAGTCTGCCTTCATTACCAATTTACAAGAAGGGTTCTAAATTAGAAGTAGCCAACTACCGCCCTATCTCAAAATTATGTATAATATCCAAAATACTTGAATATCTTATCTAACATCAAGTTTACGCGGCTTTAAAGAACTCTTTCAACCAAAGCCAACATGGTTTCTTAACAGAATTGACCATAGTCTTCTCTTATCCAAGCTAAAAGGCATAGGCATAAGAGGTGTCGATGGTTTTCATCTTACCTAGAAAACCGGAGACATGCTGTTGTTGTCAATAACTACATATCAAGCTAGGTTCCCATATGTAGTGGCATTCTCCAGGGTTCATTACTGGGGCCTTTGCTATTGATAATATTTGTAAATTAACGAAAACTGTGCATTAAGACTTCTCATGTTCTTTGTTTCTGATGCTGACGCGCTTTAATCTGACTTGGGTCATCTAACTGATTACTGTACGCTCAATAAACTTGACCTCAATCCTGTTAAGTGCTCTATTGTTACTTTCACACAGAAAGCTAACAATTATCTTCCCAATTATTAATTGCAAGGTCAAGTATTGGAAGCTCAGGAATGTATACTTGTCTCTCATGATTCTAAGTTAACATTAAACAGCCATATTGAGCGTATAATAGCAAAGACCTTGGAACCCTTGGATTTGTGTTCTTGCGGCGGCGTCGTGTGACGGGTCACTCACTTCCCTCCAATATGGCGAGGAGAGCGATGGCTGCCACATGCGTCATACTTATGAACAGGTGCTGCTTGTGGGGGCTGGTCTGCCTAAGTTTGCCACTTATTTATTTACTTATTAAATATAGATTCAGTCTACTTTGCCGCCGCACTGGGGCACGCAATTGTTGTCAGTGCGATTAGAATGTAAATATTATGTAATGAATCTAAGCTTGTTTTGAAAAGACTAATTGCTGAGTTTATTGCCGGCTCTTCTCAGCAAATGCAACCTTCCGAACCGGTATTAGAGTATTACAGTCAGACTTTTCATAAGTGCCTGCGAAGGTCTATTTGAATAAATGATTTTGAATTTTGAATTTTGTGATGCGTATGAATGTTTCACTCAAGTAAAATGGTTAAAAATATTGTATTGCACTTACGTCTGAAGCCACTTGGAGTATGCATTGCAGGTTTAGAACCCCAGATACAAGGACCTTGTTTCAAGAATCGAAAATATCTAACAGATATTTCTTGAATACCTCTGCTACCTCTTTAAACATAAATATGACTCGTCTATGTACCTTGATCTTGATAAGAAACATCACCTGTTACATCTGCACCAGCGCTGCGAAATTGCCGACCTTACTTACCTGTTGAAGATAGTATCTGGAAGTGTCGACTGTCCAGAATTACTATCTAACATATCGTTATATATCCTCTACGCCTAATTGGCGGTATAATAGTCCCGCATGCCTCTACATGTTACAGGCAGAATGCCTTCCTTCTGCGAGCTGGCGACAGGTATAATAGGCCTTGCACATGAGCATGACATTGATTTGTTTGATTCGAGCATTGTTTCAGTGAGGCGCAAACTCAGTCAAATCTTTTTCTTAGGTAAGCTGTTAAGAATAATATCTTCTGTGAATTATTCCTATTTTGTGTTACATTTCTAAATGTTGTCTTTATTTTTTAGTAGGTTATCTTTATTTTTAATCCATTTATCTTTATTAATTTGTTAATCCAAAGCTGTTGGTTTTTGACACTGAAACATTTTAACCAAATTACTCAGTACGAAAAATCCCTGATTCAGTATTAACCACCCATGGGTTACAGTGGATAACGTCACCATCTTTTTTAAATGTATATATTGTATTACTGAACTTCCCAAGTCCTATCTTTGTCTTTGATTTTCTAACACAGATGTTAAACGTATATTTTAAGAATAAAACTAACCTTTTTGAAGCGAAACTAGCGCGATGATATCAGTTTAAAAAAATAATCCACACTGACCCTCTCTCCCCTATAGTTTTATTATTTTTACTCTTTTTAGTAGAGTTTTTGTAGTAAATGAATATTAAAAAGCGGCTCTTGAGGCTACTTCTTCGGGGATAATGAGCGTGACGATGGAAAAATATTTATTTTAAAAACTACTCCATTCTTTTTGTGTTATTTTCTTACTCGCGCGTCATCAATCGCGCAAATTTCTATCGGACACTAGGTCGTGCTATCGCGATACAGACAGCAGCGCGTCTTATACATGAGGGGTGGCGGGGTGTGTAGGCGGAGCGAACGTGGGAATTTATTTTTCAGGGTATGGTCTTAATCGAGAGCTTCTCTGCAGTTCTCAGCTCCACGTCTTGGATTTTCGTGCAATTTCCATAACAATGCATAATACATCGATACAGAAGTTGTGGCGGTGAAAATTTATATGACTCTAACGGAAATAAAAACATGGCTGCCATGCAATCTGCATCGAAATTTTCTTAATAAAATGTATTCGCAGAAATTATGACCTTATATTGGGCTAGATATTTTTCACCAAACAACAATCAATGCTAAAGTATAAGAAATATATAACGTGATAAAATCATAATTATAACCACTAAAATATTTATGAATTAAAGATTTAATATCATAATAAGTAGGTAGTCCCCTTTTGTATTATGTCCAAATTGGTAACTATAGCTTTGATTCCATGGGGAAGGTCTAAACGAGCAAGTCGGCTCTGTTTGTCCGCAAACATTTCCTAAACAATAGCTGCCTGTATAGCAAACTAATACACCTATATACATTATTTATATACATGTCGTACTTATAGGTAATGGTATCACTGTTTGTAATGTTACAGAGATGAGGATTGAGCTATTGATCGAACCCACACAGCTATTGCTTAAGGAAATGACATTCTGAACTTTGCTGAGCGGTAGACCTATTGTGACTGAAATTAGGTATTCATGATTAAGAGCAAAGCTCTAAATTGAATGGCTATTGAAATTCAATAGTAAGATGGATAGTTGTCGCATAGTAAATCTTTTTTTTGTTAGCTTATTACTTACTAAAAAAAAGTATAAACATTTCTTTGATTTTCTTGAGTCCCGTCTTTGGTTCTGGACCTAAAATAAAAGTAGTAATACGTAAATGCTGAATTTTGTTGTACAAAATGTGCTTATTATCTTCTGAAAGATCTTTAACATGTCTGTTTTTGGTTTATCGGATTCATTCAACTTAAATGATTAAAGCATACAAACTTTTATTATTAGATTTTGACATTCGATTACGGTAAAAACGCACACAATACAACAAAGTATTACGATTAAATCGACGTTGAAGTGACGAATGTCGTGACTATTTACATTACTGAAACGATTTTCGATTAAACAACTATATAAAGTACATTGTCAAGTAGAATATAATAAAAAGTTGTACAAATATGTTACGATACGCTTGGGGAATACATTTGTCATTTTGTTCCGTATTTGCGCAAATCTTCCCTTCCGTAATTAAACGGCAACAAAGCTTAGCCGATCACGCTTCCAATAAAATAGAAATATGTTTTTTATGTCGCTTTTTGGAAGCCTTAGCAAATTGGTTAATACGCTAGTCCTTTTTCGTTCGGGCCACATATTACGGCCATATTTTGGTTAGCTTTTATTAAAATTGGGATCAGTGAATATCGTATTTTGTTTCTTTATTCGTAAATTGTTTTACCATATAAAAACTGTAGTAGGTATAAGTAGTAGAAGATTTGACCTAGACAAATTATTATTAAGAAACATTCATAATACAGTCTTATTATTAAGTTCTCCCAAAGAATTTGGACAAAATAAATTGCCACCAAAATATAGGTAGTAATAGGTCTTTACCTATGAAATTGCCGTTCTGCAGTACTGGCCATTTCAAATCAAAATAATTTTTGTTTGGCTAAGAATTCTAATTTCAAATTAATTTTATTTTAAAAACATGGAATTATTTTTCCAAAAGTAGTCATTTGTTTATTGATTAGTGTTACATTTTCATCGCATTTCAATCTTTTTCGTCATCATGGATACGTTAAAAATTCGAGTAATTATGGAATATGAGTACCGTCGTGGCAGCAACGCGGCACAAGCGGCACGCAACATCAACGACGTTTACGGAGCTAACACTACAAACCAACGCACCACCTGTTATTGGTTTGCTCGCTTCCGTTCTGGGAATTTCAACCTGAAAAATGAACCTCGCGGTCGTCCGAAGACTTTGGTCGACAATGACGAATTAAAGGCGATTGTGGAAGCTGATGATACACAATCGACGGCTGAATTAGCAGCAGCTTTCGACGTTAGCGTCAAAACAATATTGGTCCATTTGCGTCAAATTGGCAAGGTAAAAAAGCTTGACAAAAGGGTGCCCCACGAACTCAATGATCGCCAGCGCGAAGTACGCGTCGAAATGTGCCTTGCACTGCTCAACAGACACAGAAATGAAGGAATTTTGAACCGCATTGTTACCTGCGATGAAAAATGGATTCTGTTTGATAACCGCAAGCGCTCAGCAAGTTGGTTGGATCCTGATTCAGCACCTTGTTTAGGTGTGTGCCTGTGTGTATGCCCTAAACGAAAACTTACCCCTAGAAAAGTAATGGTCACTGTTTGGTGGTCACATGGGTGATTACTTCGATTAATACAAATAAAAAATACATGAAAAAAATGCGTTTAATTTTTTTTATACAAAACAGCAATTTCATAGGTAAAGACCTAATATTTGAGCACTATATTAGGTATAATTCTCAAATTGTTGTGGAAAGTCAATGGAGGTTAGTTATCGATGTGTGTGTGTGTGGATATAGCAAGGCTTCAGGTTAATAGAGTACAAACAACCTTGAATGATGCCTCTCACAGGCTGAACCGGCAGAGAGCTTCTTCATTATCACTTTAATAAGACGCAGCCTTCAGGTGTTGGTGTTGTGTTCCATTTGGTACCGATATGAACACTTTAATTTTTTTAAATATCAACTGTGACTTCTACAACTTAGATGTATTGAATACTATAAAAATGTTATGCCAGTTATTTAAGTTTCTTAGAAAACTAAAATAATCACAATTTAGCTTGACTTCAATTTAAATTTTACTAATTACTCGACTTCACTAAATAATGTGGTTAATTTTAAAATATTATGTTACTTGTACATAAGACGAATGTACGAGAGTTCTTAAACGAGGGTCACAATTTCATAATGTCAAAGGTCACATTTTTTCATGTAGCATAAAAACTTTATGAGAGTAAGGTGCAGCGCAGACGACAGACCGCACCGCGCCGAAGTTTTTAGTCTGTGAAAATAGAACCTATTATAATTCTAAGAAATAACGCACACGAAGACGCGCAAAAAGTCCGTCGCACAACCCTTTGTTCTCACCCAGTTTATTTGTGTGCCGCAGACTCCTAAAAGTGGAATAGAGGCAGAAAATCGCAGAATTAAATAAAGAACAAAGTATATGTATAAATAGATAGCTCTTTATTGGTGCACCACATGAGAAAATACCAAATAACAGAAATTACATTGACAGTGTACCTTTTTACGAAACAGATAAAGTAGGTATCTGTTGTTATAAAATTTGAAGGAAACCTTGAAAACTAAGAGAAAATTAAAAAGTATAGGTTTCAAATACTCATCGCCCAACCTTTACTAAAAATTTGTAAATCTTGGTAGGCACAAACTTTATTATCAACCAAATATTTTCGCCAAAGTGATCCTAAAGAATTCTAAAGATCAAGTGGAAAACACTTTGAGTGGAGGCCACCGCATCTGGTGTGCTGTCCCGGTTAGCCTGAAATTCCAAGACGCAGTGGCTTCAATTCTCTTCCTATCCGCCCCTAGCCTTTCTAGCTTGCATCCCCGTTTGACACCTCGACAGAAACGCTTCAATTGTTTTAGATATAGAGACCAACCAAGAAATAATCTTGGCAACTTCCACGTATATAGTTAATATCCCTAGCAATATCGATTTTTCATAGTTGCATAATTTACCTAAACACTCGTTGTTAAACCAAATCCTTTGTGTAATATTTTGGACACGTGATATCAGCGGGTTTTATCTTACCTCAGAACTTGGCAAGGTAAAATTTGTTTTACCTTACCTAATATTGAAAAAAGAGGTTTCTTATCTATCAAAATAAATTTCTTTCAACAAGGATCAGGAAATTTCTTCCTATTGGAATTCGTCCAATGGCCAACTAAGTAACCAAAATAAGTCGTAATTAAAAGTCGAATTACCTCTTAATTTGCGGTAGATATTTTGGAGTGGAGTGGAGTGTCTGCTCCTTTAATTTAAAAGGGACCAATGGTCCGAATCAGACACTTTTTCTGGCAATTTAACTTGAGGCTTTAGTCAGTCGTTCCTGAGATACAGCCGAACGTGCCTAGAAAACGTATTGTTATTTACTGATTTCAATTACTCTTAACATTATTTTTTTTGGATGAACGGGAATGAGGTACGACTCTTAATATTTGGGCTATAATGTTTTGTGCTACAAATATATTTCTGACACCTGATTTACTTACAAAGTACCTACTATAAAAGTAGAGACATCTTGATCTCTATTGCGATTTACAAAATTTTAAGGCTTGCAATATAATATAATTTCTGGGATGTTTAACATCATAGGAGTATTTACAACAAATATGTACAAATTACAATCTGTATATAGAACATTTCCTCAAGTCTGCCAGGTTCCCGGAAGGCTGGCAACGTTTCCTCTTTGGATAGCCAAGCTGATGAAAAAGCTCCCCGCCCGCTGGTCTCCTGAGGTCTCGATCAATTTTGATGACAATGTGCGAGCAAAACGGAGTGTTTTAATATAGGTTTTTACATCTACTATTTTTGTTACTGATTATTTAAATAAATAAAGGATTTTGAGGCAGTATGCATTCCTATATTGTGAGGAAATAGAAATAACCCCAAATACATCCGGATTTAACACAACTTCGGTCTTCAACAATGAAGCACTCAAGTTACGCCACGTTACTTATGAGCCAGCTTCCACTAACCACTTATTGAGCTTGTAAGGAGGTAGTAATGACCACTAATTAATTATCTATTTACCCACCTTCGTGGTCGTTTCCTCGTTTCCTGAGAATTGCGTAACTTTTCACAAAAAAACGTTTACTAAATAGGAATTTGTGAGATAAATTGGTATTACGCCCTTCCGTTTTATGGGCTTAGGAGCCTTTCTAGTGGGCTTAGATACTGTCGGTCAGTCGGTCAAGCTTTTGTTAAGTACGTATCATTAATCAGGACATGTCACCCCCGTACTTTCGAGGTCACTTGACAAGATAAACCTTTCGCACCTATTCAATAAATCTTAGGTATAAAAAAGATAGCAAGACGGATAAAGAATTGTCTCATAACAAACTTTCATAGTGATTCCAAAAAGTTTGTGTGGTAGTCATATTTATAAGCAAAGTTTTAGCCGTTTTAGCCTTGTGAATCGACCAATTGAAGTAATTTGCTGTTTGAAAAAAAAATCTATTACATGGGTCAGGTTATATGGAACGCGTCCCCAGAATGTAGCACTATAAGCTATAGTGGAGATTGTTGGCCACATCGAGGGCATAATTTCATTGTATGACACCAAGTCTGGATTCCATGGGAAAAAAAAGATATTCACGGTTAAAGCAAACAAAATACTGTGTAACTTTGTTACCGTCCCGCAGTATTATAAAAACTTTTCTGATTTTAAATCATTAGATATGCTTATCCAGAGTGTAATCTATCTATGTGCTAAGTTTCACCCACATCTGATTAGCCATTTTGGCGTAATTTAAAAATAAATATCGACAAAATCTTAGGCATTTATTACTTACATTACTAGGGTCAAGATCAAATATTATTATTCTTTCTTTTTTAATTGGCACAACAAACAAGTAAACTTACATATTACCTACCTACTATATGACATTTTGTTACATTGCTGTTCTATAAGAGTAATCAGTCCCGTTGTCCACGTATTGAATTAACTAACGGGTAACGTACTTTAATGTTTATTAATTAAAAAGTTAGGCTGAATTATATTACATTTTCCAGCTAATTTACTGGACTGATATCAATAATAATTGGCACACGCGGTAGAATAGAGCCTAGAGATGGACACGCAATACTTTTTTCTCAGGAACACAGGTGAAGCCACAAGGCACAGCTAGTACTTTTATACTATAAACATGAAAGTGGGTTTCTCTGTTTGTTATATTTTCACAGCTAAGATACTGGATGGATATCGATAAAAATTAGTAGAAAGGTAGCATGGAACTTGGAGATAGAACTGCAATACTTTTTTCACAGGAACATGGATGAAACCGCGATGCACAGCTAGTACTTTAATATGGTCAATGCGAAAGTAGATCTGTCTGTTTGTAAAGTTTTCACAGCTATGTTACTGGACCGATATCGATAAAATATCAGCAGAAAGATAGCATGGACCCTGGAGATAGCCATACATTAATTTATCACCTGAAAACGCGATTGGGATAGCTGGTATTGAGTATTCTGTGCCGCAGGGCAAAGCTAATAATAACAAAAAACAATCATTACCAAAGGAACATTTTTGTAACTTCAAATGTGAATATCTTTTTTCTCCCATGGAATTCAGACTTGCTGCCATAGAATAAAATAATGTGCTCGACGAGACCTACAATTACCACTATAGCTCATCGTGCTACAGTCTGGGGACGTTTTTACCCATTATCCTTTGATTTTTGTGACACATTCTCTTCTTCGGTGGTTTTCAAGATTTTTTATTTATTTTATTTTATGCACTTTTTCTAAAATAGGTAGAAAGATCAAAGAGCAGCTCGACTGGGGTACTCTGACTGACAGATTACCGCATACCAACTTTATGTTGTGTTCCAGAGTATGAGTAAGGTTACCAGAACTCATTGCGGAGGGGGGGGAAATCGGTAACGCGTGAGTAATACTCCGTATGTTGCAAGCGTCCATATAGCTACGGAACCGCTTACCATCAGGCGGGCCATACGCTTGCTTAGCGACAATGTCGTATAAAAAATTACTTTTTTGAGAGAAAATCCTATTCAAACAACGCAAATAGAGTGTGATACCATATGCACTACGCTTTTTAGCGATCATGCAGCATTACACTACGCGCTCTTTACATCTAGTTTGTATAGATTAAATCGTAGGTAATATTACAACTCTTGGAGACTAAAATATCGTTAGGGAAGCGAAGCCATTTAATCTTAAAAACGAATCATTATTATAATTTTTATCGTCTCAGTCTTGAACGAAAGCTGTTGAGCATATAACATAATTTTCTTTATCATGCAAATTACTTTTTATGATATTACAGTACCTAATTCTCAATGGAGATAGGTAATTCTACAAAATGATTTATTAATCAAATAATGCTTATAACATCTGCCCTACTCATGTGCGTAGGATGTTATGCTTATTATAGAGTTTCGTCACCCTTATTCAGTTATCTAACTAGCAATCATTATTATATCAAACTACACATACGAAATAGTGAAATTACCGTGTAAAGTAAACATGTAATCATGCCAAGAGCTTTTGCACGTACAGTTATTAAATCCTATGAAACAACATCCATGAATCATAGAAGAAGGAATGTTGTGTCGAAATAAATTAATAAGTGTTAAGTAAAAGCTCTGTAAAGTATTCTGCCCTGATACCTATACTGGCATTGTTTAATACTATACACTAGCTTCCCGGCGCGACTTCCTTTGCGTGGTGTCCAACCCTATAACCTACCCTACCCTACTCTACCCTACCCTTACTTCTATTTGTTTGGATAGTAGTCATTTATGAGTATCTTCATACATTATACTAGGTAATTTGAACACAACGAACAAAAATTACATTAGAGACAATCTTATTAAGATGAGATACCTAAGATTAGCTTTGATAATCTTACTACTTCTAAAGAAATGTCAAAAAAGTTATAATCGAAAGCTAGACGAATGAAGAAACTATAAAAGTAAACCAGACGTCCAGTGACACTTCCAAGATAACACCACATCCAGTTATCATTAAACACATGCTATATCCATGTTAAAAGCATTGCAAGATCAAGTTAAATTAGTACGAAAACGTGTCCTGGTTTTATTATCCTCCCGTCGAGATTTATGTACGGTTACACTCATAATAAAATAATAATAGGTACGTCTTATTTCTACAGATTGTATTCATGTTCACTTTCAAAAGTTTTGTTGAGTATGACAACATTCTTTTACAAGCTAAATTGGTATAATAACAAAGGGTTTATGAGTTTTTGAAAATAGAACACAACCTTTTGGCAGTAATAGTAATTATCGAATCCGCAAACATTCACAGGGACCGAGGTTTGCGAATTTCAAAATCCAATTTCCGATTCCACAGAATTCTGTTTTGAAGTAAGAAATGATGGAATAAATTAATATAAATCACATGGAAAGTTACGGCAGACGGTGGGCGTAAAAACGCTGCTAAATTCAATAATGCAATAAGGTACATTCAATCTATAATAAAGACAGGGCGTGAGCTGGTTACGCCTACGCTCAAAGCCGATTATGCGCAAGGGCAGCTTGTGAGGAATGGAGAAGAGTTGCTGCATCATACCGGGTACAATGTAAGAAGTGGGACCAGGGAGTAAAAATCAGGTATGAATACATGGACATGCAAGGTGGACAACACCTCCAATTAAAAGGAAAGGACTTCCGCCATGCTGGGTACATGTTGGACAGTTGTAAATATGCAGATCGCGGAAATAACTTTGTTAGCGCGATTCAGGATGTTGTGGTGCCATCTGTCTTTCTGCGTGTACACTATCTTAGTGTAACTGGTGGATTGGAATGTAGGATAGGAAGAATTGTGAAAGTACCATGTTTGCAGCAAATAATATGGAAACTTGTGTAGAGAGATTGGTAAAGGTTATGATTTGGGTTAGATAGTACTTTGAAAGAATACGTGACGGAAGTAAAGAGGGTGAATGATATATTTTTATCGGTAATTTTTATTATGCCCTAGAATGTGTATGGGTGTATAGATATAATGAAATGTCAGATAACTATTATATTATCCATTGAATAAATATTTCAGTTTGTTATATTCTCCACACAAATTCCATCACATATTTACATTGTGGAAAAGTGCTATCCGACGAGTTGATAAAATTAAGCTATAATTAGTATATAATAACGAGTACTTGATTTACACATTTATTAGTTAAGTAATGAGTTAGGGCGTTTTCAATACACGCCTACTAGAACGATAAGCTCATCACCGCGGAAAATTACTTAACTAATGAACGTGTAAAACGGGCCTAAATATTAATGTTGTTTAAGGGTTCTGAACATGATAAATAAATAAATAAATATCTTGGGACATTCCTCACACACGGTCATCTGATCCCAAACTAAGCAGAGCTTGTATTATGGAAACCAGATAACTGATATAATACATATACTACTTTTTGTTTGTAAATACATACATAATTACACCCAGACTCAGCCTGCTTTATTGCCTGTTTTATTTTTATAATTTAAAGACTTGTAATCTCAATCTGATCACGGCCGATGTGGCCTAATTTAGTAACCACACAAAACCTTGCATGAAACTGGCTTTCAAGTGCAGTGAAACACCAATAAATGCTTGTCAACAGATCTTTACCTTTAGGTGGTAACCAGTCAGGCAAATACAGAGTACACGCGAACACCTTGCTACGCTTTCTTCACGATTTTTTCCTTTACTGCAAGCCTTTAGCTTCAGTACCACTAAGTAATCATGGTCTATGATTTTTTTAGGAATAATGCGTACAGTATTTAGTAGACCATTCCAATCTATAATAATTACTGTCGAACATTACAATAGAATAGATTCAAATATAATATTGAATTTTAAAGTAAATGTCAAAGTTATTTATTCAATTTAGGCCCTAATAGAGCACTTATGAAGGTCAAAGCTACCGCAGTTACCACCAGTTCAGAAGTCGCCCTTCTACTGAGAAGAACCGGTAAGAAAGTCAGAAGAAAACTGATCCCTAAATATTAAGTTCTTGTTCCTTAACTGTTTGTTTAATGTACTGAGGTATTCGCATCTTACCCATTAACGTAAGTAATGAAGGGAACTTGGTTATAGCTTCAGAGATCTTAATAATAATATTAACTCGGGAGATATTATTATTATACCTTTGCCTTTCCAGAGGTATGAAAATTTCGTAATACCTAATGGCATAATTAGGTTGATGATATTTACCCTAGAATATTTGACGTTGACTTATTAGGGTTCCGTAGCCAAATGGAAAAAAACGGAACCCTTATAGATTCGTCATGTCTGTCTCTCTGTCTTTCCGTCCGTATGTCACAGCCACTTTTTTCCGAATCTATAAGAACTATACTGTTGAAACTTGGTAAGTAGATGTATTCTGTGAACCGCATTAAGATTCTCACACAAAAATAGAAAAAAAAAATTGGGGTTTCCCCATACTTAGAACTGAAACTCAACATTTTTTTTTCATCAAACCCATACGTGTGGGGTATCTATGGATAGGTCTTCAAAAATGATATTGAGGTTACTTATATCATTTTTTTCTAAACTGAATAGTTTGCGCGAGACACTTCCAAATTGGTAAAATGTGTCCCTGTAACTTCTAAAATAAGAGAAAGATAAAACTAAAAAAATATATATGATGTACATTACCATGCAAACTTCCAGCGAAAATTGGTTTGAACAAGATCTAGTAAGTAGTTTTTTGTAGTACGTCATAAATCGTAAACCGCAATTTACCTTTCATTCAATATTTTTGGCGTTTTTCATAGCAAAGTTGAGTTAATTAATATTATACAGAACCCTCCGTGTGCGAGTCGGACTCGCACTTGGCCGATTTTTTTATATAGTTTTTGAAGGTGATCTTTAAACATAAGATATTTTTTTTAAACTCAACAATAATCAGAATAGAACTATTCCCACTCAGAAAATATCAATTGCATAAATATTGGATTATACAAATCTTAAAATATCTATATATTATATAATATGTTATAAAATGTATAATTTTAAATCTTTAGGTAAAACAATTAATTTAGGTTATATATAAGCTACACTTAATAAAACATTTTATATTGTAATTAGTCTACATATTTTTCAATAGAATTAAATTAAAGTCGTAGAAATAACCTTAAGTATGACATAACTGTCACAACTCCTAACTTGAAGGATTACATTTCTGAATATGCCTCGCCTACTTCTATTTATTAGAACACATATTTATTGTCTCAACTATAAAGTACACAATATACTGGTTACATAGAATCTCCTTGGATGACTAAATATTACTCAAGGTAAACTTTACATTGTTTGTACAAATTGTAGATGTAAGTTTGTAGGTAATTCAACTAGGTTAAACAATGGACTCGGTTGGAATGGGAGAGTTCTAGTACTTACGCGAGTGACGTTAATTGAGCTAAGAGTAATGTTGCCAATCTAATTAGATCCAAGCACCGAGATACAGCCGATGTATCCATTATCGACACGCAGTAGTCTATACTTAAAATTTGTGAAGCTTTATTTTATAGAGTAGAAACCAAATTTTAAGGCGATGATCACAACGAAGGGAACTCGAATCCTACAATGAACTTGAGCTTTCGGTGAAGGAAGACATCGTGAGGAAACATAACAACAAAAGCGGCCATGTGCGAGTCGGAGTCTGACTCGTGCACCAAGGGTTCCTTCCGACCTTAGACGTATACTTATTACACTACAATTATGGTCGAAAACCGGACCAAGTAACAAAGTTTGTTTGTGAAGGAATTTTGATAATTTCGAATATACTGCTATCATCGTTATATTTACCTTGGAATATTTACATCACTATTTATCAACTGTAATTATTTCAGATTTTCCGCTTTGCGAACTTCGGAAATATGGGAGACTGGTATTTCTTTTGTAATTTTTATTCATAAGTCAAAAACTACGCAACATAAATTAAAATATAACTATTTTGGAATGTACGATTGACGCCTTTTCAAGGGTCCTACATTTCAGTCACTTTTGCAAAAAATAAATAATATGTGTAATATTTTTTGCTATAAGTTTGAGTATACATTACAATATTTAAAACTTCCAAATTTCATACCAATAGCATTAGTGGTTGCTGAAATATACTGCTGTCGCAGACGGACAGAAGACGGACGGAGATGGCACCATAAGGGTACCATTTTATCTTTTTGGTTCAAAACCCTAAAAGAACAAGATAAAAAAAACACAAATAAGCTTCACAGTACTGTTTTAGATCTGGGTACGCTATGCTAAAACTTAAATTCTTCCAAATCCCAACATTAAGGTCTTAGGTCGATATATACAATCTTAGGTGATTTACAACAAAATAGAGAATATATTTGAGAAATTTCAAAGAATTAATTGAAAACTTTAGCAACATAACTCGTAGGAAAATAGGATGGAGCAATAAGTACATTCAATAAGATAACATTCAAACAACAGCTAACAATTAAACTAATTTAGCGCAATTTAAACTAACTTATTTGACTAACTAATATTTCAGCTTCACGTTGCAGCCAAAGCTTGACCACATCATCGCAATTTGCATTCAACTTGGTTAATGACTAGTAATGAAATAACTGCTGCATCCAAATTCTGGTAAATTGTGAGTACATCGAATTTCATTGTGCCACTATTAAGTCCTATTTATATTGATCTATTTTGTGTGGTGACTGTTTAATTAAAACTGGCATGTAAATGGAGACCGCGTTATCATTTCTAGTTAAACAATTGCTTGTTTCATTCATTTATCATCATTAAAATTGTGACCTGGTATACCGATGCATTTTGTATGGACCATAATTTTTTTTTATATACCACTAAAGTGGCAAACCAGCCTACGGCCCGCCTGGTGGTGAGCGGTTAGCGTAGTCTATGGACGCTTGCAGCAACAGGGGTATCACTCGCGCGTTGCCGACCCTGCAGAAATCCCTTCGCACCCTTTTTGAAGAACCCCATGCTGTACTCCATTGGGAAAACCACGGAGGGGAGCTCATTCCACAGTCTGAGCATCTACGGAAGGCACCTTTGAGCCCGCACATTACGAAACACTTCTGGTTTCAATGTGTGAAGATGGACTCCCAGTTGATGGCGAGAGTTGCGATGGTGGAAGGTAGCCGTCAAACAATTCACCTAAAGAATCATAATTACGTTATTTTGTTTTTTATTTTGCCAATTCTCTACAACCGACAATATGCTCTGATTGGCTAAGTCAAGTGCAGTGATTGGTCAGTACCTACTGTTATTATCAGTGCAAAAACACTTATTAGTTGCGGAGTTGTATTAACTAGTATTACTACTCTAAAGGGATTTTCTTCGATGGAACTAACTCACAAACATTTCTTTATACTATAACATATATTTAGCTATAAGTTGAATTTTACTGCATATACAAAATATGATTACACTTACTTACTACTGATTTAATTTATTCGGGAAATATCTCAAATATGAATTATTCCAAAAAGCACAGATATTTACGATTCGCATCATAAGGCGATATCAGCTCGAACCAGATTTTTCGTGAATGCATACAAAAATATGTGCATTCGGAATGAAATTTATTATTTGCGATACAGTCTGCAAATTCCTGAAAAATTATGCTCACAGTTCCACGTAGCGTAGAATATAAATGCAGCCAGCAACAACTTACTTTATATTCCAATAAATATATAAATAAAAAATATCAATACTTTACAACGTCACAACTGAAATCCAAATCAAAGTACAGCAAGAGAACGAGTTGAAAACTGCAATAAATCCATTTGGAATTAGTTTTCAACGACAGAAGACTCATCCGTGGAAAATTAATCGCTTTCCGATTACCAATAGTTGGAAAAGTTAACTTGTTGAGTTATGGCACTTGGAAACTTGCGAAATGCTAAGAAATTCATAAGCTTAGACCACGAATGACTCTTTGTATAGAATTCCTTGTGGACGAGTGAAATAATTATGAGAATTATAGGTACTGTCAGTCAGTTTTATATCGTCAAATTATGTGGTAACTATATTACTATTGAAATATTACTTCATCATCATCATATCAGCCCATGGATGTCCACTGCTGATCATAGGCCTCCTCCATTGATTTCCACTTCGAACGATTCTGAGCCGCTTGCATCCAGCGGCGCCCAGCGACTCTGACCGGCCGGGCTATTTTGTATCTTTGGTGGTAATCGTAACGAACACCATTAATTATTTCATCCAATGACGCGCACGCGATATGACGCGACGATGACCATTCGCGGGCCCTGATTGTATGAAATTTATTAATGGTGTTCGTTACGATTACCACCAAAGTTACGCGGTAGAGCCCCAGGTCGTCGCTCCACCTCAAGAAGTCAGGCTTTATACTTCTTGCTCCACCTGGTTGGAGGTCGAACTGCCAACAATGCTCGCCGGCGATGTGGAGTTCATCCTCATATCCTCGAGCCGCCTCGATCGTCCACACAACGGTTCAGTCGGACGTTCCTACTGCGGACTATTCGAATGTGGAATGAGCTCCCCATTACGGTTTTCCCTCAGCGCTATGATATGGGGTTCTTCAAAAGGGCCGTAAAAAGAGCTCTTCAAGGTCGGCAACACATCGGCAAGCCCCCTGGTATTGCAAATGTCCATAGGCGGCGGTGACCACTTACCATCAGGTGGACCGTCTGCCTGTTTGTCAACATTTTGACATAAAAAAAAAAAAAATGCATAGATTGCAGTTTTTATTTATACACGCAAAAACAATGTATGTAAAATCTCAACAAAAGAAAACGATCAGTAAAATAATCTATATCTAAACTACACCGTTATCGTTATGTAAATGGTAAAATAAAAGAGGTCTTATGGAATTTTATATGAAAGGGACGGAATCGAAATTGTTCCCTATTACATAAATTTGTGAAATGTAAGATATGTTTGTCCATTGCATATTAACTTAGAAAAGAGTTCCCTTATCTAAAGAAATTGGATTCCGAAGCCAACACAGCGTTTGAGCCACCTCCATAAAGAGTCTTTCAGTATTGTCTCAAAGGGTATTGATGATAATTCCTGTTTATATCCAATAGAATAAAGAGGAACAACGATATCGGTCTGATATACGCCATTCTCGCACTCAAACGACATACACTGTGGTACTATAAAACATCAACTCACTTTTTCTAGTTTCCAAATCTAATAATATATATAAAATGCTTTTGTGGGTACGTAAATACGCAGTTTTCTCTATCACCACCAACACCAATCAACTTCCCGTTGGGGTGGTAAATACCCCTTAGTCTCCAGGTGGTAGTAAGGGAGTTTGGTCGCGGTGGGTGGAAGGGGGTGGTTGTGGGTGGCGAAAATGTTAAAACATATATTGCTGTCCTTTTCTAAAGCATGAGGACTTCTGAAAAGGTCTAAAAATTTCTGGAATGGAAAGTTCCAATATGTGTAAAACGGTTATAATCGATCTGGAGGGTTCTAGAAAGTTCAACAAATATCTGGAATAATCTAGAAAATTCTAGAGTGAATGCAAACTATTATAATCGATATAGCATGTTTTGAGAAAGTTCTACAAATTTCTGGCTTCATCTAGAAAGTTCAAAAATGTCCAAAACTGTTATTATCGAGTTAGAATGTTCGAGAATGTTCTAGAAATTTCCAGAATGATCTGGAAAGTTCCAAAATGAGTGCAATTTATTATGATCATTTTAGAATGATCGAGAATGTTCTATAAATTTTCCGAATGACCTGGAAAGTTCCAAAATGAGTGCAATTGATTATGATCGATTTAGAATGTTCGAGAAACAAAATGAGTAAAACGTTTATAATTGATCTGGCTTCATCTAGAAAGTTCCAAAATGTCCAAAACTGTTATTATCGAGTTAGAATGTTCAAGAACGTTCTACAAATTTTCCGAATGATCTGGAAAGTTACAAAATTAGGGCAATTGATTATGATCGATTTAGAATATTCGAGAAATTTCTTGAATGATCTAGAAAGTTCCAAAATGAGTAAAATGGTTATAATTTATCTGGAGTGTTCTAGAAAGTTCAACAAATATCTGGAATGATCTAGAAAATTCTAGAATGATTGCAAACTATTGTAATCAATATAGAATGTTTGAGAAAGTTCTACAAATTTCTGGCTTCATCTAGAAAGTTCCAAAATGTCCCAAAACTGTTATTATCGAGTTAGAATGTTCGAGAACGTTCTAGAAATTTATCTGGGAATTATCCGAATTATCTGGGAAGTTCATAAATGAGTGCAATTTATTATGATCAAGAATTTTTGGTTTGGTCTGGAAAGTTCCAAAATGTGTACGAGAAAAACCAAATCGAAGTGATGTACATCTAAATATTCTAGAGTGATCTGGTACTGGAAATTTCGGTATATAAATCTAAATTCAGGGACTTTTCGTCAGTTCAATTGTGATTGCAGTCGAGTAAAAAAAAGAACAAACTATTTGAATGTTCTGGAAAGTCTCTCAATATCGAAAATAGAAATCTATAATATGTTAAAAAAATTATCCTTATATATTTTTTATACCATAAAACATGCGATGTATTTTAACCCGAGCAACGCCGGGTTTCGCTGCTAGTTAATTATAAAAATACGTTATTAATACTGTCGATTTTTTGAGGCTACGTTATATTACAGAATATTAATACTATGATTTATTTATTTCGCAATTGGAATTTTCTGCGGTAGTACCTAGGAATATTATGAAAATTGAAATGTTTGAAAAGTGAAAACACTGTTATTATAATTCAGTAGGTACCTACCGATATTTTCTTAAAAACTCGGAAAAAAGCATTTTCCCAGAGATGAGACCTGGTTGGATCGATGTTTCGTCCCCAAAATTCTCATATAGCAAACTTCATCGCAATCGTTAGAGCCGTTTTCAAGATCTCAAAACATACAAATATTGCTCATTTAATAGATATACATATGATATTTAAGTACCACCGATAATGTATCGGCACTACAAATACGATGTGTTTCCTAATGCTTTGATTATGATTATCGCTAGACAGTAACCTTTTACCATCCCAATAAGTATGTAAAAGAATTTGGAAGTAATAATAGTAAATAGTTCAAAATTCAAATTCAAAATTCAAAAAGCATTTATTCAATTTAGGCCCTGATAAGGCACTTATGGACGTTAAAAAATGGCTCTACAGCGGTTCCAAAAAAGTAACAATAGTTAAAAGTAACAATAGTTAAAAGTAACAATAATTTCCTCAATGACCTATAATGCACTTTTAGCGACATCTATCAGCCACATATCAGTGCACTACGATTGTTCACACAGAGAAAGATAGATGGCGTGGCGCACAATAACCTGCATCGCGCTTATGAAGTTTTCTATAGAATCGGCTTATATACAACTGTCCGACATGTACAGTTGGACCGCGGAAGATCTTCCCTTTAAATGGAGGTGTCATCCACCTTGCATTGCTTAAATTACAAATAATAAGTGTATGGAGGCATACACTTATTATTTGTAATTTTCAAAAATTGTTCACATTACCATAATATAAAAAGAATTATATTTTAGTTGCGTTTAAATGGGCGTCAGTTGGCTAATTAAGCGCACTTCGGAATAAACAAACGTAATTAATCATGAAAATATTTATACGTAATACATTAAACAACATAGGTATTAGGTATATGAAAGCGGTGAAATAAGGATTTCAGAGCATATAGGGCTCAAATAGGGTAGCTTATGTGCTATGTCACAGCCAAGGAATAATAGACGGAAGCTCAACAGTTTGTGAGAAAAATTGGTAAAATCAAAGATTTTAACACTAATTTTAATGGTCATTTTCACTACTTCGTTCTTCTTTCGTCTCGTTACATCTGTGATTAACATCTATAGTCCAGAAATCCCATTTTTTGTGATCATCAAACACAATCAATAGGGTTGTCAACAAATATAAATATTTTTTCCACCTTCCCAAAAATAAGATGTGTATTTCAATTCAATAGGTTCACCTTTCCGTTACACGTTGTAATACTAACTACCAACTAATAAACTTTACGACTTATGCACTTAGCTTATTTAGAGAATAGCCCATGATTTTTTCTTTATTATGTAAATGAATGAATTTCTGGTTTGACGACTTGCAGTGAGGCAGTATATCTTGCCAGTATAAAGTGATACATTACACACATAACTCCGTACATTTTAAGTGTACATCGAAATACTCTTTTTAATGATTCAGCAAGTATGTGGGCACGTATTTATAACGTAGAAAAAACACCGGCAAAAGTAGTTTTTCATAAAATTTTAAACGTTTATTAAATTATTAAGTTTTGAAAGGTTTACAAAAATAATTATAAAATAAATACACTTTTTATATATTTGATGAGCTACGCATACAAACGATTAGCTCTGAAATTACTTATATAAATAAATCCATGAACAATTTAGTGGTCCATGGTAAAACATCAACATCCTTATATTCAGACTTCTGCTGATGACTGTCACCTACAGATTTCCACGAAAAAAATTCTACAGATTTCATTCCCAAATTGAAAAATAGTACAGAACTACGATCAGTGCACATGCGTAATATTTGAATTTCGAAACGAAAATATGGCTGCCAACGAGAAAAATATAATATAATAACGTAATATACCTGAAAAAATATAAAACTAAAATAATTAAAAAACTTACTTAAATGAACTATAAAAAATAAATCTTTGAAGATAGGAATACAATGTGTATTTTCTAGAATAAAATTTTATATATGGTACCTAGCTAGGTCCTAAAACTGACATAAACAGTAATAATCTTAACGACTAATAAGTCCCTGGCTCTTGTATCATATAGCGTTTCAACAATGTTGTGTTTTAATACCCTAGTAGCTCAGAATTGCCAACGAATATTTGTGCAAATTAAACAAAGGTATAGTAAAATCCCCTGGAAATTCATAATATATTAAGTTGATTAAATAATTACTTTATTATCTTATTTTTATTATTTATACAGGTCGTTGTTTTGGTCAGCGACGAGCGACTCAGGGTCGATAATACAAATGATACTGGTGCTAAAAAAAATATAAAAAAAATACTTTATTTTTTTTTTAATAATAAAATTAAAAAAATAATAATTTTGAAAATCATGTAATAAGCTAAAGTGTAGACATAATACTCAACGGGAGTACGAGGGAGTAAAGGGGTGGGGCGATGGCGGCTTGTGCCTAGCTCTAGTCTGTGCACGTGCCTAGTAACCATACTTTGCGGTAATTTTATTTCAAATTGAATAAGGTATTTATCAACATATTTACAGTATTTAATGGAATTAAGTCCATTTTTGGGGAATATATATTTTGTACTACCGCTCCTGGGTCGCTTGTCGCCGACCAAAACAATACCCTGTATAAGTACTAATTGCCAAAATTTAATTTAAATTAAGATTTGCTTCAAAGCGTGGGGGTATATACCACCACGCTTTGCGCCAATCTATATAGATTGGCGCAAGATTTTCAGGCATTAAAGATGGATTACCTTTCTGTTAAAGTTAAAGTATGTATTCTGACTGAGGAAAGCTTTGATGATATAGAAAACTCCCTTACAGTATTTTTTTCTTAAAGTCACAGTTGGTAAGAAAAGCCTTTCTAGGCTTTTAAGTCTAAAAAATCAGTGGATGGATGTCACTCAGAAATAAGTTTGAAACCTTAAATAGGTGCACATAAAATATACTTGCTGAAATTACTTCTTAAGTGAAATTTAATATCAAAGAAAAATATATGTATTTACATAAACCTTGCAGACTTTGTTAATAAGAAAATATTAAAATTACATGACATGTCATAGAAAGACACAAAATGAAATTACGACAACATGTATTTCAGCTCTAAATTTCAGTGATCTATTATATCTATTAGAATGAAATGAGAGCTCTTACAGGAAAGTAAAATCAAATAATCATTTTCACACCATAAAAAAACATCTTATTGTCGTAACATATTACTTTAATCCCGATGGGTTTACTTTTACATTGTAGTACACAATATTTTATCTTGCCAAGATGTGTCACGTTTATGAGGAAGACAGTGACAAAGTTACCTTGTAACACGTAAAAAAATACCTAGTGCGGACACGAAGGACGTTATATCGAAAGGAGGCTGATACAGGTAATTTATTTTCGCAAGAAACTTCGCATTAATGTCAGGAGAAGGTAATTTATCTTGGTGTAATTCGCGTAAAACGCTTATTGGCTGTCGTGGCCCACGCGAAGATAACATGATTTATATCCCCCCACTAATTATTTTACACGGCTTCCGTTTTGCTGCAATAGGTTTCATGAATTGCTTAATCTTGTTTACACTTACCAAAATGGGCCCTGTTATTTTAAGTATGTTTTGTAAGTACAGTTAATGATAATTTATGGAACAGCATCCTAATATGATTGTTTAGATTATGAGAAAAAAAAATTACTCATTCAAATCCAAAGTCGATTTGCTGAAGCACAGTAGAGAGTTTAAGATTCTACCATCGGTTCTTGTTATTCTCACAAAAAAATCACCTTTATATTACAAATATAATTGGATTCGGAATACTAGTTGAGCAATAAACTCATAAAATCTTTTATAAATAGAACACGAGCTGTAATTCAATGAGAGAGCAAACAGAATGGGAGGCAGGGAAATGACGCGTACACTAATGGCCATGTCGGCGCTGACTCTTCCCACAAATATGCACTCGCAACCCGCAATGCAGTTTATGTCACTTCGGACTGTTTAGTGTGGTATACGTGTATCTGTATAATGTACATATAGATGTGTGCTAAAACCAATCTATGTCACGACTGTGTGAGAATGATTCTTAATCGCTTTTAGAGGTCTGCGTATGTTTCATATTTTGAAATTTAAAACAAACGCAGACCAGAAACATAATACGAATCCCTTTTGCAGTGATCGGTAGGTCCATCCAGCTATGCATTTTCCCAAATCAACTATTCGGACCTATTTTACAAAGATTCTTTATTTTCTTTATCATTATTTCGTACCTTAACATAAAATCATTAGTCAAACAAAAAACATTTAATCAAACTCAATGAGCACATTTCCGGTCTTGCATCACAAGGCCCGATGAGGGTTTTATAATAATTAAAATCAATTATTACTTTTTAATGGCAGAAGGGTTAAGGAGCAAATAAAAACAATATAACTTAATCCAAATCTGTTAGGCAGTGATAAGTAGATTCTCACGCCAATTGGACTCATGACATGAGCCTGCCATCAAGCGGTGGGCGACATGATGTAGGCAGCGTACCTATTATACACATATTTCTGCATTAGGTATTCTTAGTACATTATTTACTCCACGGAAAAGAGAATACACTGGAAGGGCGATGTGTTAGAATTTGTATCGGAACCGCTGTCGCCAAACTGCGACAAACTCACACAAATAAATGTTGAATCATATATTGCACTACAAATAAACAATTTTTTTGATTGGTCGTTTTTATTTTACTCAAAATTAGCTTTAATCACACAGGTCATACATATGAAAATATACCTTTTTACGTTAAGATAATATTTATTTTTCAAAAGTGTACAGAGTATTTACGTCGTTTTGTAATCTACAAACTAGCTAGATTCAATCGACGAAAAAGTGCCGCTACTCGGCCATAGATGGCGTTATTTTTATGGAACGCAATTGTGAACTTAAATGCATTAAACATAATGTTGATAATTGCGTAATAGCTGGTCGAGTAGCGCTATTCGCTTAGCGCAGCGAAAATAGTCGATAAAATATCAATAACATTATCGGTATTTTAATTTCATCGATATTAAATTTTAGAAATTCTGTGAGAAAATTCACGTTCGATAAGAATAAAAGTGCTAAGAATACTGAATTGTAAAAAAAACGTTTAATACGATGAAGTAAATTAAATTAAAGTTATTGTTACACGGTTTATTGCCCATGAAATAAAATGAATTTGTTTCGAAACTGCCGTTTTGAAAGCTTTATTTTTAATTTTAACAGATGTATGCGGACTTTGATATAACTTTCAACTATTGCCTTAATCAAATCAGTGATAAATAGATGCATTTTATCGATATTAATCGAACAACACTATCGATGCACGTGTTTTGGGGTCACGACGAATGTGAAAGAAACGCAATACATTACGTGCGGAGTTGCGCTCGCTACCTTGCGTACAAATAAAGTGAGTACATAGCCTGCAATGTATAATTTTGCAGTAGTATGAGAGTTTATCGTTAACATCTAAAATTATCATAATCATGAATACATTTTTATAAATATTACAATTAAATAAAGGTTTGTAGACTCATCGATGAAAGGAAATCCGTCCTTGAGTTATGTTCGACTTCCTCACTTCGTTTCCTAGAGGAAATAATAACACATTATGGTATAATTAATATTTTTCGCGGAGCTACGCACCTCTGCTAAGTATGGCAGATACTACGAAGCGTTGACGCGTGTTTTGGTTGATATATGATCGTCTGATCTAATATGTGGCGCGCGGGCTCCGCTAGCATAGCGTCTCTATTTATATTTCTTTTCTCTGTGATTTACTCTATGGTATTATCTATCAAAATAACGAATTTAGTGCACAAGTTCAAATGTATAATGTAAGAAATATGGAAGTATGGAAGTATTTAGTATTACACGTCT
The DNA here is from genome assembly GCA_951394255.1 of Polyploca ridens. Lineage (NCBI taxonomy): Eukaryota > Metazoa > Arthropoda > Insecta > Lepidoptera > Drepanidae > Polyploca > Polyploca ridens. The sequence goes on along the minus strand of OX596259.1, from coordinate 8,011,304 downwards.
TCTTCTTGAGAGAGGTAGAGCATAGTGTAATATTCGCTCAAAGAGCAGCTCGACTGGGGAAGTACCTCCACCTTACAGAATACCGCAGCCAAATAACTTTATGTTCTGTAAAGTTGTGTTCCTGCGCGTGAGTAAGGTCGCCAGGGCTCATAGGGGAGGGGGGAAAGGTCGGTAACGCGTGAGCGATGCTTCGTGTGTTGCGAGCGTCCATATGGCTACGGTAACTGCTTACCATCAGGCGGGCCGTATGCTTGTTTACCGACTTAGTTGTATAAAAAAAAAAAAAAACTAAACTTACTTGTGATGTATATAATAAAACATGTCTTAATCCATTACCTTATAATTTAAAATACTGTTATACAATACCGTAGATACAAATATCAAATAACAGAGTAAACATTCGTTACTTGAAACCATTTATTTGAATGTCTTGTGAAAACGGAAGCAGTGCAGAATATATCAATAGAACACCCCCTTTAATTTTTATTATTTCCTTTTTGGAGTGTTGCCAAATATGCCACCTAAATTTGCGTACAAAATAGCCTACTTTGATGCACGATCCTATTTTCTTCCATAATAAAACAATTTTTCCTGAGTTGAAAGCTTCCTGATTTGTCGTCGCTTCAGACGTGATGCGCGGTTTTTATATTATTAGGAGGGCGTGCTTCGAGCTGAATATTAAAGAAGGTTCGCGTAGTATTGGGACTGAGTCCTAATGTAGATAAAACTTATGAATAAATTCCAAATAATAATATGGTATCGATAGGTATTTCGTTTTTTATTTAACTACAAAATTTTATGATATAAGAAAGACAACTTGATTAAAAATAATCTGCGTCAAACTAAGACAACACTAAAATAAAATATTACATATCTATAACATAAAATTGCGTTTAGAAATTACACAGTCAACCTACTTAAAAAGTTGTAATTGTTTAAGTAATCCTATCTTGTTTTTTAGTGTTTATTTATCCACAAACCTAGACAGTAGCAATATAGAAGCTTTATTACCACATATTGCTCTATTCCACGTCCTCTGGATAGATCCATCTGAAAAGTTAATTGCTCGCCTGCAATACCTGTCGGCTCCATGTCAGGGTTGTCAATTAAGTATTTTATACAAATAAAAAAATTTCTACGCTATTTCTGTTTTGGCGGTGAAATATTTACATTAATGTCTAGACAATAATTCTTGGTATTATGAATAAAATTATACTTTTAAATAAATACACATTGTTTATATTTGTTCAAAACGGTTAACCTCATTTCATTAAATTTGTTTGTTTATTATAATAACAGCATAATTTTTATTTTATTCCTAAAATTCTGTGTGATTATCCTAGCTAGTCCGAACTAAGTTTTAATGCGAAAAGTGATTATTAAAAATTATGTAAATATATCATATCGATGAAGATCGATAAAAAAAAGTTGCAATGTAATTTTAGTAAGTGATTTATGCTTTGTACACAACCCTATCAATCCTTAGCATAGCGCAGCAAATGTTCAACGCATGCAATTGTTGAAGCAATAATATCGAAATGCTTTCAATCTACGTTTTGTTCAGGATGTTGTGAACATTGTAACAGTTTAGGAAATAACAGTGATATTTTGCGCTATCAGCATCCAGCCTCTTTCAAATAATTTAATTGTTCTGAATTCGATAGAAGCCTACAATCTGAACAAAATCCATAAAGACCTTTCCATAATCTCTATTGTCAATATAATAAAAGAGATACAATGCGAGTGGGACATAATGACTAAATTTAATGAAATGCGACCAATCCAAGAGTCTGAGTCTGACACGGGCACTGAGGGTTCCGACCTTCTAGAAGTATAATTTCTTTTGGAACATAATTGTAGAAAAAACCGGACCGGATTACTAAATTTGTTTGTGAAGGAATTTTGATAATTTCGAAAAAACTGTGATATCTTTAAATTTTTCTATAACAGTTACATTAACATTTTAAATTTAAAATAGATACATGATTTACTTTTATCTAGTGTGCTCATACTTTACAAACGTCACCTTTTTGCAGTTATCCATCACTTAATAGATAAAAGAGCGAATATTCAAAAGATGACGAGTTAAAAGAATGATCGATAATGATTGAACGCCGCCTATGCAGTTTAAAAAGAGGAAATAATAAGCAACGAAACCTATACACCAGTACAACTCGATATGAAACAAATAGCCAAATTCAAGTAGCTTAGTTGGACCGTAGTTCGAAGTCCAAACAACTAATGAACATTGAACATTGTCTAGTGTTACCTCGGGCAGATCCACTCTTGTTTAGCGAACTAGTCTGATAGTTGTCAGAGAAAGGAAACCAGCGACAAGAAATGTCCCAGTTAACAACAACTGACAGGCAACGGCTCTCACGGCGATCGGATGGGTTCAGATTTTCTCGGTTGTCGTACAATATTATTTTATTAATGGACAATTTGTTGGCGCTATTTTTTCTTAGTAAGCGTATTATTTGGATTATTTTAATAAGGTATGTAAGGGATGATCAATATAATTATAATCTTACATCTCTATGAGAGGAAGGGAATAACGATTTCTGCTGTTCAAATGAGAAGGCGCCATGAGAAGGTGCTGTGTTGGCAGTGTGCGGTGCGCACAGACATATAATATTATGACTGTGGCTGTGCGTTGTATTTACGAGTAGTATATCTTCTGGTGTAATAACAACAACGTAGTCCTCATTTCAACAACAGACGAAACTTAATGAGCGCTTTAATTTCTATATTCGCATAGTATTATATTATTTCTAATTGAGCCGAAGCCCCCTGACAGAGTTGCCATGAAATGTTGGGGTTTATGACGGAAAAATAACAACCAGTTTTGATAATGTTAGTCTATTGTCTGATCATTAGAGAATACATGTATTCTCTAAGGTCTGCTCTATTATAATGCACAAGGAAAGTACTCTTACTTTGGTCAGCATTTTACATAAAGGTTTATTGAGCGAGCGCAAAGCGCAAACGAAGCGTCTCCATTTCAGCTTGGGCAAAAATGAATTCGTATATCAAGAGGTCCGACGGATGTCCGCTGTACTCCTCTACAGGTTGCATTTTTTAACCGATTCTCGTGAAATTTTGTGAGCAGGTTCGGTAATGATTAAAATATATTTATCGATTTCGAAAAATTCTAAAAACTGAATCGACAAGGCAGTACATCATCGAGACTCGCGAGGTCTATAGCTCACAGAGCCACTAACACATACTTAAAGCAGTTTTAATGCTTTTGGTGGACTGCATTGATATAGCGTGAAGTTCCCAGGGCCAGTAGACAAGATGGTTATCGATAATCGTCATCGTTAATAAACGATCAACCTTTGTATGGGATTGATATTTCAAATTGAAATATCAAGTGATATTTAACAATCTCTTATGTCAATCCCATATAGAAAGGCTGATGTTTTGTAAAGTTGTTGTGTCAAAATCAACATAGCTATATATTTTACACACAAAACTCTTTTACTTCTATGATCATGATTACGTTGACATCGCTGATCTTTGTTAAACGATCGAAACTCTGTACTTGGATGAGTAATGATAATAAATCACATTGATAAATGGAACAAACTTAGATTACATTTATGTCAGAAATAAATACGTGTTTCTATTCGCAATTTATTCTGCTTACTATGTTTTTTTATTGCTAAGTTCTCGCGACTATTCGAGACATTTTCCAGTCCCACGCACAACTTACGTGATCTAAGCGTCTGAGTGATAGAACAGAAAATAAATCACATGCCTATAAAAATACACTATTTAGGACAAATTAGGGCAATGATGGCTCAGTGGTAGTGACGTTAAATGCCATAGGTCGCGGGTTCGAATCCTACAATGAGCTTGAACTTTCGGTGAAGGAAAATATAGCGAGGAAACCAAAGCACGGTGTGAGGATAGTTTGCTGTATATCCGCATGTCTGGCTCGGTAGCATGTTGCCTTACCGTCTTCAGCTACATCATCTCTTGCCATGGTGAGATAATCAAATATAGGCATATACTAAAAAACAAAAACAAAAAAAATATATATTTGCCATCTACATAATAAAATACCCTTTTAATTATCAATTTTATTTTATATTATAATATTCATTTAAAACTAAATTTTGATATTTTATTTATTAAATTAAAACTATCAATGCTGTAAAGATAGTATATAATAATTTAATAATAGGGAAGCCCTCCAGTCAACAATCCGGAAAATTTTAGGGTCTTGTTCATATTTTCCGAGTTCTTGGGAGATGGGATAAAATCACAGCCGAATTTTCTTGGGATGAACGGCAAACTTGGCCTATCGACACTTACACACAGAAATGAAACATGTGTGACATAAAATACGCAAGTGACACAGATGTACACCTAGTTATATCACAGAGTTATTTGGATACAAATGAATATTCTGTGCTAAAGCTTTATAAAACTATATCAAAGCCTTGTCAGCATATATGTAGTGCCGTATAAAAGCAGGCTTTATATGATGGAACGAATAATGTTGGAATTCCAGTATTTAAAAATCGGAAATTCCAATTACAAATTTGATATGATATTCAATACTATAGAAACATTTTTCGCTCAAATATAAAAACGAGATATCACTAGACACATCGTTTTATTTTTGACGAGTCACCCTGTTCGTGACATTAGCGTAATGGGATCAAGTATGTTCACTGCATGAGATGTAAAAAAACCTTTAACGCGTTAGTGCCGTTGCGGTCGGTAAAAAGTATATTTCTTTTTCCTTGAGAGAACTCCTGCCACCTATAAAGCTGATACACACAATACAAATGACTTGTGAATAAGCGGTTTAAACCGCAGTATATCTATTCCCTTAAAAAACGTTTGCGTGTGATGCTTCTTGAAAAAATGAGATGGATTTGTTTTACGATTCAGATTCATTTTTATTGAGAGTCGTTTTTCATGTTGCGGGGATAAAAGTGTTGCTGAGATAAACATTATTTCGTCTTAAAGCCTGTTGTTTTACGAAAGATATCGGCTATTGTTTTGATGAAGCCAGTTTTAAGGGTTTTTGATGAACAATATTCACAGTGTCATTTCTAAAAATACTATAAACACTATATGAGTATTTTGGTAATATATTACCAAGATTTGTAATTATGTAGCTAACGCTATTTGCAAAGTTTCTACCTATTATAGCAATGTTACTGATTCCTTAAATCTTTTATCTTCTCTCCCGCATACGAGTATTATTCTTAATGCCATTTTCCAAGTAACTAAAGCTTGAAAAGCATACTTTGACTATTTTTAATATGGAAACCGAAGCGCTCCGTTGTTAGCGCATACGATATCGAATGAAAAATAATAGAGCGTGGGACGTTGCAAGCATTGTTCTGCACCCGGAGTGAGATAAAATAAATTTTATGATATCACCAATATCCGCAACTCTTGGGGTTTCCTAGTTGTTTTCCATTTATGCCCGTTCACTGTTCTACTTGCACTTTATTTTGTATTTTAATGCGTTTAATATTCTTAATACCATAATAGGGTTTGATAAAATGCGAAACGTTATTTTTACATCTTTTAAATTAATAATTTGTTATGCACAGTGGTATAACGCTGTTAATTAATTTATTTAATTAATATATATCGCTTTCCTAGTAGTTTCCCTTTAGGTTTTTATTTTTTTAAGGTAGACTTATTTAAGTCATGTTCACTTGGCCTTCCTTCTGATATGGCGAGGAGGGCGATGGCTGCCACTCGCGTCATACCTACTTGTGAATAGGTGCTGCTTATGAGGGCTGGTCTGCTTAAGTTTGCTACTTATTTTTTCCGCCGAGCACTCAGTTGTTGTCAGTGCGATTAAAATGTATATATTATGTAATAAATCTAAGCTTGGTTTAAAAAAAGAATAATTGCTGAGTTTATTGCCAGCTCTTCGGTTAATTGCAAATGCAACCATCCAAACCGGTATTAGAGTATTCATAAGTTCCTGCGAAGGTCTATTTGAGATAAATTATTTGAATTTTGAATTTCGTTTTTATATATAATGTATATACATCATCATATCAGCCTATGGATGTCCACTGCTAAACATAGGCCTCCCCCATTGACTTCCACTTCAAACGGTTTTGGGCCGATTGCATCCAGCGGTGCCCAGTGACTCTGACCAGGTCGTCAGGCCACCTGGTGTGAGGTCGTCCCGCTCTGCGCTTTCCAGTACGTAGTCGCCAGTCGACAACCTTTTTTCCCCAGCGGTTATCACCAGCATTGCCACTTCAGCTTACTAGCTCTACGGGCTATGTCCGTCGTTTTCGTTCTCATACGAATGAACTCATTTTGGACCCTGTCACGTAGAGAAATTCTGAGCATAGCTCGATCCATGGCTCAGAGTCATCCACCACAAAAAGATCACGACTCTGTCCCGTATGTCATCACTGGTAATACGCACTGATTGCACCGTTGCGCGTTGTCTGCAGACTCTAAAATATTCTGGACATGACGACGTATTATGTATGTACAGTCAGTTTCAATTTACTTTAAAATTATTTTTATAATCTCAAAAATGCTCTTACCCTCCGTATAATAAAAGGAGAAACTGACCGACTGAAACTGATTACTCGAGTAGTTTAAATTTTTGATTTAAATGTTTCTCAATTCACTCATACTTACCAGTTGATTTACCTTGCATGCAAAAATCAACCACGTTCTATAACCTTTTTCGTTTGTTGGAAATGAACATGAAACTCTATAATAATTGGCATGAATTTAAGTCTCACATCGATATTTCAAATTGCTACGCTCTCCGGTGGGCCAATCGTATTTTCGCTACCGTATTTTGTTTGTTAAACACGATTTTTTAAATAGCCGGAAACCAGCCAATTGCATTTTAGGACCATGCATAGGGTTCCGTAGTACTTACCTTTAATTCGTTAATGAGTTTTAATACATGGTGAATTATAATAACTCATTGAGCGTGAAAGATTGCCATGTAATTCTTGATCTAGTACTGTTCTTTTCTACAGATTTTTTACCCGACTGACCCGAAGGAAGGATTATTTTTTTCGAGTGTATGTATGTATGTCTAGTTCTTTGGCACGCTCTGCAGCCTAAACAGCTTGATGGATTTAAACATATATGAGGTGTCGTTAGATTCGTCTTAATTGTGGGAGTGACATAGGGTATATTATTTTTATATGGCGTCTACGAATAAAAAAGAGGGGGGGTATTCAAAACTAAGATATCGTTATTATAACAATATGGGTATCAAATGAAAGCTTGTTAATAGCCCATTCCATATATGTATGCTACCGTTTTGACGTAAACTGCAAAAAATCACGTTTAATGCAAGGACAGTAGGTATTGAGCGGTTACCGTACGTAACTCACAGAGTTGTGTAGTTGTTAGCCTTACTTTACCATACCACTGCGCTCATTTACTTACAACTTATTTATTAATAAAGCTAAATTAAAGAACGAGTTTGGATAAACAATTTTACGAAATAGACCTTAACGTCAAAATTACTAAGGCATACGGACGAACGGTAGGAAATGATGAACTATAAGGTTTCCTTGTTCGACAACGTAACCCTAGAAAAGCAACTGTTTATTTTGGCTGTGCGACACGTGCTCTGTTCCATTTTCGTTCATAAAATAAACTCCAATCATTTTTGCCGGTGGCTCCAACGTTGTTTTTCATTGTTGGTACCACAGACCTTACATTTTTACGCTATGCTAGTTGGTACCACTAAAATTACTCTACTACCCACCTGAGTCAGCCTGAGTTGGATGTAATGGTGGAGCACATTGCGACGCTCGAGCGTGGACTTCAGCGTGAAGGTCTGCCACCACCAGATATGGATGACGTACATCCCAAGGAACTGGAAGCGCGCCTGACAGCGATCACCATCAAGGTACCACCACTCGACCTGTCTGCTGCTGGAGCGGGTGCTATTGATAACGCTGCTAAATAAAGTAGGTACCTATAGTCTAATTTATAAAGATAAAATTATACCCAGAACCACGAAATGAGAAATAGTAATCTGCGTATTTTTTTTACAATATACTAAATTGAAAAGTCGCTAAAGCGTTTATTTACTGGTAGGTACTAAGAGTAATACAATCTTTTCATATCAATGATCGTTTCGTTTCTGTCTCTCACCTAAATTGATGATACTATGCGACTATAAAACTGTCACCAACTATCAATTCATGGGACGCACGTCTCATGCGAGAACCAAGTTAATTGTAAACGGTGAATAAACTGATTGATATCATGTCCTTTCATACATGAAAATATCGCATTTTTAAGTTATTAGAATCAATAAAAATGCAATATTGACCGACTTATTCAAAAAATATACATATTCAAAATTATATTATGAAAATTCTTTGAAATTGTAAACATCAAAAATTTCTAAATAACTTCAGTAGCGTAATTTTATCCCAAATAAGGAAAACATAACGAAGAAAATTAAAATATAGAATGTTACACAGAGAATGGGGTCTACCGAAACTAAATTACTCCCATAACGTTGTATTTAAAGCGGGGTAAATGTTTAACCATTTTGCAACATCTCAAACAGGAATGGCGAAGCGGAATATAGAAAGAATACGAAATAAATGCTTTTTCATTTAGCGTCTCTTTGTGTGGGGTTAAAAGCGAGCCGCAATATATGGGAACATTAGGGAAAACAATGCCTTTTGTATTCCTCGCGTTGTTGTATATCAAAAGTTTGGGATAAAACAGATTGACTGCTCATTTTATCAGTGGGCTGTCTTTGTCAGCCTATTCTGTTATAGGTTTGATAGGAATTTCAATTGTAAATGTTATTCTAAGTTACTGTTTTTGTATTTTAATACTACTTAGGTGGAAAAAAAGACATACGCCTTTTAGTAAACGTTACGGCCCCGGCAAAAATATCGTCACATACTTCTTGAAGAACTTCATCAGACTACCTTGGCGTAGGAGTTCATTCCACAACCTGAACGTCCTGACTTTCAGTGTCAATGGTGAGTGACCTATGGTGCGAGAGACATATTTGAAAGTCACCAGTCGAGTGACTGTGGCGGGGGCCATATTGTTAGCCGCTCAACAAGTTCAAAACATATTGAGTAGAAGAAATAAAGAAAGAAAATAAGTTAAATTTAAAAATACACCCAACACCACATATTACATACAACATATAAAAATAAAAAAGAAAAAATAGAGCAGTGTTGTGTGACATAAAAATTGGTCAGCGACTCAGTATAACACTACTATTCTGAAATTGGATCGTAGCACTGATTTTAGTGTGTTCATTAGTGACATCATACACAACTAGACAGGATACATAAAGAAAATTATTACCTACATAACGCAAAGTATAAACGAAAGACGTGCACAAAACACAACATGAAACATGGAAAAATAAAAATAAATTAAGTAACATATAATTAAAACAGATACAATGAAAATAATAATACGTACAAAGAATACCGAAATGACACAGACTCATAAGTATCCAAATGTCCTTAATATGTAATAATGGGCACAAACAAAATAAATGAGTATCATGTTAATCACTCACTTAGGAGAGAAAGAAGGTGATGGTGATTGACCTATAATTCATTGGGTCTGATCTGTCGCCCTTTTCACCCGACACCGGGTGCTCGTGCGTAGTCTTCCATGAAGACGGGGCTTGCGAAAACGGAATGTGGCAGTTTTTTTTTTTTTTCAATTCGACAGAAACAGTACCTTCGCAAAGCTATAAATTTTTAAAACAAAGGCATGAGACACTTACCTACAACGTGTCCGAGTAGCACTTAGCCAGTATTTTTCTCGTCTACGCTACATAAAAATCAACACGTGCGTCGCAACATTTCCAGGCAAAACAAATAAAAATAATACGTGGGTAGCATTTCCATTATTTGCAGGTATGAAAAATGTCGTCCCTATTTTTATATATCTAACATAAAGTTAGAAACAAAACCATTTAAGGATTTTAATTAATGATATAACATGTTTGATACAGTGGTGCCGATTCTGTTGTAAATCGCACTAAACTAATTTTAGTCACATCTGATCTCTTTCTTACGAACATGATTGAAAATGGATAGAACATATTTTAAGTTGTCAAATTAATCTTTGCCGACTTATTTTGCGTGTATTTAGGCTTAACCGCGATAGATGGCGACTAAAATTATATTGAAAACAAGCATTGGACTAATTTGACAGGACAAATTTCTTACATCCTTTTCTTATGTTCTTTGTTAGAAAGAGACATAGTGACATTAAAATTAGTTTAGTTGTGAACAACAGAATCAGGGCCATTTTCTTTGTCTTTTCAATAGAAGGAAAAATAAAAACTAAATACCGGACCGCATTACTAAGTTAGTTTGTAAATTAATTTACATGATTTCGAAAAAACGGTGCTATTTAGAACCTTCGTTATATTTTTCCTGTAATTTATATCAATGTCTATCAATTGCACCTAATTATATCTAATATTTCGCATTGCGGACTTCGAAAAATTTTCATCCGAAGTCAAAAACTACGCAATATCAATGGAAATTATAGAAACCTATTTTGTAATATACAGATGAAGCACTTTCATATGACATACCATTTAAACATGTTGGCCTACTTTTAAATTTCAGTCCCCCATTCCGGCCCGTGCTGTAAAGTTTTTTTTTATTTATTATTTATATGCAATATGTTTAGGTCAGCCATATTCAAAACTATTCCAAACAAATTAATAGCATTAGTGATTGCTGAAATATACCGTTGGACGAAAATTAGTGTTTCTTTTTAAATATTTTAGTTTCGTAATATAACTACAGTGCTTAGTGTACACGTTTACCATTAAAACCCATAGAAATCCAAGTTTTTTTTTTTTCAGATTTCTTGAATTGCCATGGATTTTATACCGTCTTATTTTCTATTTAAAACAATTCAAATTAAAAATCATTTATTCAAATAGACCTTCGCAGGCACTTATGAAAAGTCTGACTCTAATACTCAAATACCAGTTCGGAAGGTTGCATTTGCTGAGAAGAGCCGGCAATAAACTCAGCAATTACTCTTTTCAAAACAAGCTTAGATTCATTACATAATATTTACATTCTAATCGCACTGACAACAATTGCGTGCCCCGGCGCGGTGGCTGAAAAACTACAAAGTAGACTGAATCTATATTTGTTGTGTTTCGATTATTATTTCATATGTTTTTGAACATTCGTATGCACTTGTACCTCCTAATCCTCTATCCCATTCCCTCATGCACTTTGTATATCGCTGTCTCAGTCGCGCAATGCTAAAGAAGACGCGAGTGTATTTATTTTTACCATGAACGTGCCTGAGGTGACAGTTAGTTCAGTCTTCAAGTCACAGCCGCATGGGCAGCAAAGAAAAGGAAAAAATAAGTGATCACCGGGCACCGCAAACCAGCTCCAGGAGACGAGATCAGCAACGCCAAGTAAGTGCATGTGATCCCATCTTTCGAGGCAGCTGCAGCCCATTTTTCCAGTGTTTTTCCCAATTTGCAGTTGTCTATCTATCCTACCATATTATACAAGTAAAGCTACAGTCCACAGTCAAAATTGCTCAAGGAAACGTTCCTTTTAATCGCCATATCAATATTTAATAAGTAAATAAATAAATGGCAAACTTAAGCAGACCAGCCCCCACAAGCAGCACCTGTTCACAATAAGATCACAAAAAAAATTGCTTACAAATTTTATTAAAAAGGATGAAAACCGTTTTGTATCGCTCACTGTACATCGCTGTAAGTCAGTACTGACTGATTATACTCAAGCCACGAACATGCCTTACAGTCACTGATCAATTGGTCTGTGCAGTTTTACCTTACCAACGTTTCCCTCATATATCTTTCACATAGTTTAAGTATAAGATGTTACTTTACAAGAGCACTTAAAATGCTTTCAAATAAATCGATGGCAACAAATTATCAAACGTTTCTGCAGAAACCTAAGTGCGGAATTAAGTATGTAAAGTAATAGTTAAGTTTTGCGAGACCCTATATTATTTTAGCGGAGTTTTTCTCGCTGGTTTATAAGTAACTTATCGTATACTAGCAAAGTTTCAATTACGGAATATTTCATAGATATAAAAAGAAATTGATAACTAATTGTAATAAATAATGTTTATCGAGTATTTAGTCTTGCATTTTTTATTTAGTACAAAAAAAAACCTGTTTAATATATATACCTACTACTTGTACGTAGTATTTATATACTCTGAGCTACTACAGAATCACACAATCACAAAATCATTATGATTAACAGAAGAAAATAAATTTAGAAACAAAAAAGGTTGGATTTAGTAGTAGAAAATTATGTTAATATACATATTATCAATAATTTTAATTAACTATCTTCATAAAAATTCTATACTAATAATTTAAGTATAGTTTTTTGACTTTAAAAATTATAGGTAATAAAAGGGTCATGGTTCAAATACAAAAGATTTATTTCTTGAATATTTTAGTTTAAAAAAATTTTTTTCGATTGCACTTTTAAATAATATTTGAAACTCACGTAGATACCATAAAATATTTTAAAATCCTAGTTTTTAATGCTACCAAATTCAGAAACTTGAGAATTTAAAAATTTTATTACAGCATCTTTGCAAGGATTTTACAATAATTCTTATTATTTTCAACAATTCCTTTGAACAGCAAATAAAATGAAATGAGACTGAGTATTGTTGCCGCAACTTGAAATATGAGCTGGAGAACAAAATAAAAGTACGAAATTGTACGGTCGATAACAGAGTCCATTGTGTTGCCTGTCAATCTTGATAGATAAATCACATGAGAAACTTATTTGTGACATCCTCTCTAAATGTGCTGAATAGAGGGTTGTAGCATTGAATTAGTTATAGCCACGCCATACTACACGACTATATAAACAGGCCAACCTTTGTAGGCTGAGGGCCTACTACGAAAAACGATACACGATTGTTTGGTCTGTTGAGGTCTTCGAATAATAGATAAGCGGACTGTATGTATTTAAGGTTTATTAAACTGATTTATATGAGAGAGAACAAGTAAATTCGGACGCGGGCGTCGTGGTAGCCGCTCGTTGCTGAAGTGTCGATGTCAGCTACGTGCCGCCCGCCCCCTCCTCGCCGCTGCTTGTCCCCGCATCCCGCGCGTGGACATCCTCCCGCCCCTTGACCTCTTCAAAGGGAAGAGGGCAAATGTTGTTGAATCCTCTCGTGATGTTCCCTCGTCTTGTCTTCAGTTCCGCCACCCTTGTCACGCCGTCGGTTCCAGGATAGGTCCGCACAACGCGACCCAATGCCCAGATTAATGGTGGCAGCGTCTTGTCCCGAAGCAGCACGAGCATCCCCTCAGTGAGCTGGCCAGAAGAAGTGGACCACTTGGTCTTCTGTTGGAGCAATGAAATATATTCATGTGAAAATCTCTGCCAGAAATGCTGTCGAATATATTCAATACGTTTGTATCGATCAAAGCAGCTGATGTTCTTCTCTGGAATCTGCGGAGTCCGATCATCGTTGTCAAATATTAACCAATAGAATTGCAGCAAAACTGACGAGACGTAAATTTTGACCAATTCTATTGGCTAATTGATTGACAACGATGATCGAACTATCGTGTATTTTTTTTCGTAGTAGGCCCTCTGGTGTACGTGACAGCTACGTTTTACGCTTGCTCTGTGTCACTGCTTGTCATAGTGACGTTCATAATGTGCTAACATTTTGTTGTAACACTATTCCAATTAAAATCGGGATAATTTTTTATTTTAAACATTATTCTGCATTTTTTTTAAATAGTGTACTTTTATTAATTTAAATAAAGTATGCTCTCGGAGAGCTATTATAACTTATCTAAGTAAGAAAATAAGTAGTTGCCAAAATTTACATCTAAATTAGAACAAAAAAATGATCGCCCAACGAAGCAACGAGAACATGTTTATTTCATGGACTTAAAAAAAGATAACAATGTTCTAAAGCTTGAATTTTTACTTTACTCCATAGGATACTTTCCAGTTTATTCTGTTTATGAAAACCAGATTGTAGGATGTTCTTACATCGGATCATATTTACATATTTTTTATGTTCCATAATTTACATTTTACCCCAACCATACTGACATTATTATTCAGGTGAGATATATTTTCCTTACATTATGATTATTTATCTTTGCAATATTAATTAACTTCCAATACACCACAGATATCGACAATACACCGAAACAAAAACACGTCTCACGTCTGTCCGGGCGGCGCTGGGCGTCACGTTGTGTGCAATTTTATTGATAGTTTTTTCCTGAACAAGCATCCGTACACGAATATATAATATCAGCGACATCATAAACATATCATCTCATGGTTAACAATAAAAAGACATGTAAGGTAAAATTAATCAGTACATAGAACATATATTATTATCATATCGTAAATTTAGTTATGTTGGCGACAGTACTGAAAGTGTACCCCGCCACAGAGTAAGGGAACCCAGCTGTCGTGTACGTATGAAGGAAAGTTTCACACCAACACTTCAATTTCAACTTTAGAGGCACGTTTCAAATAGAGAAGATAATCCGCTTTCAACAGCCTTTAAGATAGGTTTGATTATTCAAGTAGCAATAATTGACATTGTTTACTCATTTGACTGTTTGATGATCCGCGCGGGCGAGGAAAAGAATATAAATCAATTGTTATTTTTTAACCGCAAGTCAAGGGATTTAATAACCATTAATAATAAATCATACCTCTAGTTGAAATAATACCTTGATAACTCAGAAACCGCAGGCAATGCAAGCGACACTGCAGCTAGAAATCCATAGGGAGCAGTGGACGGTTTTGAAATGTCATTGTAGAGAACTTTTAATAGAAGTTTTATGCAATTACGATGGAGTAATACAACTTCATTAGTTGGTAATATCACGAACTTAGACTATTAGATTAGAGATAGAGAATTTCAAAAATTACATACTTCTAGTCTTTGGCTAACTAGACCTATTTATTTATTTAATTTGGATATCCAATAAAGAATACACTTCACATTCAAATAACAATAACCACAGTTTATATACCTAATGCTTCTTCAATTACAGGACATCACAGAAAGCACAAACAGATAACACAACACAAAAAATACAATAATGACAAAAAGAAACAATTACAATTTCAAAATTATTATTAATTATACATAGAATAAGTGCATTGAAAAAAAATAACAAAGTATAAATATTTGCATTTAGCAGTTCTATCTATCTAGCCGTTGTCTATGTTTATAAATTAATTGGGTACTAAAACGAATAGCAACAAATACGTGGTCTTCTAACAAAGTGACACAACCATGAGTGAATTGCTCTTACGAAAAAAGTGAAACGTCCGCTCTTTTTCACGTAGATCTATTATTTCCCTTATTTAACAGACCACCGTTAGTATTTTCGTGAATTGGTACTTATGGTATCTCGTTGTAACCGATATAAATGTTTACTACGTTTTTATCGCTGTTAAACTTGCAAACGGCCAAAAATGTGGTGACTTTTTTCATACTATGTGGTCAGTTAAGGATGTTAATTATCGCTATGTTAAGGAATTGTTTGGTGTTATTATGCATATGAGATAATGTGCTTTTCATATTTCGTTCAAGAGCAGCTCGACTACAGTAGTACCTCTATGTTACAGAATACCGCAGCCAAATTACAATTTTGTGTTCCTGCGTATGATTAAGGTTACCAGACCTCATTGGGGAAGGGGGAGGGTCGGTAACGCGTGACTGATGCCCTGGGAGCTGCAAGCGTCCCTTGTCATACAACATCCGTGGTATCACCAGTGTCTATAGGGCTACGAATATTGGCTACAATAACTGCTTACCTGGAAGTACTCGTGGTGAAGCATGATCAGCCGTTCTTAATCGATCGGCAAGGTTAAGCTACGCCTGTCGTGGTCGGTACCTGGATGGGTGACCGCCTAGTGGAATTTCAAATCGAGCGTTTCCGTGTTTCGGAAGGCACGTAAAAGCCGTTGGTCCCGGTTATCACTTAATTGTGATAGTCCTTAAGCTAGTTGGATGCCTCCTAGGCGGCTTGAAAAATCCCAACAGTAGGTTGACCACTAGCCTACATCCACCGATCCGCAGTGGGCACGCGTGGTGGAGTATTGTCCATTCCCTTTCACCTTCATTTGTGAAAGGAGGCCTGTGCTCAGCAGTGGGACATTATAGGCTGATGATGATGATGATGATGATGATGAACTGCTTACCACCAGCCGGGCTGTATGTCTGTTTGCCAACAATAATAATGTATATAACTACTAGCTGCCCGGCGCAACTTCGTTCGCGTGGTGCTACCCTACCCTGTGGTGCTACCCTACCCTACCATACCCTACATCCACTGCAGCGCCATCTGCCGGGCTTATTTGTGAATCTAAACGATCCAGGGCGCCACCCAAACACATACGAAAAATTCATTCACATCGGTCCAGCCGTTTAGGAGGAGTTCAGTGACGAAAAATGTATTCAGGGATGCCACTGCTGTCTATCGTTGGCTATTATCCCAGCTGACAGTTTCTTCATGGGATGGCCAAGCTAATACGTTTGTGGAAAGATCTACTGACCTGCTGGTCTTCCGACACCGACGCCTCATTTAGTTTTGATAATAATATGAAAACAAATCAGTGAGCTTCAGAACCCCGCTTTCCCATGGTATTGTACATGACAAAAGACATAAACATACAGGTTGGTCAATAATATATAACATTAGTCATATTTACATATAGGAAGTGGCATTTTAAATTATTAATTCAATCAATTATATAAATTTTCATTACAACAAAAAATAATGTTTTTGTAATTGTAACGAGTACCTACCTGATAAGAATTAACAATTATTTTATTCAAATAGAACTTCGCAGACACTCTTGAATAGTTGAGTAGAAATTTTTGAGAGTTACTTGAGTGACCGGACTCAATGCGTTTCTGTTGAAAACTTTATCAGTCATGAGGAATACCTAAGTTTTGGCGTCCCGCAGGGAAGTGTGTTAGGGCCTACCCTATTTCTTACCTACATCAACGATTTGTGTGGATTATCGCTGCCTAACTGCAGAATTATAGCCTACGCCGATGATACAGCATTACTGGTGCAGGGTGAGTGCTGGGAGGAGGCACATAATAACGCAGAGGTTGCTCTCAATTTTGTTTTGAAATGGCTATCAAATAACCTACTCACATTAAATAAAGAAAAGACTAGCTTCATTACTTTTGGCATGAGAGCGGCATCTGTGCCTCCTCCATCATTTACTATCTTTGCACATGATTGTAAGTTTGTCATGAATGGGCTATGCGGATGTGGTCAGATTTCCCGTACAGAAACTGTAAAATATCTGGGTGTTCTAATAGATAGTAATCTCTGTTGGAAGGCACACATTGAATCTCTGATCTCTCGAGTAAGAAAGTTGATTTTCGTTTTTAGAACTCTAAGATCAATTGGCAGTTTTCAGACATTAAAAACTATATACTATGCACTATTCCAGTCTATCATAACTTACTGCATCACCGCCTGGGGTGGTACCACTAAGTCCCTCTTCCTTCGTTTGGAGCGAGCCCAAAGGTGTGTCTTGAAGGTTATGACATCAAGACCTACACTTTTCCCTACAAACGAACTATATTCTCAGTGTAAGTTACTCACTGTTCGTAAATTATATATACTTAATAGTATGCTTAAGAAACATTCTATGCTCCCGTTTAATTCACCTTTACAAAATAAAAGTAGACGCAGGTCTGATAGAGTTTGCAAAATACTTACTCGGAAAACTGCATTTGCTGGGAAACACTTCCATTACCTTAGTCCATACCTGTACATCAGCATCAATAAGAAAATAAAAATACACCCGTTAACACTCCGGGAATGTAAAATGCAACTCACAAACTGGCTGCTTAGCCTAACTTATGAAGAGACTGAAAACATAATTAAGTACTAAAACATAAAAACACACACACATATACACCCCCCCACACCCCAACACACACACCCCAACTCACACACGCATACACAAATTTAATGAATGTTATTACTTAATATAATAAATATGTATATATATATATATATATTTATATTCTTTAGTCTTTTTTAATGTGGTTTCAAATAAAAAATATGTCTTCAACATGTTATTGTATGTCATGCATTACTATAATTATAATTATTAATTTGTTACGTTTATAATTCGGAACCTCTGATTTAATATTGTTGCTCTGAGGTGGGGGTTAATAGCTGCGACACAGTTTTTAACTACTGCAGTTGTTATCGTTTTATATTTTTATTGTATAATGTGTTTTTGTTCTGAATAAATAAATAAATAAAAAACTTAACTACTAACATATTATGTGTGGACGTGTTTTTATGTGGGTGTTTGTGTGCGAGTGTTTGTGTGTGAATATTAGTGTGTGTATTGGTGTGTGTGTTTGTGAGTGGGTATTTATGAGTGAGTGTTTGTGTCGAGGTGTTGGGGTGTGTCGGGGTGTGTGTCGGGGTGTGTGTCGGGGTGTGTGTCGGGGTGTGTGAGTGTATACGTTTTACTGTGTGTTATTAGGTATATTTCAGAAGTGCCTCTGTCTCTTCATATGTAAGTGTTTTAATCCAATTGGTTATGTCCATTTTACATGCGCAATATGTTTTTGAGTAGAGGTCTATCCTTTTGTTAACTGTATTATATAACTGTGCGGAGCGTTTGGTATATTGTATAGATGCAAATTGGGTTTTTGTATGAGGGACAGGTGCGGCATGATTTTTCCTTCTTTTAGTTTTAATACTACGTTCGTATGGTAAGTTTCTGTGTTTGGTAAGTACTAATTTTAATATATATAGCTTTCGAACTGTCAATAAATTACTACCTTGATAAAGACTTTCGGTGCTGTATCTAGATTTTTTGAAATACATAATCTTTATCAATGCACGTTGGGCGCGCTCCAGTAAAATAAATTTTGTTTTTGCTGCACCGCCCCAGATAGTGATACAATACATCAGGACCAATGATATTGTAATAAAAAGAGGTAGATATCGCATTAACGCACGCTAATTGTTGCAGACAAATTCAGACAATTGTCGTAATTTTGCTTAGCGGCTACATATATCTATCTCTTTCTATACCATACGTTCCGTATTATCTATCGCATTCACCTTATTCAACAAAAACTGAACGCCGCTTAGTATGAGGGTAGCATATCTCTATTATAATATCATTGATCAGGACAGACTGCACAAGGGCCACGTAAATCTCATTTAGTAAATTTTTGGGGTTCTTTTGATTATTTACCAAACATCGCGGCATGACGTGTCTCAGTGTCTTAAAAATCCAGCTCAGCTTCCGTACTCTGCTAGTAACATGCTCAAGATGGGGGTACCATGAAAGATTTTGGTCTATCACTACTCCTAAATATTTTGTTTGTGAAACTTTGTTGATCGTTGGGCATTTGCAGTTCGTATTTTTAGGGTCGTTACATGTATGGACTTTTAAGTTAAAGTCGTAACTTGGTTGCGTACGGTTGTAAATACTATAACATATATAATTAGTTTTAGTGGTATTTAACGTAAGTAGATTAGTTTTTAACCATTCGGCTACAAAATTCATTCCCTTTTCAGCGCTCACCTTAACATCACATCTGCGTACGAGAGAACTTGTGCATTCCCAATTTTCAGACTACAGAGATCATTAATGTAAATTAAGAACAATGTCGGTCCCAACACGCTTCCTTGAGGAACTCCATATAATACTTCAGCGTCTTCACTAATAACCTGATCTAATTTTACTGTCTGAGTCCTGTTTGATAGATAATCCCTGAATAACAACAGTGCGGTTCCTCTTATTCCAGCCTTTTCCAATTTGCTCATAAGGATTGGGACAGAGACGGTATCAAAAGCTTTTTTTAGGTCAAGGAACACTGTCAAACATTTTTTACCTCTGTCAAGTTGTTCTGTTACTATCGAGCTTAGTATAGTGACAGCATCCTCAGTGGATTTACCTTGCCTAAATCCGTATTGAGAAGGGGAGAGTATTTTGTAGTCATTCAGGTATTTTAGTAGCCTAATATTTAGTAATTTTTCTAAAATTTTTGACAAAGCTGGTAAGACTGATATTGGCCGGTAGTTGTTTACATCGTCTCTGTCCCCTCCCTTATGTACTGGCGTAACAATAGATTTTTTCAAATGTTCTGGAAAAATGCCTTTGTTAAAGCAGAGGTTTATACGATGAGTTATAACAGGAACAACTTGTCTTCTTACATACTTGAGATACCTTGAGGAAATATTGTCCCACACAGGAGCACTATCAGATTTTAGGTTCCGTATAATTCTATCTACTTCGTCACAGTCAGTGTCCAAGAGTACAAAGGAATTTAGTTGTGCATGTGGCATTACATGTTGCCAATTTGGCGTACCCCCTTCAATTTTTTCAGCAAGCTGTTTGCCAATATTACCAAAGTAGCCATTTATGAAATTAGCTGATTCAATAGGGGTTGATTTTATATTAATTAGCTCAGAATTTTTTTTTTTTTTTTTTGTTACAAAATGTTATATTTTTTATATTTTTCCAAAGTTGTTTATTATTATTTACTGATTTGGCTAGTAATTCTCTTTCATATTTTCGTTTCAACTTTTTGATTAGATTATTGCAGTATTATCTCGTATACGATATTTTCAGAATTTCATTACCGTTTAATGAAATTCTGAAAATACACAACACGATTTTTTTTCTGTAATTGGTTCCGATTTTTAATACAACGTAGAATGCCTGGTGTTATCCATGGTTTAAAATGCGCTTACTATTAGGTATTTTTTTAATTAATGTATTTAATTTTATAGATTCAGATAGTATTTGTATAAGTATGTCAGTTAATAGAATAGGATCATTGCAAAATAGTAGTTCTTCTAATCTTTTTTCCTCAAGATATTTCTGGGCTGCTTCAAAATTTACGGTGGTAGTAGTACTATTTGCGGGAAGGTTGTTTTTTAGTTTGGACAAGGCTAGAAATGTTGTGAAGTGGTCAGTGATCGATGTATTTAGGATAGCAATGAATGCTGAAGTTTTCTTTTTATTTATTTTCATCATAAAGTGGTCCAGGCAGTTTTTTTCTCTGGTTGAAAGTGTATGTCCAGAAAGTAGTCCATATTCTGCCAACATATTTAAATAATTTATCCTATTCCTATACTCATATGACGATTCACTGTCTTTAGGTCTAATATTAATGTTAATATCTCCCGCTATAATAATGCTATTATTCGAGGTTAATGAATTCAAGTGATTACTGAGAGATTTGATAAAAACGTCTGCATTTGGATTTGATGGAGAGCGGTAGACACATAGTATTGTATTGTTGAGAGTATCAACCTGCAGACAAGTCGATTGTACTAATCTTATTTCTTTAATCTTATGCTTAATTTTATTTTTAACATAAACTACTACCCCATCATTTTGGTTAAGTTGATGTTTAGTATCGTATGAGCTATAATTATTTAGTTGTGGGATAGGTTTATTTTTGTTAAGTCTACATTCTGTTAAAATAATTATATCTATATCAAATTTAAAGTTGGATAACATGAGCAATAAATCATCAAAATTACAGATACTTCTTATGTTCTGTGATACTATAGTCAGGTCATTTTTGTTAATGTAAACATGTTTAGAAAGATCAGATATATCACATTCAATAGCGCGCGCAATTTCGAGATTGTCTATTTCGTTTATCGTTTGTAGGGATTCTTTATCCATTATCGATATTATAAGGTATAGACGTCATTAAATAATCTGCATTAATTTTTTTTTAAGGTAATCTTTATGAGGTTAAAAACTGTGGGCAATGTAGGGTAATTAGTGTAAATACGTTCTTGATTAAATGTTTGTTTTAGTTTGAAGTTTACATATATAGTTGTAGTACGTGTGATTCGTTTCAGATAGTTGAGTGTGTTGTTTAAGTGATGGTTTGTGGAGTGTAGTTGTTTAGTATAGTTTTGTAAGTGTTTGTAGAATGTGTTAGAGTATATGTGTAAGTGTTGGGTTTGTCTTGCAAACTTAAAATACAACTGAAAGTACAATAGAGAATACAACAAAGAGTTATCCACAACCTAAGTATATAGTACAAGTTTTGGTGAATGTATAGTCATTTTTTTATAAGAAGCTGATGTACCTGCTCTTCACTTCTTAGCGTGATGATCGGTGAGTTTTCATCTTTTCTTATATAGACCTTGCCGTAGGCAGTCCAGCTGAACTTGTAGTTGTTAGATTTAGCTAGGTCCCTTGCGAGGTAAAATAAGCGAGATCCCTTTGCAGTTAAATGCTCGGAGATGAAGACGGGGGTGTCTTCGTGATTTTTTAGTCCGAGGTGCTTGCAGCATATCTTACTCTTATGCTTTATGTTGAAAGCTTTACTCATTCGCATAACCTCGGTCTTCAGCAGAGTTGAATCGGTTTCCACTATAATCGGGGTATTTTGGGTTTCAGTTTTTTTCCCCCTAATCCTGTAAATGTCCTTGATGCCTGCTTTTGTAATTTCACAGCCTATGTTGCGAGAGAGACAAGTAACCATGTCAATGAGGTCATCCTTGGTCTCGGTATTATTCTTCGGCACATTTTTTATAACAAAACTTGCTTTACGACTATTTATTTGTATGTCCTCAACCCTATTCTCCAAAATCAATATATATTTTTTATCCTCTTTGGCTTGACTCTCTAGTGTGTTTATTTTATTTTTAAATTCCTCATTCTGGGCTGTGAGAAATGAAATGGAGTCGTTAATGGCGATGTTTGTCTTTTGTATTTCTCTTAGAGTAGCCGCAACCTGTTCTAACTCACTTCCCTGTTTATTTAATAATTGAGTTATCATTACTTTCATCTCCTCCTTAAAATCATCCAACTGTTTAGGTATTGAGTCATCCATATATTCTCTTGTTCTCTTAGTGCGTTTAAAACCATAGTTCGGTGGGGTCTTGTTATAGTTTGCTGCCACGTTAAGCTCAGTATCAGACATAGATGTATTCAATGTTGTAGCCATAAGTACCAAGGCAACAGAACTTATGAAGCGATGTATCGAGAAGGGTAGTAGAGTAGATGAGGGTAGGTTGACAATAATAATTTTGCGTCACTAGTTGGGCGGGGCTAGTTTCGTCCTATCACACTTAATTAGGGTGTGGCTAGTGTGCTACATAAAAATGGCTTAGATGCGCAGGCGCAGGATTGGCGAATTCTTACTTGCCAGTAGGCGGGCGGGGCCAGGGCCGGTTGACTCAGCGCGAGCGAAGCGAAGTACCAGGCTTGCATGAACCGGTGTAGTTTCCAAAAGTGTAATGGTGATAGATTACTTCTTCCTTTTATGCACTCCTATTTTAACTGATGTATTTTATTTGCAATAGTGATTTGAATACTTTTTACATTAAAAATAATAATAATAATATGTAAAACAATTAAATGCAGGTTATGTATACGTTAGCACCGTACGGCGGTCCGAGGGGAGAGAGAGTTTGGCTCTAATAACGCTACAGAAAGTTTTAGACAAGAGCCGGCAATAAACTCAGTAATTACTCTTTTTAAGCTTAGGTTAATTACATAACATTTTCATTCTAGTCTCTCTAACAAGCATTGCCTGCCGCGGTGGCAAAAATATATTTTTCAAATTCCAATTTCCACCCTGTTGTAATCTAAATTCAAATGTTATTTTTACTTTCATAAAGAGACAATATCAAAATTTCAAATTTTGATATTTATTTCTGACAGTTGATAAATATTTAGTTGCAGGCGCCGCAGGCCGGTCTTTGTTTGCAAAATAGTGATGTGTTACGGCCTTGCAAGCTTTCGAGAATGGAATTCCGACAGGACGTGCGATCTCCTTGACCGCCGCGGTCGCTGTGTGTAATGATCAAAAACGCCGCATAGATTACGCTGAACTCTAGACTAATCGCTGTAGGTGCCTCACTCACTGCCTACATGAAATTTTGTACTAGCTGTCTTCCGTGGTATCATCACTAGCGTTTCCATCATGATAAAAGTAACCTATGTAAATCACATGAATAAAAAACACTTTCAGCTTTTCCCGAATTTTTCAAATTTCTGGGAAATCTTTCCAATTTTTCTTCCTATAATAATCTTATTCGGGATATCACTAAGTCAGTACATTAGCACGTTATTTAAACGTTAAAATTTAGATAATAATCTAATCTGTGCTATTACGATATTTAAAATGAAAACAAATCTATCCAGTCGTAAGTGCTGCGCTACAAACGAACAACATCTCATTATTATTTATTTAGATGATAAATAACATTGATACGTGTGTATCAATATAAACTAATTCCTATTTATGTTGAATTAAATAGTAATATTTAAGTCTTATTTGTACTATTTAATACAGCATCTATCCAAACACAATTAAAAATTCCATAAAATTTTAATAAAAGGCTTAGTACTTTTAATCCGAGGAAACCTATGCCAGTGTGAACCTAACCTTTTGACCCTTTCGTAACCCTCTCTAATACTTAAAAAGGCCACTCGTGGTAATTTCATACCCACAAAGATTTGTGTGAACCAAGGAGACTTCGTAAGCAAAAAAGGCTGGCAATTTTCACCAAGTTCATTACCTTGGGACATTTGCTTAGGATATGCTTAGTCGTCGTTTGACTGTTATAAACATTGTGGTATCTCTTTTATTTTGAAAGCTTTTGGGTAATCTCATGATATTTCATTTCAGTAATATAAAGTTTTAATTTGATAAACTAATAGCATAGTCTTTTGTTTGATATACAACCATAGTCAAACAAATGGTCTTTTGATGTAAATCCAAGAGATTAAAGGTTCCGGTTTGCAGCCAACCGTAGGCAGCAGCAGCAGGCGACATTGTCGCCGCGACACTTTTAGTTTATGTGTATTACTATGAAAAATCCTTCCGTAGTTCCTAGCGACACGTCCCGCGGTGTCGTCTCCATAGTAATACATAGGAACGAAAGAGAAAGAGTATCGCCTGCTGCTGCTGCCTGTGATCGGTTGCGAACCGGTACCTGTAAAAACTTCGAAAATAACTTCGTAACTTTGAAAATAACTTGCATCGAAAAATAACTAACCAGAATAACTGTAATATTTAACTTTATGTTAATGACACAGGAATTTAACAGTTTTATCGCCTGTAACGTTATGTTATGAATAACGAAGTAGTCTGCGGCACATTATGAGCTTATTACATTTTATAGCTAGATTGTTACTTCAAGTCTTATATTAAATTCTTTGTCAAAATTGTAAACTCAGCTTCAGTATTTCAAGACAATCTTTTATGAGAAGGCGATTATTGTTGAATTTGCGTAGCTGTCTAATAAATGACAGTGACTCATCATATTTTGATAGATCGTAGACATCTTTTATATTGAATTGAAACTTGGTTTGGCATTATAATGAGTTATTTTGTAATGAGCATCGTAAATTGATCGAAATCCTTGCTGATATGAAACACTGAAAAGTGCGTTTATTATTTGACTGATGTTCTTGAAAGGAAAATGCTCGTGGATAGATGGAGTCCTGTATCAAGTTGCATCACAATCAAACTTTGTTTTTACAGACTTTATTTATCATAATTAACTCCTACAATTGTTCTATTTATAAATAAAACCAGGTTCCGACGTAATTTAATACTTCACTACTACCAAGCTATCATCGCTAAAAACAACAACTAAATTGTATTTGACCCATCTAACCATCGATATATTACTATTACAAAAATAGGGTAGGCACGTTTTCCAAAGTCTTTGTAACTCAAATTTCTTCAAAACCAATTATACATTTCGATTATTTTCAAAGAAAGCTATGTAAATCACGTCAAAATAAAAAGGTACATTTTAATTTGCGCTTAAAATTACGCTCGTCTAAGAAGCTTCCGTTTCCTTTGCGTATTCAAATGACGTCTCCGACGCTACAACCCTGCTAGTATACAGTGTGGTTTGTGTACACCGGTACTTACAAATGTGAATCTTTTACAAACTTTTTTTTGTTGGTTCTCGCGAGGGACGCGCGCCCTATTATAACAATTGATGTTATTGTTATATTCTTAACCGCGAGCCAAGCGATATAGCAGCGCATTGCAATCATGATCCATAGACACGTGATTTGTTTGACGTTTGATGCTATAAAGCTACAATGGCCTATATAATTCATCTTCATGACTAGAACATAATTCAACTATTCTATACTACCCGTAAGCTGCAAATCTATCACCTTACTACGGCGGATGCACTTTTTATCCTTACCACTCTAAAAATTGCCAATACGCGTTTTTTAACCATCAATTTACTATTTACCTCCTTCAGACAAGTGGAGGAAAGATGACAGGCCTATGCTTTTTGAATCCGATTCTTTGGAAAAAAAGAAAGGCGAGGAAGTTTCGTTAACGCAGGCTCCAAAAATCGTACTCAGTGTAAACCAACTAGCCCAAAGTGACGTCCACGTCACTCCGCTCCCGCTCGCTCCCGTCCGAACTCAGTACCACGCAGCCTCTTGTACGGGCAACATCGTTACGCGATAACAGAATACACCCCTCCCGAACCTATTCGTTACGTTAAACCGTTTGATGTGGAGTGCAGTGAATGTTCATGATTGTGCTCTTGTTAACCTATGAATGCCTGGTACCAGTCTGGACTTATGATTTACACATGAAAATGTAAGTACGCTTAGAAACTTTTGAATGATGAGTGTGGTATTGGTTTTTGAAATAAGGGCGTTAAATAAATGTGATAATTTTAAGTATTATCAGATACTGAAATAAATTAATTATTATGACATTATTATTTTTACGCTGCTATAATAAAAAAACTAACTCATGTTTAATCAAGTCTCATTCGTTTTTAAAGTTATGTATATTTTTAATACATTATTTAATTTACTTCATATTTTTTTACGATGATACCTGCATGTATATTGTATCTACAAGTGATAAAAAATCACATAGTGAATTATAATGATCATTATATAAATGGCTAATAGAAAATTATAATAATTAAGATTGAAACATTAAACTAGCAGTTAATCAAATTATATTATAATTAAAGATATTTCTACTTTTACAAGGAACAATTTAATTGTTTATCATTTTTTATTAAATATCGTAATAATTACGACGTTGAAAATTTATAAAAGACCAATTTTACCTGATAATAATACTGTCGTAAAAGATCAAGGTTTAATTAAGTAATAATTCCACCTTTATAATATAAACGACTATGTATTATTATAATTATTTTTGATAATATTTAAATCAATAGAATAATTATATCGGTGATTTATCAAAAAATAATAACACATTTTAATTTAAATAGCAAGTCATTGATTTTAGAAACAGAAACCCGTATAATAAAATAAGAGTCAAAGTCACACCAAAAGTTAAAAAAAAGCTTTTAGCGTAGTGAGTGGTGCACTACTGCTAAATGAAAACTGCTTTAGTGTTCCCTGAATAGAAAACTTTAGAGGGCTACTCAAACAAAATTAAGTACGTATAGGATAGATGGTGGTAGATGGAAATTTTACATTAAGGCCATAAGACAGCTGACTTGAACCGATCAAAATGGTTCCTAATCTTCTAAGAGCGATTTTTTGCACTGAATAATTTTATATTCAAATAAAATCCCCATTTTATTTCTAAAAGTATTTTTATTTACTTTTGAGTTTCGTTTGAGAACGTTTTACTAAGACTAACTAATGTCAAATTATATAAGAAAACTTGATTAAATATTATGTAATAATAGATAGTAGGTACATCAAATGTGTATCAAAATCAATGATATTCCATCCATCATATAAGCTAACAGCAAAATACTGAAAGTTATTTATTAAAACTGTATTTTGTATTTCCCGACTCACAAAATGTGCAAAGCAAAATTTTTTGGTACATAATTACGCTTTACTTTTGCTGCGTCACTTTTTTCCAAACGATATTACTCATTCAGCAAGCAATTTGCTATTGGAAAGAAGTCGTAAACCTTATTTATTAGGAACAAAATTGATTCTATTGATTAATTATGTTTCGTGTTCCGAGACAAAGTTACTTTCCGTCGCAGAGAGCTTTTCTCGAGCGAGCAGTATAAAGCATATGCCGCTTTATACAGTCAGTATACATTTTTGGTCAACATTGCAATTTCCGACCCTCTCGTGTGTAAGTGACAACATGGTCCACGTCCGAAGAGCTTATCCGAAGTGTGCCCTGGATGCTCTGCGTCTTGATCGCTCTATGAAATTTGTATAAATTTCTGTGCCACGGATAATATTTAGTGTTGCTTGAGTGTTGAGAGAGAAAGAGAGTGCTTTTCATAATACATTTTATACTCATATGGCTAAAACTTTTGTAAACAAAATAAAAAAAAAAACATTTATTTCAAATAGACTCTTATAAGTAATCTAATACCGGTTTGTAAGGTTACATTTGCTGAAAAGAGTCGGTAATAAACTCTTTTGAAAACAAGCTACAAATTAGACTGAATCGATATTTAATAAGTAAATAGCAAACTTAGGCAGACCAGCAGCGCCTGTTCATAAGTATGACTCATGTGGCAGCCATCGCTCTCTTCACTATATTGGAGGGAAGAGGACGATCCGTCACACGACGCCGCCGCAAGCAAATACCTTAAAGTAAGCATGACTTACATAAGTCTACCTTAAAAATAAAACTATAAACTACACACAATTAAACAGATAAACATATTTCTTAGTAATATTTAAGATTACAAGTCATAATTTTTACATTACGTTACATAATTTCAAATTACGTGAAATGAATTACAGTAAGT
Organism: Polyploca ridens; assembly: GCA_951394255.1. Classification (NCBI taxonomy): domain Eukaryota; kingdom Metazoa; phylum Arthropoda; class Insecta; order Lepidoptera; family Drepanidae; genus Polyploca; species Polyploca ridens. The sequence goes on along the minus strand of OX596259.1, from coordinate 7,982,557 downwards.
AATAATCTCTTAAATTAAAAACATAACTATAAAGGTGCGTACAGACTGGTGAAACGTAACGCACGAAATGCACATTTCGCGCGCACAAGACGTCCAAACTATGAGAAATTGTTGCAAAGTGTTACCTTTTGTTACTTTTCATGATACGTTTCACCAGTCTGTACGCACCATAATAATAATAGCATAATTAATGGTTAGAATTAAAATGGACCTTGCACTATCTGCTAAGTGACGCAGGTGCAGAGAGAAGCTACTTCCATAGAACCATTTTTTATAAATGAGGTAGGGTCACGCTATGAGGAATTTTACTGAAAAATTGGATACAATTCGCAAGAAAGGACTTATTTACTTTAGCTAATCTAAATCTAGGCACAGTTATTGGTGGGTTTTTGCGTACAAATATCAATATGGAAAACGAGGAGCCTCCTAGGATAAAGGTAAGGACTTACCAGGAACTCCTATGGCAATCCACTGCACACAGCAACTATCACCACTATCTCACATCAAATCACAAGTCACTGAGTTTCACTGAGTTCAATTTACAAATCAACGCCTCCCGGTCGGCAGCGGTTTTCGTACTGTTTATTTATAAATCACAAAGTTTGATGTTTCCCGTTCGGTAGCGGATCTCGTACTGCCTTTTTTCGGCGTTGCGGGGCGCGCGCCTTACGTTTTGTGATGCGTCGCCGAAGTATGTAGAATATTCCCGAAGCTCTTGTCTCGCTTACACATATGAGGTGGGAAAAGGAGAGGAATCGGGAAGTAGAGGCTCGTCATTGATACTCAATATGAGTAGGTTTTACTATAGATATTATTATAGGTATTTTGGCCTAAACATCCTCCGCCGCCTTGAGAATACGTAGTGTTCTCAAAAGAAAGAAAAAATAATTAATTATAAGAACTAATTACAGATTATAATAATTACTAAAATACTGAATATAAGATGCGGTATGATTAATTTTTATTGTGAGGGTAATGGACATAACTTGACAATGGGTCTTTTGAATGATCCATTTGAAGTTTTTACTAAAGCGACGCGGATATTTCCATCCTTGCCAGGATAAACTTGTGATATTATGCCCAACGGCCAACGTAAAGGGGGAATATCATCTTGGTGTATAAGAACCACAGTACCAATCTTAATGTTATCTTTATCAATGAGCCATTTCTGTCTAACTTGAAGATTATGTAAATATTCTATACGCCATCTTTTCCAATAGCTACACACCATCTGATCTAATAATTGTTTCCGACAACGTAAAGATATGGTTTCCTCGGACACATTCTGAAGCGGCAATGAAGTCAATGGTGAAGCCATTATAAAGTGAGCGGGAGTAAGAGGCTCCGGGTAGGGATCCTCAGATAAAATGCAAAGCGGTCTAGAATTTAAGACTGTTTCAATTTGGGTAAGAACAGTGAGGAGCTCTTCATATGTGTATGTGAGGAGCTGCGAACCGATAACACGGTATAAATGAGTTTTAATCGATTTTATATTAGATTCCCACAATCCTCCGAAATGTGGGGCGCGGGGTGGAATCATTTTCCATTCAATGCGGTACTGATCGGTAAGTAGTTCTTGTAATTGAGCTTTAGCTCCGACAAAGTTAGTTCCGTTATCGGAGTAAAGAAAAGAAACAGGTCCTCGACGGGAAATGAATCGCTTAAAAGCGGAAATAAAAGTATCTGATAACACATCAGTTGCCAATTCGATGTGTACAGCTTTGGTTACTAAGCATATAAACAAACAAATATATGCCTTTTGGCTCTTTTGACCTCTGCGTCTACATAATGTTACTTTAATGGGTCCAGCATAGTCAACGCCCGTATGCACAAACGCTTTGGTCTCCTGAACGCGGCAAGAGGGTAAATCAGCCATTTTTGGGCTGAGAAATGAAGGGGAATTTTTAAAACAGAAGTTACATGAATGTACTCTGTGTCTAATTACACTTCTAGCGGACAGTATCCAATACTTCTGGCGCAACAGCGAGCTCAGAAGATTGGCACCAGTATGGCAGTGAGCACGGTGAAAATAGTCTATAATAAGATGAGTAACGTGGTCATGTTTAGGTAAAAGAGCGGGATGCTGAGCTTCATACGGAAGATTTGCATTTGAAAGTCTACCTCCAATTCTAATAATTTTATCTTGATCTATAAAGAGGTCAAGTTTTTTAAGCGGGGAAGATACTTTAACGTTTTGAATATTATTAAATAAATTTTGAAAATGAACTTGTTGTACAGAGCGTATTAAATATACTTCAGCTTTATTTAGCTCAGAAGCTGTGATGCGGCTGTGACCTTGATCACGAGAAATTATGCGAGAAAATCTAAGTATGTATACTATTATGCGTAATATTTTATTCCATGATGAGTATTTCAGAGCAAGCTCGTAAATTAAATTAGGCTCAACAGAAGCGGACGCGGTACAAGTAACAAGCGTTTTACTATTAAATTCAGGTAGGTCCTCACAGCATTCGGGACTAAATGGAGTGATAGGCCATTCTGAAACTGGATCTTTTAACCATTTCGGGCCGTGCCACCATAAGTGATGTGACACTAGCTGCTCAGGTAAAATACCTCTAGAGAGACAGTCGCTAGGATTTTCTATACCACTAACGTGGTAGAAATGTTTTGGGTCAAGATTTTCTTGACATTTAGCAATGCGGTTACTAACGAAAACATTCCATCTATGTGGAGATGAATGTATCCATGACAGAGTAATTTTAGAATCGGAGAATGCGAATATATTATCAATAGCGGTTCGAGCACTATAAGTCTCATTATAACTAGCGCGTAGCTTGGTACGCTCCAAAGCAAGTAAACGGCGGTGAGCAACGGAACGGGAATCACCTAACACGTCAGGATCCTCACGAAAAGGTAATGCGGTGCAATATCTGCCTGCGGAGTCCCGTGAGAAGTTACGAGAGAACAGCTGTTCACACTCCTTTTCGGCCGAGCTCATAAATTTTTGCGCGGGAATTTCTTCGAGCTCCCAAAACTTAAGTAGGGAATCATCTAAAGAAATAGTAAGGTCATTGGGACCAGAAATGAAAAAAGTCGCGGTATTAAAATAAGTGGATGCATTTTTATTAATATTAGAGTTAGCGGGAACGTCACCCATAAGAATATAACCGAACACGGTTTCAAGGGCAGAAGGAGCGGGAGGTGCAATAATTTTTTGACCTAATAATAAAAATGGGAACAATTGTGCCCCGAGAACTACTTCGACCTCTCCGGGAATGTGCCACAGAGGGTCAGCGAGCGGTAAGTTACCTAAATGTTGCACTATAGAAGTCTCAACATATTCAGTCGGTAACCTGTCAGTAATGCAATCAACGACAAGAGCGGTAATATTATAAAAATATTTTTTATTTTTCGCGGTTATTTTAAGTTGAACGTAGCCGTGAATAGGACGCGAAGTGGATCCTACACCCTTTATAAAAGAATTGCTAAGCGGTATTATATTTAAATTTAGTTGTTTACAACAGGCAGTTGTAATTATGTTGTTTTGAGACGCGTTATCTATTAAACATCTAACTGAAATATATTTATTGTCCTTATTAGACGCATAAACTTGAGCGGTTGATAAAAGTACAGTAGTATGGGAAGGATTTAATTTATTAAAAGAATCGCGTTCGTTATCATTATTCTTATCAACTCGCGCTCGGGTGCATAGCGACACCGGTTGAGGAGCGTCCGTAGCGTTAGAAGGAGACGCGGTCGGGTGCGCGGGCGGCGGCGGACGTCTGCTCACTATTATCAAGACGCGCCGAGTGAGAGGGACGCGAGTCAGAAACTATTTGTTGCGATTGCGAATTGCTATACAAATGCAAAAGAGAATGATGGTGTTTATTACAAGTTTTACAACTATACGACGACTTACACCGAGAAGCAGTATGCGTAAGGCTGAGGCAGTTTACACAGCCTTTTTTAGATTTAACAAAATCTAAACGATCTTTAGTATTAAGTGCTTTAAAAGATGAACAATTAAAAATCTGATAGTGATCAGATTTATTACAAAATAAGCAAGTGCTTTTATTATTATTATCGCGTGCAAGGAAAGCATGGTGGACTGTATGTGAATTACGCGGTTGAGAACGAGAAGCGGGCGGATTATTAAGGTTGCTACCGACTGGGGCGGTTCGCGCGGAGCCAGCAATTGGCGTAGAAGTGCGGTCTAATATTTTTACTTGCGATTTAATAAAATCAACAAAATCCTTATAAGAAGGAATTTCTTTATTCCTCATAAACATTTCAAAGGAATTAGCGGTTGCGGGATCTAACTTCTTTAAAGCTAAAGAAAGTAAGATAAAATCTTTCATATCTTCAATACCTAACTGTTCCAAAGCAGATACAGAAGCGTGGAAAGTTTCAATGAACGTATTTAAAGACGCGGAATTATTTAATGCGGGTTTAATATTGAATAAATTAGACATGTAGTGTGAGCCTAATGCTCTTTTATCTTGATATTTTTGAACTAAGCTGTCCCAAATAGAATTATAATTATCACCGGACGGTATAATACCTGCCGTGATTTTTAAAGCATTTCCTGTTAATTTACCTACAAGATATTGTACTCTTTGAGAATTCGAAAGATCAGGATTTGAATGTATATTAGATTTAAAAGATTCAAAGAAGACGGGCCAATTTTCTATTTTTCCATCAAATGACGGAATTTGAATTGGTGGTAGTTTGATACGACCTTTATATTGGGACGGAATAGTATTCTGCGCGGACACATTCGACGTAATATTTGTCTTACTGACGATAAGAGAACGAACCCTTTCTATTCGGGTGTACACTGTATCAAATGAAATCATTTTTTTATAATCAATCTTATATTCTGGATCAAGTTGCATATTTAACGCGTTAATTGTATCTAAATTGGCACTAAATTCATGACGAATTGTACTAATAATTTCAGTGTCCGCCATGAATGTCTCTGAGGAACGAAGGTCTGCACTCGCGGACGTGGAAATATTCTTAGAAGAATCATATAAGAACGATAATTGTTCAAAAATAGCTTCATTTTTAGCTTCCAATATTTTAATTTTAGTTTCAATAGCTTCCATTGTGAAAGATTGCGTAATAATAAATTGCAAAATTACCTAATTAAAGTAAAATGACGTAGGTAAGTAGGTAGGTATATCCAACAGTTTAGGCACCTACCTATATAGGTATGAAAGTTTATTTCAAGTCTACAGACAAGGCTCATAGAATGCAATTATATGCGTAGTAATAGTACAAATAGTAAGTACGTATTGCGGTTATTAGTACACCATATGATTTCGTATAATAAGATACGAATCGGTACCTATAAAATCTAAGTCCTAAAAATATGGAGGAGCGGCGGCGGTATTGAATACCTAACTACTTTTTATCACGATTGGCGTGGTAAAAATGGCGGGAGTACGAAATATCGTATTTATATAGTCTAAAACCTATTTATGAGGTATAAGACTTGCGTATTATGAGGTATATACCTATTTAGAGGCATAAAACCTATAGAAAGCGGGAAATTATACGTGATTTGATATGAAATTAAATTACTGTAATGGCTGACTCAAAATGAATCCGCTCGAAGGCGTACCAGAAAAAATGGTGGGTTTTTGCGTACAAATATCAATATGGAAAACGAGGAGCCTCCTAGGATAAAGGTAAGGACTTACCAGGAACTCCTATGGCAATCCACTGCACACAGCAACTATCACCACTATCTCACATCAAATCACAAGTCACTGAGTTTCACTGAGTTCAATTTACAAATCAACGCCTCCCGGTCGGCAGCGGTTTTCGTACTGTTTATTTATAAATCACAAAGTTTGATGTTTCCCGTTCGGTAGCGGATCTCGTACTGCCTTTTTTCGGCGTTGCGGGGCGCGCGCCTTACGTTTTGTGATGCGTCGCCGAAGTATGTAGAATATTCCCGAAGCTCTTGTCTCGCTTACACATATGAGGTGGGAAAAGGAGAGGAATCGGGAAGTAGAGGCTCGTCATTGATACTCAATATGAGTAGGTTTTACTATAGATATTATTATAGGTATTTTGGCCTAAACAGTTATTTTGTCTTTGTTTCTAGTATTTCTATCATAATAATCACTATTGTCAGGAAACAAAATTAATGTTCTTACTAAATATATTTTCAAAAATGCACTCTGAAGGCACAGTTAATATATTAATTTCCGGAAATAAATTTCGTAGAACTATATAGGATAAGTATGTTTAATTTATTTTGTGGTATATAGGTACTATTCTTTTATTTTATGCTTAATGATCGTAATTACTTTTCTATTGAATTGAAACACCATCTCAGTAGGTACTAAATCTTGATTCTGCTTATTCATGTGAAAGCAAAATGATAAAAATTCTAATTTTACATAGTACCTACTAACAGGAAGTTTCTCTTTATACCCAATTTTCTTCGTCGTGTCATTATCGTTTATCAACGACTGAGAATATGGCGCTTTAAATTTTTTCTAATAGCCAATTATTGTAAATGTTTCAAACAATAAATTTACTTTGTGAACCGAATTTGGTTCAATATTGTGCTATTATATAAAGTGATTCTTTCCTTTGATAAATATTTTACGAATTAAACTTATGGAAAGAATTTGTATATTTGGGACCGTTTGATATTTTTACATAAGTAAGTATAATGTTCTTGAGGGATAGTTAGAAATGTGTAACATTTTATCGACCAATAATTCAAAAAGCTTTCATAATTGTTATATTTTTTACTGTGAATAGGAGTTTAATTACCACATTAACTAAGACCAACTAACTGACATCAATACAGTTACAGTGTATTACAGTACCAGGATATTTGATTTATCTGTCTCGGATTGACTCATTGTAAAAATTATGAATATGAAAGTGGATGGATATAGATAGCTACATGAAGAGGAAGACCGAAAAAGAGATGGATGGATTGTGAGAAAGATGATATGGGTAAGAAAGGAGTGAATGCCGGCATGATGAATAGAATAGACGAAAAGAAGCAGCGTACATATGGCGCCAACTGCAAGTGAGGGGGCAGGTAGATGATGATGAGATTGTCTTGTTATCAGCAATCAGACAATTAGACATGGGTCCGTTTATGAAATTCCCAGATTAAACCTTAATGCCTCAGGTATCAAAATAAATGTCTTCCTCATTTACATTGTTGATAATAGAAAATCATACCCAAAAAGTTAAATTTCAACGCTGTCTACAGATTCGCATATCGGGGGGCACGGCAGAGCCCCCGCCAAGTCGAGCGCGAAGCAAACACTGCCGTACCATCATGACTTGGCTGTTGAAGGGTACACAAGGGTACAAAACCAGGTGCTCCATGACACCATTGCACCAATCTGTACTTGTACCCACTAACGGCCAAGTCACACAACATTAACTATAATAATAAAGAAATCGCAGTAAGGAACCTTAGACTTGGCACGACTTTGTCTAGATTTCATTACTTTTTAGAGATAAACAAGCAGCTCCATCGAGACATGGCTAGTTTTTTACAGAATGTTTTTGGTGGGATGTTTTTATAGACGACGTAGGTATTTTCAAAAAAAAAAATATTTTGGGACATATCGTAAACAAGTTTTAATGATCATGAAATCATACATTTATATTAATGTTATTTTTGGGTAATAAAACTATTGATCTATAATCATACATAACATATTTCTAAGCTGGAATATGGTGCGAGCTTCATGGATGTACTGGAGGGATCTGTATCAACGCAAGATAACGCGGGTGAAGTTTTTCATCTTCGGAACATAGCTTAGGTAAATGAATGTGACTTATAAATCTTTCACCTTTCTATTATCTAGTGTCTGATTTTTAGGATCAGAGAAAATAAAATAAGAAGTAGGGTAGTCTATAGGGCAATAATTTAAATTTCATTTTAAGTTGTACCGCTTTCAATTTTCGGATGCCATTATCTAATATAACTACAGTTTACATTCAATATAAATATACTATGAAGTCTGTGGATATGCTTAAACCTTTCCCTTTAGTTTCACGTCACATGTGACACGGCTGTAAAAATGATTTATATCGTGTAATATTTGTTTTGGCCGTTTTTATGTGTCGCATAATCTGCGGCCCGATAGGAAGTTATAAAAACTTTGTTGAAATGGTGACATCGTTCAACATATCTCATTTCTCGTTGAAGATTTGAGTTATGTGAAACTATCATTTGCGTAAAAGATGTCTCTAATATAATGGGCACCGGGTGTCTTTTTTTATAGAAATTTTATGGTTCATGTTACTCATCTTAAAAATTTTTTGAGAATTATTACGAACGATAAATAAATTTTAGAAATATTAAATCACAATACTTGAAAGCAGAATAATGTTCGTTGTTAATGGGGAGAATTAGATATAATTTCAAAAGATAAGATTTTATAAGATGTATGTTGAAAAGATAAGTGGATGGATTAAAGACAACTGCATGCAGCTGAGATGAATATGCTCAGTGTGAGTGTGAGTGTATGGAGTGACAAAAATGGGTTAGATTGGATATAAGAATATAAGGGGAAGTTTTAGAGATGGCTAATAGAAGGAATTATTGGCAACAGCATATATTAATATGAATGGTAGCGCAATCGATATTACCTAATTATTGGGAATTATTCACAAGAATTATATGGAATTTGAATTAATAAATTCTATAACGAATATTTTTACTAGCTTTTAGTTTCCTAAAAATGTTAAATTAGAAAGAAACGTATTTGAATATTCCGTATACTTTTTCTATTTGGCAAGACTTTTAAAATCTTATCTTATCTTATTTTTTTAGAATAACAGTAATATTCTAATTTCTTAATTAATATATAAAAATTCAAATTATTTCATTTAAAGTAAGTTCTTAAATCCATTAACATATAAATAATGAATGTCTGTTTTAGTACCTATAGATAAGTTTATGCCTGACACTGGCAAATCATATCCAATTATTTATTCATGGATACAATGTACGAGTATATCGTACCTCCATCAAACCCGTATTTTTCGTATTTGTCTTGACACATGTTTTGAATTTAAAGTACAAAATGAATAATATATAGTATCAAATAACGTAAAAAACATATTATTGAATAAAATATAAAGGGTTTCTCTATTTTCTCTATTTCTTTATTGTACACGACTATTTCCACCATATTAAATATTGAATAACTTATTTAGGGATGGTAAGTGCTTTCATTTTAAATTCAAGGAAGATATAGAACCACACAAAACCTACTTGGATGATACATCTAAAACCATTCTTTTCGAAATCTAAATTGGGTGCGAAAAACTACAAATAATCCACCTTGTTACATAAAAAATTATGAAAGATAAAATATGTATCTATACATTTATATCCTTAATTATATTTTTAATGTGTCTAAGAAAAGGAACCTTGACCTTAACATTAGGTTTATTTTCGATTTACACAATCTATTCTTGGTAAGAGAGCTTTCATTCTCATTATACACAAGGCCTTTCAACTGTTTGCACTGTAGGTACAAACAGGGGCCCAAGTCTGCTATTACAATTGCGTTCCAATGAACTTTCAGTGGTGTCAAAATTGTGACATTTTACAGTTTTGGTAGTCTGCTAACACAATCGCGTCAGAATAACGGCATAATGGCGGCATAATGGTCCCGTAATTGCTTTCCGATGATTTTCCACTGAAACTTCAATATTTGACAGTTTTTACAGATTTTGAACATTTCTTTTTTCTACTGATTTTTCGGTAATAGTTTGGTAATCTGCTATTTCCGTAAATATTCCCGCGACTTCGTCCGCATTTATTTGAAAGATAGTATAATATATGTATACTTAGGTTATACAATATTTTTTGTTTTGTCATCTTTCGTTAAAATGTAAAGATTTTGTAGACAGTTGCATACGTGTAGTACTGCGTAAGGCACCGCGTGAGCCCCACGCCGCGTCCCGCACCAATTCCTAACTTAATAAGCGTGCGATCTTTTTGTTATTTTTTAAAGAAGTATCTCAAAAACTATGCATCCAAATTATATGATGTAAAATATTATCAACATAAAATTACCTTGGTAAAAGCATAATTTATTTTTGTAAAGACTGTAAATAGGAGTTCATTTAAAGAATTCTTAAAAGAATCTTTATTTGTTACCAAAAGCCCTCCCTGACTTGAGTAATTATGGATTGCGTATACAAATTTTCAAACCCTATTTCACCCCTTTCAAAATTATTTTTTGAGACAAAAGATCAGATGCCTTAGTCCTGTCCCGGGTTATATCATAGCCCGTGGAATCACATTGCCAAATTTCATTACGTACTTATATTGTAATTCAGTACTACATACCTACGTTCAGCCGTTTAGTCGAGAAAAAGTAACAAACAAACAAACATAGTTGCTTTCGCATTTATAATATTAAATATAGATAACTCAGATTTATTATTTATCGTGTATCTGTAAATCATTTAAAATGTTATGGTGGTATCTACGTAATTATGAGTTCAAACTATTTGAATAAATACTTACGGAAATGAGTTGTTTTTTTATGGCAACTCTATTACTATCCATCACAACACTAAGCGCCCCTGTACACGATGCCGCCGCCGCGCCGCGCCGTAGCCGCGCTGCCGACGCGCTTCTATGCTATGTATACGCGACGCCACCGCATCGCCGCCGCGCCGCCGCCGCACCGCCGCCACTTAATATGTAATAGCATTCTATACAGTTGTCAGTAATACATTGCTAGCTACGGAGATGATACGTTTTGCACGTTCGTTGGCGGCTGGCAATGGAATAACTCAATTAAATAATGGCGGACAACGTTGCGGTAGCGGCGCGGTAGCCGCACGGCGGCGGTGCGGCGGCGTCGCGTATACATAGCATAGAAGCGCGTCGGCGGCGCGGCGGCGGCATCGTGTACAGGAGCCCTAATAAGAGACCATTATGAGACCATTATGCGACCATTCTGAAATATAAGATTGCGCACATCGGCTCAATGATAATTGAATTGCAATAGAATCGTGTCGGAATGACATTTTAGCAGACTTGGCCCCCAGTTGAAAGATAGATGTTCCAGTAAAATTCTTTAAATTAAAATTGCCTTACCTTCTAACTTTGAAATTATCTACCACTTTTACTTCGAGCATGTTCTAATTAAGCACTCAAAAATTAATGAACAGATTCAAAACTGAGATTAAAAAAATAGTCAGCTTGGCTCTTCAGGGATTTGAAGTTGTGCTCAAATTAGGACAAGTTTTGTTGTCGAAAAAGTGAAGTATCTGGGCATCATTAATTTATTCTGTCTCTCGTTTTTTAATGAAAACCTTTGTTGGTCTTTACATTGTTTTATGAATTTGAGTCATCATGGAAAAGCAAGTTGGTACTCATAATATGGGCCTTTATAGTTTAAATAAAACGAATTGTCTGTGAGATTTAAAGGATTGGCTACAGAGGCTGAAAAACATTGATACTAGAAACCTACTGGTCATCCTAAAATAAAAATTATAACAAGCTAAACGCACAAGCAAACAACACAAATTTACTCACACTCACCCCATACGCACATACGCTTACTTACACATCTGTACCCACCCACCCCTAAACACTTCAAAAACACATACACATTTTTTCTTTGCAGAGTGGTTCCTCAAAAATTTTAATAATCCAAATTTAAAAATAAAAGCTCTATTTTCATATTCATGTTGTCCCATATATTGTTTTTGTCTAGTTACTTGAGTTTTTTTTTACATCAGCAGTGGGTTGGAGACCTGCTGTCCTGAAATACAGGCCCAGCCTACGTTAGGCACCAGTCTCCTGCAATTGAAGTATTTTATTGTATTTTGTCTTAATGTAGCTATGTATTATTGTTGTAACTTATTGTGAGAGAAATAAATTAGGTAATATTATTATTTTTATACGGTATTTTTAAGAAGTCCATGTTATAGCGCTGAATGTAAACTTCAATAGGGAATTCATTCTGTGGAAACCTAACAACAGCCCTATTATAGAAACAAAATCAAATTGGAAAAAATAAGCTTTATAAGCCTTTTTTTGTAGAAGCTATTGGCTTCAAAATCAAAGGAGCCTTGTGAGTGATAATCGTCGTCTCGCAAACGCAAAGTCATCTACATAATTATATCTTACAGCACTGACACACGACTCCTTTTCAGATGATTGAGTTATTATGAGCAGTGGTGATGGCAATATTATCTCACTTCCTTACTTATATTATTAATATTATAAACGCGAAAGTTTGTATGTGTGGATATTTGTTACTCTTTCACGCAAAAACTACTGAACGAATTTGGATAAAATTTGGCACACAGATAGAATATGTTCTGGATTAATATATAGGATACTTTTTATCCCGGGAAAACATACAATCCCTCAGAAATGCAGGTGAAACCACGAGGGACACATCAGAACTTTCGGATTTATAATATCTGCCTATTATAAATCCGAAAGTTTGGATGTTTGAGTTTAGATGTTTGTGCCTCAATCATGCTTCAACATCTGAACGGATTTGGATAAAATTGACACACAGATAGAATATGTTCTAGATTAACACATAGGGTACTTTTTATCCCGGGAAAGCAATTAATCCCTCGGGTACGCGTGTGAAACCGCGGGGCGTAACTAGTTTCCTATATGTAAAAAAAATATGAACGAAAATTTTTAAATAGTTGTGTTGTCATTTCAACCCCTAAATATTAATATTCAACGTAGGTGACACTGTATATTAATTTTAACGTGGGCAATGTGTTTATATTGTTCCCGTTTACGACCTACATTTTCAGACTATATAAGGACGGTCGTGACCTCTGTACAGCAAAACGTTCATCATTACAGTTTTCGGGAGGCTTGTCACGTATAAAATAGCGTATCATGAGTACGTGTGATCGTGATCCTTCAGGAAAATTTATGTACGTAATTAAATAGGTACTGACAACTAGGGTACACTGAATTACGTTATAAAGCATTGCACTAAATAAAATGTATACCATTACACTCCGCGGCAACGTTTACAAATAAGATTACCTTATATCTGTTGTAGTTGTTGTAGTCTTAGTTGTTCGTTGGACGTTGAAGCAAAAAATTGTTACTGCCAACAAAATTCCTTTATTGTTTGCATCTACTACTTTTCATCTTAAATTAATTACATATTGTTTTTGATGATGATCTTTTCTACACATGCCCAAAAAGTATTCATTGCCTATGGATGCATATTATATTTTCGGTGCTTCACACATTCTTTCAACAAAAGCATCAGATACGCCATACCACATGAAGTGTTTGGAAGGTGAAATAAAAATAAGGTATCGACGCATTTAGCATCCGTAGCTAATGGCTGTCCCAACCTCCAGGGTCTAACAAATCTCACAATCAATTTAATATTTAATTTTTTTACTTTTTAGGTGTGTTCACTCATCATAGCGTATTAAAGCGGTGATTAACCGATAACAGTGTAGGTTTTTTTTATATGCAAACAATATGTAAACCCTTGGCTTTACTTGGCTACCCGCGCACGTGTAGTATTTAATATTATTATTGCTATTTTTATCGGTCGTGAGAGGAGCTCGGCCGTATATAGGATTCCGTACCTAAAGGGTGCAAAACGGGTCCCTATTCATAAGACTCCGCTGTCCGTCCGTCTGTATGTCAGCGGGCTGTATGTCATGAACCGTAATAGGTAGACAGTCGAAATTTACACAGAATGTGTATTTCTATTGCCGCTATAACAACAAATAATAAAAATTAAATTAAATTAAACATAAAAGAAATGATTTACCTAACTTGATTGTTACCCATTTTTTACAATTAATCATGCGTAATCTTGCTGGTTTTTATATCTGCCTTAAATCGTCGCTAAAATATTTTGCTGAAACCGACCAAGAGCGAGTCAGAAGACTAAGACGTTTTTTTTATGATTCATAATCCACTTTTATTTTAATAACATGATAATGTATGTAATGTATAAAATCGTATAACAGTGCGGGAGTTCAAAATGTTTGTAATTTTCAAACTTTATAGTATGGGAATCTGACTTTCCACAGGGCTATATAAGTTACTAGATGAATTCCACAAAAGTTCATTCTGTTTTTTAGAAATAAACTTATTTCCATTGTGTATGGAGATAGCTCACAGTAATGTCCTCTTCGTAATTTGAAGTAAAAAACACATCATACGCATCGTAAAATTCTGTATTTTTCCCTACATGGTAAATAAGTACTATGTGAGATGATGAGGCTTTTTCTCAAAAAGATTTATACAAAAAGATATGTTTTATATGTACTCAGTTTGTAACTTATTATTCTTGTTTTATCCGCGTAGCTCGCGTCGCGTATATTTCTCGTAGCTCGTAGAAGTGCTACGAGAAATGACTACATTTGGTTATTTACAGGTTTTTGCCTTTTTGTAGCATGATTTTAATTTTGATCAATAGAAATATTTAAGTTATTTGTATATAAGTATTGATTTTTATTTTATGGCCTCTATATTTCGAGATAACTAATTATATACTGAATATAATTCTTCAGTAAAACAGTCATAGAATACAGTTATTGTCACAAAATCTTTTTTTGTACCATTAATCTTATGTCCTGATATAACATTAATTATGTTCTATAGCCAATTTAAATGTAAAGATCATCACTCACTATTACAGCACCGCTACGACTCAGCAAAAACTTGACATCCAAGTGAGGGCATTAAATCATTTACGTTAAAGTACATTTTACAATGATAAAATTAAATAGTTGATGCTTGCCGCGAGCCGTCAACTATTTATCTGACCTTAAGCGTCAAAATATCGTTTTTTTTTTAACAAACATATATTTTTCATAGGTCAGACAACTAAGTTAGCAAATATGCCATAAGCAAAATAAATTTATAAACATGTATTCAACGTAAAATAATGTATTGGAAAAACTAACCAGGCGCCTAAAAGCCTTCGTTCAGCCTTAACCCCTTATAAGTATCGATAAGACCACTTGAAAGGAATTTTTACACAGTAAAATCATTTTTGTGGTATTCTCTTTTATATCGTTTGATCAGAAATTTTGATTTATACATCACACCTTTGTCAAAAAAAGTTCATAATAATAATATGCTTATAAATGAGGGTTAAAAGGGATCAAAAGTTTATTGATGTTTAAATAAATTGTGACTTGTTTAAGGTTTTCAAAAGCTTTAAGTGTATTTACTTAAAATTTGGACATAAGGTTTTTATCTTACATGCACTTATTTATTATTATGAATACATCTGTATTTGACTACAATCTCTCAATAGTAAGTTATGATGTAGCCCACTGACAGACATACAGACGGACGGACGGACGGACAGCGGAGTCACAGATTACCACACAATCCTCTGTGGCGGAGTCTTATGAATGGAGTCCCGTTTGGCACCCTTTGGATACGGAAACCTAACTGGCTCTCCATTGCAGCTGTCGGAACACACCGAAAAGTGCTTGGCAACAGATTTTCAATTTGAGGGTGGCAGCCAGCCTGGTGTGCTATGGTCTCGTTCCGATATTTTCCTTCACCGAAAGCTGAAGCTCATTGTACGATTCGAGACCGGGACTTTCATCACGGCATTCGATGTCGCTACCACTGAGCTATCATCTCCTTAATACGCTGGTGTTAAAACGTAAGCAAATATGAACTACAACTGCAAATATTTTCACATTGTATTTTTTCCAGTTCCTTTGTTGAAGTATTTAATACTAACAATTCTCCGGGGTTTCACCCACGTTCCCGGGATAATATATATAATCTATAATACTCGGGAATAATGTAGCTTCCTATGGGTGAAAGAATTTTTCGAATCTTACTGGGAGTTCCATAGATTAGCCCGTTTAAACAAACAAACAAAAAACTTTTCCGCTATATTATATTAGTATAGATAAGGTGCTCCATGAATACCATCAATACCTACTGAAAAACTTGTTGTGCGATATTCGGGTTGTGGTGGAAAAAAGATTACTTTTATACGTGACACTATAACATTATGTTTTTTTTTTTTCAAGGTTGCTATTATATAGGCGAATTATCTACATAGCTAAGAGTGATACATTATTGATCAGCTCGCCCGCACAGAACTGCATTACCTGCCGCAGAGGGCAGCTCTGTATGCAATATGCTTAAATAAAGAAGCGCTCGTGGTGTAGCATAATTAGCCGTTCTTAATCGATCGGCAAAGTTAAGCTAACACCGTCATGGTCGGTACCTGGATGGGTGACCGCCTAGTGGTATTTCAAATCGAGTGTTTCCGTGCTTCGGAAGGCACGTAAAGCCGTTGGTCCCGGTTATCACTTAATTGTGATAGTCGTTAAGCTAGTTGGATGCCTCCTAGGCGGCTTGAAAAATTCTAACAGTAGGTTGACCACAAACCTACCTTCACCGATCCGCAGTGGGCATGCGTGGTGGAGTATTGCCTATTCCCTTTCACCCTCATTTGTGAAAGGAGGCCTGTGCTCAGCAGTGGGACATTATAGGCTGATGATGATGAAAACAATAATTTATAATCATACCTTTGAGTCTATCCAACCGAAAACCCTTACGCTAACTCATTTCACAGTTTATTTGCATAGAGAGGCTTACCTTTACTCTGAATCTATGTCGGTGGTAATTTATTAACCGAGGGTATTTAAGGTTGCAGTATCCACCCCATATTCAATTACCATTTCCCAGAAGTCGTCCATTTCCTAAAAGTAATTGGATAAAGGCAGGCGGAATGATCGGTTAGAATATTAATGAAGATACAAAAGAAATTCTATTGCCATTCATTATGTTATGGAATTAATTGAATAATTGTGAAAATGTGAGAAAATGTTTTATGTTGGTAATTTAAAAAACTTGTATTGATAATTATTATTGGAATTGGACTTGACTCTTAATTAAATACGTAATTATTCTGGAATGTAAAACTATCCTTTATTCCCTCATTTTTACGATAATATGTAGTAATAAAACTGTAAAAATTAGAAAAGATTCAATCTAAATTACAAAATTATTAGATACATCCTATCTGTGCGTAAGTAAATACAATATCAAATTGCAAAATATTAATCTCATAAGAGATGTATATTTTTTTTGTAAAATATCTTAAGGTAGGTAATATTCTATTATATAGTATAAAAAAACCCTAATAATGTGGATCTTAAAACTGATGCCTACAGAATTACGTCGTGAATTCACTTCGAAAACTTGTGCTATAATGTGAGAGTGTTTCATATTTTTTTTTAATCATTTAACTAACCTTTTCAACACACTTGCTCGTAAAGTGACTTTATTGCACAAATTTTAGTTTCATAATGCATCTTATTACGCACTAGTACTTTTTACTTTACATTACCGCACAGTTTTATGATAGGTATAATCCCGATTATGTTAAGTTTGTACCTTACTGCAAGTGTGTAGACGAAGCATTCTTTATTAAAACGGGTTAAACAGTTTGACAGAGCATTGCTGGAAAAAAAAACCTGCGCGCCATATTTGTTAACGTTCTCATTGTGTGGTTGACGATTATCAAAAAATCTACTTCAAAAAATACAAGTCAGTTTTTTCCTCGCAAGTGTGTTGAAAAACGTCGTATGATACGCGTGTGCATTGATCATTACACTCTCGAATCCCTTATCGCATTCGCCTGCGGCACAATACACACATTTCAACTTTGCACACATGTATCATAATGCACTATTATAATAACAGTCTTGACCACTTCATGTATTAACTAGCTTCTAATATCACATCCCGATTACTTAGTTGCATGAGAACCTCAAAAACTAGTAATTATTTGTGGTCCCTGGAGATATCACGAATAACTTACCTACATCAGAAATATCTAGTTTTTAGGTTCTTTTTCGGATAATTTCCACCAATTCTATCTGAGAAGAGTACATAGTTATGTTGCTGTTTATCTCACACCTAAAAATTGGAGCCAATAAGCGGTACCTAAACAGCTGATCACAAAATCCAATCTCAAAATATTACTCAACCTTTTTTTTCTTTGAATACCTTGTTCTTGATTGGTTTGATAAAAAGGGAATCTGGAATAAGTTGTTAAATTGTGTCGTTTTGAAAGAAGGACTCCTATAACTCAATGAACCCAAGGCGAGCCATTTTGTTTGATATTCGGAGCCCATCCAAGTTTAGTCTCTCAATTTGTTTCGTCTCGATAGGCTGATTACTTTTTTAGGATACCATATCAAAGAGGTAAATATAGTTACAGAGTTTTTACTTTGATTTAACTTAGTAGCTTGTCTAGTGATTTTTGACTATTCGGGTCATCATTCACATATAAAACAAAGTTCCCCGCTACCTCTATAATGTATATCTATCTGTGGACGATTTTCTCCAAATGTACTGAAAATATTTTATTTGTGGCTTCACTAACGAACAGAGTTTATAGACTCTTTCTTTTTCGTTATAAAAAATACGCTACTACGGTGGCTCGCACAATAGGTAACTTAGAACTCAATTTAAAAGGTTTATAACATTAAATTATATTCGACTTGGAAATTGGAATATAAGGTAACCTTGTTTACTTTTATTTTATCACGAAAAACGTAACTATACCAAAACAAGCTGGTAAAAGAAAATAACACACGAGATCTGTTGGGCTACATCGGTGTTTGCGGAACGAGTTAATACTACGAAACCTCCGAGATATAAGAGAATGGAACTGTTTATCCTCTGAAAATATAAGCTTCAATATGGCGTCTACAGTAAAAACGAAATGAAAGAAACGTAATTAAGAGTGAACAACTTAAAATAATATCTTTTCATAAGATTCATCATATTTTTTCGAAGTAACTTCTTATTTCAGTACCAAATTATTTATCAGCTAAATATTTTATTTGCAAACTTTTACAATTTCAAGTAATCAAATGAGAGTTGTATGATAGGTATAATTCATCAGAAATTCTGGTTAGAAATAATTTGTAATACCCCAGAGGAAAACAGAAAAGATTTCTCTTTGAAAATTTTGATGAACTTTGGAAGTATCTCACTTAGTTTTAGATGGAACTTGAATATAGCCTATCCAAGGACATTTAAGTGTAATACTAGCTTTTGTTCCGCGGTTGCGTTTCGTAGGTATATCTTTTTTATTTTTTATTATTTGGAAAAAAAAAGCCAAACATAGTCAGATTGTCCAAAAAATATATAAAAAATGTAACCTTGCTGAGTTTCTTGCCGGATTCTTCTCAGTTGAAGGCCGAGTTCCGAACCGGTGGTAACTTCAGTAAATTTGACCTTCATAAGTGCCCTTCTGGGGCCTAAATTGAATAAATGGCTTTGACTTTTTGACTTTTTATGTGTTCCATAGTTTCCTGAATAAACAGTATTCTATGTCCCTTACTTTACTAATGTGAAATTACTCTATGATGTCCTCTGTCGTTCCTACTGCGTGCGTATCGGGGATGGAAAGTATCTTATGTCCTATTCAGGGACCTAAAGTAACTAAAACTATAAGCAGTATTTATATACTATGAGCTATAATTAACATATACCAAATTACAGGCTACAAACACACACATACACACAACTCACAATTATAATACAAGTAGAAGTTAGGATTAGCAATGTAAGGATACCGATTAATCAACATTAAAATTTGCTCTATTCAATCTAATGAAACCCAATAATCTTAAGAGAATCACATTAATGTGTTCACATAAATCCATTGATAAAATTAACTAGTCTCCTTCCTTGTCCGGGGCAAGCCATTAAACCTTCGATCCTGATTTCTATCACTGAATGGATGTCTGAACACGTCGCAAACTTGTTTGATTTAAGGTAATTAAAATGCAACTGATAAAACAATATCTAAAAATAGAAGGACTTATGAGTATTAAGGTAGAAAATTATGTATTATTCAGGTAAATAAGGTTAAATAGTAATGTAATAGTAATGGCTGATTTACTACACAATATACCTAGGTGTAAGAAACAGCTATTTTTTCTGAGTCTGGGTGTCAATATCTATTTACAAGTAGGTATATTGTGTAGTAAATCAGTTAAATGGTTTCCATAGCACAAGCTTTGTTCTATCGGGGATCAAATGGCCGAGTGTGAAGTACGTGTCACAATATCTATTATTTATTATTATTTAACTTGGAGCGTAGAGCATTGCTAAAGAGCAGTATTATAAGGTTTCGAGTGTATTACAAATTACAATTAAGGCCCAGAATACTCTCGAGCAGATTTCAGTTTTCACCCTTGCGCCACATTTTCACATAATATTAGCGGAAATTACAGGAACTAAGCAAACAAAAAATACTAGCTCCCTCTATTTAGAAGTGCGTCATTGCAAACAAACAATTAAACATGATACACCGCCATCTAAACATTTCCGCGAGAACGACACTGTTTGAATTGGACACAGTAAAAATGTAAACAGTAAACAAACTGCAGACAAACATTACAAATATAATTTTTCAAATACTTTAAAAAACTTTTGACGGGCCAGTTGGCGTAGTTGGTTAAAATTCCACGCCGCCGATCTTATGTTTGATTCCCACCAAGGATATGCATCTGTGAGCATGAACATGTTTGCATGTCCCGAGTCTGAGTGTAAATATGTATAGTAAGTACTAGCAACCCGCCCCGGCTTCGCACGGGTACAATGTCATAATGTGGTGTCAGTGGAGCGATTTGCGCGACCGCCCACGCCACCCGATCACGGTATCGCGACTGTTTCTTGCTAATTTTAAATCTGTGATATCATTTAAAATATTAATGATAATTATTTGCCGTAAAGCATTGAGCTATTATGACCACGTATAGAGATGCTATCATAAGCAAAGCTTATGTCCCATTTCTTTAGAGTCGACTAAAGGTTTCTTTAGCACTGAAACAATAATTAGTCGTCTAAGCAGACAGTAGAAACACGTAGCGCTATTAGAAAGCTTTTAGGAGTATTTTTCTCGCAAACACCGTTATTTTCACGGCGCTTACGCGTTTCGTTCATCGTTTTACAACAACAAGTGTGGCCGGATGGCCTCACTTGAACGGAACATAGTTGTGATGTGTGGCATCTTCTCTTTACGTAGTACTAATGAGGATCTATCTGATGGTTAAAACTGCAAAACCCGTTGCGTGGTTAAGGCGTTGATAAACAGAGAGACAAACAGACGCGGAAAACGACTTCTTTTTATACTATTTAGAGATGTATTTACAAGTTCTGCTTAGTTTGGGATCAGGTAGCCGTGTGTGAAAAATGTCTCAAGATATTTATTTTTAAAAGTTGATACTTACGATAATATTTCTCAGGTTAGGTAATTGTCTCCCAAAACCAGAATTCTTTTACATACGCTACTTAGGTAATTGTCACGAAACTAAGCGTTTTATCTAAATACAATTTGTGTTCTATAAATTCGGAGAAAACAGGCTGTGACAAATGGACAGACAGGAGAGTATCCTACTCGTATACAGCTGTGCGCTTTCATAATGTGCACAAATTAAAAGGAGGGGAAACTATGTTGAATTTTATCGACCGTTTTTTAAATTACTTTTTATGTTATTTAAATTCTTGTTCACTACAGTGATCACCACGTTAACAAAACTATGTAACTTTAATTACTTATTAAACTTAGCGATATATCACAATGCAACAAACTTAATATAATTTAAAAAAAAACAAGCCGTCCTCATAAAATGAAAATTGAGGCAAAAATACAGCCCTCAATCGAGATATTATATGTTATTTGACAAATAAACAGGTTTTCTTCCATCACGTTTTACAATAATTGTAGAATTTCTCAATAAAATGCCCTCTTTACCTACCATTTTTAGTCATCATCATATCAGCCTAATGATATCCACTGCTGAACATAGGCCTCCCCCATTAACTTCCACTTCGAGCGGTTTTGGGCCGCTTGAATCCAGCAGCGCCCAGTGACTCTGACCAGGTCGCCGGTCCATCTGGTGGGAGGTCGTCCTGCATGGTGTCCCCTTCCAGTTAGTGGTCGCCACTCTAGAAACTTCCATCCCCATCGGTTATCGGTTCTTCAAGCGATGTGGCCTACCCATTGTCACATCAACTTACTAACTCTACGAGCTATATACATATTTTTTGTTCTCCTACGAATGTCCTCTTTTCGGATCCTGTTTCGTAGAGAAATTCCAAGCATAGCTCATTCCATAGCATGCTGAGTGACTCTGAGCTTATTTATGCGGCCAGCAGTGAAAGACCACGTCTATGTTTCGTATGTCATCACTGGTAACACGCATTGATTGAAATCCTTTCGTCTTAAGACTCTGACTCTGAGGTATTCTGGACTTGAAGATATTAGCCGTAGCTTCCCGAACGCTGTCTAGCCGAGTTGGATTCTTCCGTTGACCTCTTTGTCGAAGTTGAACCTACTTTGTTGGACAATTTGTCCTAGGTAAACATACTCGTCTACAACTTCGAGAGCAGTGTTCCCAATAATCACGGGTATTGGCGGAATATGAATATTAGACATAATTTTTGTCTTGTATATTTTCATCTTGACCTGTTAAGAAACTCTTGAGATCATTGAGCATGATGTTCAAAGCTTTCAGCGATTCCCGCCATTATGACTATTTCGTCGGCAAGTCGAAAGTGAGAGATGTGTTCACCGTTGATGTTGATGCCATAACCCTTCCAGTTCAAGAGCTTGAACACATCCTCCATTGCAGTGGTAAAGGTTCCGGGGAAATTACGTCACCCTGTCTTTCACTCTTCTGCAACTGGATTGATCTCGTACTCTCGTCCTGTACTCGGATTGACATAGTGGCTTTGCTGTACAATCACTTTCAACAATTCGATATAGCGATAGTCGATTTAGCACCGCTGTAGACTCTGTAATACCGCCCATGTCTCAACTGAATTTAAGGCTTTTTCACAGTCATCATACACAAGGCATAACGGTTGAATATATGTATTTGATCTATGGTACTAAAGCCTTTACGGAAACCAGCTTTTTCGGGAGGCTGGAAGTCTTCAAACCTACGTGCAAGACAATTCGTAATGACCCCCGAAAACAACTTATAAACGTGGTTTAGGAAGGATATGGGGCGGTAGTTCTTCAATAGGGCCTTATCGCCTTTTTTGAAGAAGAGCACCACCATTTATTTCCTCTCCATACTTCTGGTATTGTATCTAGGGCATAAATCTCGGAATATCGCAATATTGGAATCTCGGCACCGTGCATAAGGACTTCTTTTTATAAAGCTGGCAGGTGAGGTGATACTTCTGAGCTATCGCTGTTAAATTTATTGAGCGGTATCACCGAGGTATGTAAATGTAACATAATTGCATTTTTGAGCAATGAGGATCATTTACGTTCAAAAGTATCCTTTATCCTTCTTCACTAATTGAACTATCTCCCTGCCAAATTGTATTTAAATCTGTTCAGTAGTTAAGCCGTGAAAAGGTTACAAACTGACAAATATCCAGTTGCGTGGTGGCCGAATTATGACGTCAACGTTAATGTACAAGCGGGAGCGAGCGTATTAAATAAGCTGTTTTTAAAACTTTAATAACTTCGTCATTTATTGATGGATATTAATAATTTAAAAAACATTATGCTCAAAAAGGTTATGTGCATCCTCTGTAGTAATAAAAAAGTTATCATTTTGTTATGTGAATGATCCTTATTGCAGGCATCTAACTCAAAAAGCTATTTTGACCCATATAATATTATAAAATTTCCCGCCTCATGCTAAGCATTATATAATGGTTTGGAAAAAAAGTTATTCCAATTTTATTACTTTTATTGATATAAAACTGTGCCTGGCTCACTGATTGGCTGAAAAAACTAAGCTACCGGTGGTTAGGGTTGCAGAAACAGGAACCTCCTCACAATACGAGCTGTATCGAGGAATACTGCCGAGAGCCGAGAGGCTTTCGGCCATCAGGCCATTGGCCGTTACGACAATCGGCACAATGATAGCCGAGCTCACTACTAGTAATTGTAAATATACGATGGCTTCACATTCCAACTAATCAGTCCAGTAAGTACTAGAAACTTAGTCAACGTAAGATGTGTAATATTTTCCTTACTGTTCTAATTTTACTGTGCCATTATCATTTGACGACTACGCGAGTGGACCACAATAATACAATGAATATAAAAGTTTATCGGCTCGACTCGATAACTACAGATGACTCGATGACCGCAGTAGAGGCAGTCATGCCCGCCCCGACTTCGGGGCACCTACTGTTACCAGTATCAGTCAACCTACCTTTCATACCTTTTCTTTGATCTCAAAATAAACAATATTTAATGAGGTATTATTTAATCAGGTAACTAACTAAATAGGTAATTGCTCATTAAAAATAATATATATTGCTGATTTTTCATTTCGCATGATTTGATAAAAAAAATAAAGAAAATCATTTTCCGGGATTTGAATCATCATCTCCTTCAGTCGGGAGTACATAAATACCCCGCGCCTTAGCCCCCTAGGCTACCCTAACCATACCTTTCATAGACGAAAATAAGAATTAGTCTCTGTCAGTACCACGACATGCCTCAGTGACAATTATCAAAAGCATCAATCATAACAGATTATATTTTATATATTTTTATTTATAACAAGCAAATAATAGGCTCAATTGCCTTAATTTGACTAGCATGCATTTTCCAGTGCCTTCTAAAGATAATTTGATATGATTTTTTACTAATTTGAGAGGGTTTTATGTATGTGAAAATTCTGAAAAAAAAATGACACAGGTCCGTCTAGCAACGCGGATCGCCGCGGAATGCGAGTGAGCGCGAAGCAAAATACGCGAGTTGCAGGACAATAGAGTGCGGTATGATGTTCATGGTGCTCAGATTAATTTGACGTAAGCGACTTTTTTTAAAATCATTTTTATGAAAAACTGAATCGCAAATTCAAAAAACTAAATCGGGCGTTTATTTTCTTATGATATGTACTCTATTGATGAAAAAAATCGTATTAAAATACCTTCAGGCGTGGGATATATTTGGGAATTTCTTGATTTTCAGAGGTATGTTTGGCATTTTTTTTTATCGAGGCTTTTAATTGAAATCGTGTTTTCGGCTCGGGCGATGTGTTTGTTATATCCTTAAGAATCATATATTTCAATTTCAATACCGTAGAGCTAGCAGGTTTCATATAATTTGGGCTGCAATGTAGAGACTTTTGCCCATTTCTGCCTCTTAATTTCATTGTATTGTATTGAGTCGAGCTAACTTTCACCTACAATATATATTACCTATGTTAGCATGTTAGCAAATGGTCAATTAAATTTGTAACATTTTGTTACCCACTAAAACACACTATGAAATAATTCAATACCTACTATTTGCATACATGGCTAAAATACATTGTTAAATAAATAAACAAAATCTCGTAGTGGGTATGACTTCAAAAACAAGCACACAACACTATTTAATTTCTTATGAGCTTGCAAACTTGATGTCGGCTTTCTAATAAAAAATTAAAAGTTTGCTGGTATATTCATTTTATAAGCGGACCAAACTACCGACGTAAACCGCACCGTCGAAAGTTCAATGTAGGCAACGGATGTACGAGTATATCTTATTTAAACACACACACGAACCAATTACGGGGTCTTAAATTATTTATTGACGTTTCATAGTTCTGGTAATTTAAGTTGCCTAACACTGTCTCCATAGGGATTTAATTAGTAACAAGCTTATTCTGCCTTAGACGACTAGAACGCGGTTTTAGGAATTAGGAACCAGGTAGAATAATGAATTATAGAATGAACACTACGTCCTTAACAGCATCTTCTTCTGTATTTAAGAGCTGTGCTCTTGTCGGTGTAGCTTCTTCCATTCTGCTCTATCATTAGCAACATTTTGCACCTCCTTATACGACACGATGTTTATTTTTGCCATTACTTGATCTATGTAACTTATTCTTGGTCTTCCTTTTCCTCGCTTTCCCTCTATCTTTCCTTCTACTAAGTTTTTGATGAATTCGTCGTGTCGTATAAGATGGCCAAACATCTTTCCCCTCCTATTCTCTATCGCCTTCATAATGTTCCTTTTCTCTTTTACTCGACTCAGCACTTCCTCTTTCGTCACCCTCTCAGTCCAGCTAATCCTCTCCATTCTCCTCCAACACCACATTTCAAAAGCGTCCAGTCTTTCCCTATCCCTTAACAGCATAAAGTATGCAAAACTAACAGGGTATAGTACTAAGTAACTGAATATCAACAATATTATAAATTGAATAAAGATTAATATGTATAAACAATTAATTATTATTATTGACTTACAACCATACAGGTACCGGCTAATAAACTATGCCTACTAAAATACTGAACCTTTCCCTGCAAGTCCCTCACATTTGCTGTTTTCGTGTTCTCAGCAGCCTCAACGGGAAATCTGGGAGTATAATTTTGTAAATAACCATGTCTATTTTCTTTCACAGGTAAGCGGCGAGCGTGATGCGTTATCACATGTGATGTCTCTAATATGCAGTGGGGAGGAGTCTATTTCGTTTGTCTAGCGTTATGCTGTTTACATACTGCATCTGGTAAATATATTGTTTTAATATCTCATTCATTTGTCAGTATGTAGTTGTTAAAATAGAAGCAATTTATACCACTTTCGATACAATTACTTCGATACCCTACACTCATTATCTCTATTATTAACTACGATACGAGTAAAATACCTTTCGAATAATAGCTCAAATTATCACTAACTTTAAGTAAGGTAGTATGGTTATATAGGACTATAATAATAAGCATATCGATATCGTTAGTTAAACTGGCATAACTATATTGTGTAGGAGGGTGTTCATTATAATTTTATTTTATGAGTTCGGAAAAGGTAATTATAACTTCTTTCTTACCCCCTTACTCATAAACTAATATACTGTTTAAAGGGTCACGTAAATAACGTCACTTTATTGGCATCGTCAAATAATGTGACATTATTTACATAACCATTTAAACAGTATATTAGTTAAATAGCGCTTTATGAGTAAGGGGGTTACTAATTCTATGCCAGGCATAAAGCGTCTTAAAAAGGAAGCATACAGTGAGTCATCTATTTCAAAGAATAAAGTTGTATTTATATTTATTTTTTTACTCTATATGCCTGTGTTTGACCAAAATCTCGCTATGGTCGTTGTCCAAAGGTGGTGAGCACATAAAGCCTAAAAGGGATCTGGCAGTCAGGTGCAGCTATCGGAATAATGGCCCTGATTCTGTTGTTCACAACTAAACTAATTTTAATGTCACTATGTCTCTTTCTAACAAAGAACATAAGAAAAGGATGTAAGAAATTTAGTCCTGTCAAATTAGTCCAATGCTTGTTTTCAATATAATTTTAGTCGCCATCTATCACGGCTACGCCTAAATACACGCAAAATAAGACGGCAAAGATTAATTTGACTACTTAAAATATGTTCTATCCTTTTTCAATCATGTTCGTAAGAAAGAGATGAGATGTGACTAAAATTAGTTTAGTGCGATTTACAACAGAATCACCAATATCTTGCCGGAGTCTTCTCAGTTTAAGTGTATTCCGAACCGGTGGTAAATTCAACTGTATATAACGTTCACAGAATGTTATTGGAGTCTTCTGTGATCTATCTAAAGCCTTTGATTGTGTTGACTACCAGACAATCATTCGTAAACTAAATTATTATGGGGTTAGAGGTGCAGCACTTGATCTGATGAAGTCGTATCTCGGGGAAAGAATACAAAGTGTTGATGTCAATCGTATTAAATCATCTGGTTCTCCTGTGCATATGGGGGTACCACAGGGCTCTATTTTAGGTCCTTTTCTATTTTTAATTTATATTAATGATCTTCCTTTTTATGTCAAAAATACCTGTGGAATTGTACTGCTTGCTGACGATACCTCACTGATTTTTAGTGTTGATAGGCTGAAATCTAATTTTGACGATGTAAACGGTGCATTATCTCGGGTATTAAATTGGTTTACTGTAAATAATCTAGTTTTAAATGCGAAGAAAACTAAATGTATTAAATTTGCGCTACCAAATGTTAAAAAAGTAGGGTGTAATTTAATTTTAAATAATGAACCTTTAGGTCTTGTTGAATCATCAGTATTCTTAGGGATTACTTTAGACTCGAAACTTCAATGGGGCAACCAAATATCATGTCTTTCGGGAAAGCTCAGTTCAGCTTCTTATGCGGTTAGAAAAATTAGACTACTAACAGACGTAGACACAGCTCGATTAACTAATTCAATAAACTTATTATAGTTATTTTCATAGTGTTATGTCCTATGGCATTTTACTTTGGGGTAAAGCTGCTGATATAGAAACCATTTTTATTTTGCAAAAAAAAAGCAGTGCGAGCTATTTTTAATATGAGTTCTTGAGCTTCTCTCAGAGACAAGTTTAAAAATATAGGTATCCTTACAGTAGCATCGCAGTAAATTTATGCAAACATGTTATTTGTACATCAGAATATTAATCTTTTTGTAAAAAAAAAAGTGACGTGCACTCTTATAATACTAGAAATAAGCATAAACTTTTGACCTCTGCTTATAGACTCCAAAAAGTGCAAGGTTAATTTTTAGGACTGAGTGTACAATTTTATAATAAGACCCCTAATGAAATTTTAAATTTACCGTCACTAAAGTTTAAGAAACGTATAAAGGCCGCTTTAGTACAGAAGGCTTACTACATTATTAAAGAATATTTAAATGATAAAAATGCGTGGTTGTAGCGCTCGCTCTCGCAGGAAACATCTGATTTAATAAATTTAAGTTTGTTTTTGAAAAGAGTAATTGCTGAGTTTAATGCCGGCTCTTCTCAGCAAAAGCAACCTTCCGAACCATGCATTAGTGCATTAGAGTTTGACTATTCATAAGTGCGTGTGAAGGCCTATTTGAATGAATAAATTATTTCATTTCATTTCATTTCAGTGCCTTACCAGGGCTTAAACTGAATAAATGACTTTTTGATTTTGATTTTGAATACACCGGTAGGTAGGTGCTTGGCGACAGATTTTTAACTTAAGCTACTAAACTTAACTTGTATCGACCTCGGTTTCGTCTATGACTAGATAGCACAAATTCAAAACGTCATTACTCAAATCTTGTACCATAAATGTTTAAATTTACAACTGATTAAAGTATTACAAATTTCGTTCGAAATCCATTAGCGGATAATCCAGAAGCTTAATAGATCTATTCCTGTAAATATAACTAAAACTAATTTTAAGTTGAACTCCCGGTAATCCAAAGAAAATTAAATATTGTTTGAAATGTTTTCTTCAAAAAGTAAAGCGCGAAACGTGATTAGAAGTTTATATTGTTTTAGGAAACAAACATTTATCGAAAAAAAATTGTGTTTTGGCTTAAGTGTACCGCTCGTTACAGTATACCACAAGAAACACTGCAAATAATAAGCAAAAAGTTTACAATATTAAAATAAAGATAGATAAAACATTTTATACATATTATATTATTATTGCGGACAAAAACAGTATAAAAAGAAAAATAAACTTATATTGTAAACACAAACTGCCAGTGTTTGTAATATCTTACTGAGTGACTATATTATATACTTCAAAGTTATGTTCTAAAAGGAAATATCCAAGGAAAATTAAACACGAGCGGATTTTGATGAGAGAGACGATCGTTCAGAATATTTATAATTCTTATTTCCTTTCAATGTGACCCACTTCACTATGCTTTAATTTCCGTTTGACAATTATATAAAAGATGTTACCTATTTGAATCTCAGATATTTAGAGTTAGCAAGTATAGTCCGCTCTGATATTATAAATAGATAGATATTTCCATTACCAAACCGAACTTCTAGAGATATTTTTATTTTTTAAACAACCCTATTTCATAGAATTTGGATAATCGTAATGGAGTTCATGGAGACCTCAAATCGTTCGCCTCGCCTTTTGAACGGCAAGTGAAGCAAGCTGGTAAAAGGGTACGCTTGTCCAAAAGTGTGAGCGGTACTTTACATACGGCTTAACCTATACGCTTTATAAAGCTGCAGCTTCGGAAAGCTGTTTGAAAAAAATGTTTTTCAAATGATCTCGAAACTGAATACTGCTCGCAATATTGAATCCTACGATCCCAATTCTCCTTCATGGTATGTGGAGAGAATTTTGAATTTAGACCAACAGGAAACGGTACACTCATTATTTAGACCTAAATCTAAACTGATAAAATGAAAAATAAAAACGGACAGCCTTCGTTAAAAATTAATGATAAAATTGTATCAGATAAGTTAGAAGTAGCCACTGCGTTTGAACATTTTTTCTCAAGCATACCAGGGGTAACTACTCAAAGTCTCAACTCGTATCCCGACTTGGCTGAGGCTTTACTTGAACAACATATTCACGAATCATTCCCCAGTTTTAAATTTAGTTACGTTACTGCTAGTGATATCTTAAAATCATTTAATTCTCTTAATCTGAAATGCACCGAAGACTTATGGGGATTATCAGTAACGATTTTAAAATCAATAATAACAGTAATTGCACCTTTAATGTCGGATATTTTTAATGAATGCATTGATCAGGGTTCTTTTCCAGATTTAATGAAGTTAAGTAAAGTAGTGCCAATTTTCAAGTCCGGGTGTAAAGATAATCCTTCTGATTATAGACCAGTATCCGTACTTCCAGCACTTAGTAAAATCTTTGAAAAACTATTGCTTAATCAAATGTTAGGCCACTTTAATAAACATAAGATACTACATAGTCATCAGTTTGGTTTCACGAAGGGGAGATCTACTTCAGATGCGGCTGCAAAATTATTGAAACACATATATGAAGCTTGGGAAAATTCACAAGATGCAATTGGCATTTTTTGTGATCTATCCAAGGCCTTTGACTGCGTTGACCACCGTACTCTGCTCCTTAAGCTAAAATATTATGGTATTCGTGAGGCGGCTCATGATCTTGTTCTATCTTATTTAAGTAATCGCCAACAAAAGGTAGGAATTTGTGATACAACATCGAAGGGATCTTTAGTTAAAATGGGGGTAACCCAGGGTTCAATACTAGGTCCATTTCTATTTCTAGTGTATATTAATGATTTACCATCTGTTGTAAACGGTCTCTCAGATATAGTCTTGTTCGCTGACGATACTTCATTTATTTTCAAAGTAGATAGAAAAGACAAAGAACTTATTAAAGTAAATGATACCATGTCAATAGTCTCAAAATGGTTTGCTGTAAATAATTTGTTATTAAATTCTAGGAAAACTAAATGTTTAAGATTCTCCCTTCCAAATGTAGTGCAAGTAGACAGTCAGGTATTAGTAGATGGCATCAGTTTGGAATTAGTTAGTAAAACAGTATTTTTGGGTATCACATTGGATAATAAATTGCAATGGGGTCCTCAGATAGAATCATTAGCTGGTAAATTAAGTTCTGCTGCATTTGCTGTTAGGAAAATCAAACAATTGACGAATGTCGAGACGGCCAAATTAGTTTATTTTGCATACTTCCATAGCTTTTTATCTTACGGCGTATTACTTTGGGGATCTGCAGCAGATATTGAGACTATTTTTATATTACAAAAAAGAGCAATTCGTGCAATTTATAGTATGGGTGCTCGTGAATCATTAAAGGAATTATTTAAGGAAATAAACGTTATGACCGTACCATCACTTTATAAATATGAAAATATAATGTACATACGTAAAAACAAAGAAATGTATAAAACAAAAATGGAGACTCATAATATCAATACAAGACAAAAAGAGAAATTAGTTGTTCCGTATTTTAGACTAGCTAAAGTTCGTAAGTCATTTCTTGGCAATAGTGTGCGCTGTTATAACAAAATACCACTTGCGGTGACCAAGATGACTGATTTTAAATTTAAATCACATATAAAAAAAGTTCTGAAAGAAAGAGCTTATTATAAAGTAGCCGATTATATTGAAGATAAAGATGTCTGGAAGTAGGTAGCTGCACTCTGCACAAGTGCACCTTGCTCATACTTATACAAAAGCCAGTAGGTCAATAATTGTGTGTTTTGTATTTTTAAGGTTATTATTTTTTATTTATTTTCTTGTTCTTTTTTCGTCTGTATCTATGCTTAGGTATATCTTTTTTATTTTTTATTATTTAGAAAAAAAAAGCCAAACATAGTCAGATTGTCCAAAAAATATATAAAAAATGTAACCTTGCTGAGTTTCTTGCCGGATTCTTCTCAGTTGAAGGCCGAGTTCCGAACCGGTGGTAACTTCAGTAAATTTGACCTTCATAAGTGCCCTTCTGGGGCCTAAATTGAATAAATGGCTTTGACTTTGACTTTGAAATCAAAAATTTAAATCATATTTTTTTTACATTCATACAGTCTTGTTGTTAAAATTATTAATATGGTCAAAACAAAATTAACACATAACTTCATCAAGTTGTTATCATTTCCAAGAAAATATTACCTTTCCTGATTCACTTACCAATATCTACACGAACCAAAAACATCATAAAATAATGATATGGCCATTGAATTATTATTCAATGGATATGGCAATTTTACAAGGTGACTAAGTTTACGATTGTCTAGCGACACATTCATTAGCTTAGAACCGTCAGGAGTTTCGTCCTCGTTTGACGTTAGCATTTATGTAAGATAAATATCTATAGTTCTTTCTCACAAAATCTTTACCAAACTATGACGTGCTTAAACAAAAGCTAGTATCTAGTATCTTAGAGTTAATAATCAACTACTCAGAGTAAATAATATACTACTTGTATTTAATGGAATACGTGGAAACTTGCTGAGATGTTACACATCTTATTAATGTTAGAAACACAAAGCAATGAGTTACCAACAATGCATTAACTTCTGACCTCATTAAAGTCAAGGATCAATACCGTGAGTAACCTTTGAATTTTGTTGTTTCACTATCTTCTTTACGCGATCTCAAAATCTTTCGTAAAATAGCTACTCTCGACGACTGTAAAAACTACAAGATCATCTTAAATATACTTTCTTACTACTGGAAAGAAAACAAATTACATCTCAGCCTGAATAATTCAAGTCAATCACTTTTACATAGAAAATTTGTATATACTTCACTCACTCAATAAGTTGCACGCACTTCACAAGCTCAGTATGTATCCATGATAAGAGATCAAGGAATACTAATATAGTCAATAAAGCCTAAAATTTGTATGGCTTTATGGCCCCAAAAGTTTGCATAAGCGATCTGAATCTTATATCCATATTCTCTAATAAGATCATACAACGAGAGGTAGCCACCTCTGTTCGGAATCCTTTGTACAAAATATCACAATCAGATAGAAACCGTTCAACGTATTAGAGCTCATACGACGTGTTTTTAAAATATTTTTATCCTACGAATAACATTTGCTCCTTAGTCTAATGCTATAATTTAATTTCTGCCGTACTAAATTTGACTATAAAAAACTTGTAACCAACCATACACATTCGTAATAATTTCAAATCGTCCACGCCCCACACGTGAAACCCTCAAATTTTATTTGTTCTCACCTACTCTTTATATAAAACATCGGCGCACCATCACACCAAATCAATATGATATATATTATTATGCCAGAATTCTCAGAATTTGAATTTATTGTAACCTTGCTTTGTTCAAGAAAATCTTAAACTTAACTATAATGTCTGATTGTCAAAGTTACGATAGCATTAATGTGCAGTCGCAGGCATCGCTTTAATTGTTTCAGCATTCCAAAGGATTATACGGTCGTCAAGTGGGAATACGTATTTGTTACAAGCTTTTTACTAACAAGCAAAGTATGTATGTATCTACATAGATACATATATATATTCGGGTCAAATCTTGCAAGTCGAATTTCACCCACTTCCAGTGGTCGGATTGACATGATATTTGTTATACCAAATACTATACCATAGATGTACTATTGGGAAAGGCCTATGTCTAGCAGTGGACGTCCACAGGCTGATGCTGATACATCATATACATTATATTGGAAGACAATGCAGTGACCAAAAAAAGTTTGTATAGAAATGATTTTTTTAACAAAAACTTATTATAATTGGTTTGCTATTTACATACAGGAATTAAACCACGTTCGATCCATGAAAAAATAACGTACACAATTTTTAACGTTTTTTGTATGCTTCCTTGGGTTTGAAAAATGTATTATTTGTCACATGTACACACGGTTACACATCAAGCTATACATTTCTAGTATAAGCTGATCTCGCATTGTAAAGGATTTCCGTAGAATGAGAGGTCAGCTTATACTGGAAATGTATAGCTTGATATATAGCCGTGTGTACAAGCTTTAATACATTTTTATTAGGTAGCTTTTACAGTCTAGTGACAAAGAGACACATACAGCCGGATGGCATAGGCTTTTGTAACAGGAGTCACGTTGTTATACAGACTGAGTCAAACTTATTGGCCGCTGTGATATTAGGCGCGGCACGCTGCGCAGTAGCGAAAACGAAGATATGCGGTACATTCGAGACAAATTCGAGATGACTGTACCTGCGCAAAGCCGGCTCGCAGCGCACTTCACAGCCGCCATTAATTTTGGTTCGGATTCTACCCTTTGGGTACAGACCTCTACATAAATCACTTCGAAATAGTTACCTACCACTTACCTACCGATATGAAACTCCGTAATAGTTTCAGCATACAATTACTTAGTTGTGTTGTTACAATAAAGATTTTTAGATATCAGTTATTTAATCAATTTATTTAGATCGCAGCTTAGATATTCTTGTTTTCTACGAAAATGTTGATGTGCTAGGTTTCTTATTCTTGGAAGTCTGTAAAGTAATATTTTTGTAGGTAGGTAAGTACTTGTTTAATTTGTTGGCTAGATTTTGTTGAGGTTTATTTTAAATATCATGAAAATGTTTCTCAAACAGATAGGTTATTAAATTATCTAAAGTTTTAATTGAAATTTTCTTGGATGGATGTTTTATCGTTACCTGAGGTAATGCAACTCTCCATTAACTTCGGTGCTCACTTAACATCAGATGACCCGTCTGTACTTATCAACAATTGAAAAAAAATATAACTCTAATATACTAAAAAAAATTGACCGTATTGCTTTCACACCGAAAAGAAAAGTGATTGTCGAAAGGTAAGGCAGAAATAAGGAGGCAAAGATATTAATATTTTTTTTTAGAATGAAATCATACTAACACGAACGTTCGTCGCAAGCGCGCAAACATTTCTGGGTATGTCCTGACTAGTCGCGTGGCAAAGGCTGTGTGTGGACGCAACCTTTAGGCGGTTAACACACTGCCACGCACCACACAGCGTAGCGCATGAATGCGTCTCTTGCTGTTGCTTGTAAGTATCTCTTTTTGTATAGAAAAGACGCACAGTCCGACGCACAGTCCAACACACAGAAAATACATCCACGCGCGTTCATACAGATCACGCGCCTACATACGTCTCGCTCCGCAGCTACGCGCGTAGATGCGCGGCGAGACGCAAGGTATGGCACACCGAGTCTCGTATTGCCGTGCGTGATTTTGTATGGAATGAGTCAGAGCTACCGTGAATCCACAAAATGCAACTACGTGCACTCCCGCAAGTACTCGCATAGGTGCATGGCAGTGTGATAATCGCCTAAGTCTCTGCTCTAGTTTGGATCACAATTAACACAATTACCAATGAAATACTTCACCTGTAATTGACATGTTACTCAATCTTGTGCTTGTCGTGTTTCTCAAAAACGACTTCAGTTTGGTTGTAGTATCTACTAAGTGTGATCTACACGAGATTTCAGCCGGATTATTAAATAAATTAACTATAGATAGGAACTCAACCAGATAAAAAATATTTCCAAGCAAACGCAGCGTGTCCCAATATCGCGAACTGATGCCTAAATACAAAAATAATTTGTGCAGAACCATTACGCTTCCCCGAAGATTACCGAGCAAATGTTGCACGGAAGCGACGCAGCGAGGAGATGGACAGTCTCGCATTGTCCAGGGAGATATTCAAGAACATCACAAGGCAACTGCGAGAAAACATCAAGCGTGAAGGGGCGACTGACAGGAGCGATCATTTGTTGCAGAGTGAGTAACGATTTTCACAAAATCAGAAGTGAGTGAGGGTGTTTCCTTACTTTCATAAATGAAACATGAATTTCCTTTTATGTTCACCACGGGACTATAACGTGTTGTATTTTTATCGCAAGGATTTATTTTTATTTTTCTTAGCAAACTTTTTAACCAAGATTACGGCAGATATTTAAATAGTCCGTCAGTTTGTACCTTTCCTGTTCCCAAACCACTGAAGAAAACTTTTTAACTGCAAAACCTTATAAAATTCAAGTTATATTCAAAATTATTTTTTGCTTTTCAGTTGTTTCGGTGGTTTTTTATTTTATAATTTTTTGTGGCTATAATCTACTAATTACTACATGCTTAATTTTTGATATAATACACAACTCAGCATTAAAATCTGTGAGTGAACAATAAATCACCCCTATTTTCCCACCCTTAGGTAGGTCTTTTGTATCTAAAAGACAAATTTATATGGGACCAACTTCGAGGTATACCCTATCCAATAAAAAAAGAATGATCAAAATCGGACTACTCTGTAAAAACTTATGCGTGATCATACATAAAAAAAATATACGCGTCGACTTGTTAACCTCCGCCTTTTTTTCATCGGTTAAAAAGAAAAAAGATTTCTAGAAAGATTCTAATAGAAAAATTTACACTAAAAGTTATCTTTATTGATTTAAATCATTATTTTTAATGTAAAGGCACTATAAATTCCAAATTTCAATACTCTTTGACATCGGTAGAATTCTACTGATAAAGAGACGCAATAAAAGAAAAGTAAACTACAATTTCTTGTCTAATAAATTAATTTCCGTCCCTTTGTTTTAAATGTATTACGGTGATAAAACAATTTATTTCGAATGTTGAGACAGATAACAGTTTACTATCCCCTTTATAAAAGTCGCTTCATTTTACATAATCATTTTATTGAATTCATGATTATATCACCTAGTTTACCTAAAAGAGATTAATAAATTAATTGTTTTGGACCCCATAATGTCATTTACCAATTTCATGTTAAACTGGTATAATATTTATTAATTACTCATCATCAACAGAATATGCATTTATCGAAATATCTTTTAGCCAACTATACATTTTGTGCAAGTTTCAAAAGACGATTTGGCGCATATCTGCCTTAACCTTCTTCAATCACTTTTAAAAGCGACAATCAATCACGAAAATGCGCTTCGGGAGGATCTACTACTTATCAGTAGCGACCTAAAATAAACCTTATCCTTCAAGTAACAAAATGTATTTTACTCTACAGACAAGGTAGAAGAATCGCGCCACTATGTGCCGTACCAAAGTTACCACGACCATCATCATGAGCATCATTGGGGCCCGTACTTTGAGGAAGAGAAGTACACCCAAGTGACTGCTCATGTAGGGTCTGAAGCCCTTCTGAACTGCAGGGTCGTCATGCTCAAGGATAAAACGGTAAAATTTATTTTTATTCGAAACCAATATTTCTGGAACGTTGCCCTAAACTTAAATTTTATATAGCTAACCATATCATAAGTTATTTTGAATGGCCAAAAGCATACTGTATCTATACAGAATTTAAAACGAAACGTTGCATTTTCTCTATGTTGAATTTTAATGTTAAAGTTTTGCACACTTTATAAAAATGTTAGTGATGTTGTACCTATCTTATCTTTATAACTTCTATTATACCGTGAATTTACTCGTGTTCCTGACACAAAAATATTGAGTTTTTTTGCATTTTACTCGGCTAAGCCAGAGTAAAAAAATATGTCGATCCATTGATTCACTTTGATTCGGTAGAAGAAAAAATAAAGTTGTGCTACCATCAATAAATATCCAATGGTGTGCTTTCTGGAAAAAATTTAAGAGGGCAGTGAAATTTTGACTC
Organism: Polyploca ridens; assembly: GCA_951394255.1. Taxonomy (NCBI): domain Eukaryota; kingdom Metazoa; phylum Arthropoda; class Insecta; order Lepidoptera; family Drepanidae; genus Polyploca; species Polyploca ridens. The sequence goes on along the minus strand of OX596259.1, from coordinate 7,944,739 downwards.
ATAATTTTATTGTTATCCGACATAATATATTGTTTTTTTTTTCATTGCCTATTTATTTGTTAAAACCGCTAAGAAAATGAGAGTCGAAAAATATCCAATATATATAAATTAGAAAAAAAAACTATATTTTTTCTAGATTTGAACCTGAGATAAATTCATAGTCATCGCTTTATTTAACTTTATCTTTCTAGGTAATGCAAGCTTATCCTTTTTCTGAACTTGTAGTTTTTACTAGATATATTTTTTCTTTATTTTCATTTTCATTGTCATTCAAGTCTTACCTCTTCTTTCTACGAAATTTATTTAAAGGGCGAGAAGCCTAATTTATTTTGATTAATTTTACTGATGCATGCGAAATTCGATCTTCAAGAAACGGTCTAAATTGCTGCTGTAGAAATATTTCATTCTTATGAATTTTGCATTCATGGAGGCATGGAATGTTAATTCAGGTGATGTGGCTGCGTAACTCAACTGACTCTGCGCAGCTCCTCACGGTGGGACCAGCACCATACACTGGTGATAACCGGATAGCAGTGAAGTTTCAATATCCAAATAATTGGAGATTGAGCATGAACCCTGTCAAGTGGTCAGATACAGGCTACTATATGTGTCAAATATCCACTCATCCGCCAAGGACCATATTTACAAACTTAACAGTTTTAGGTAAGCAATAGAGTTGCTTACCTACAAAATGATTTAAGACAAAAATATTGAAAATAAAATCGTTTTTATCTAATACGCATAAGATATTATTTATTTATTTTATATTTATAACTAAATACTGTAGTCGACACGTCATCATATTCCGCATTGGGATGTTTATTGAACATAGGTGGGTGTACAAATGTACATATATCCGACATTAATACTCGTTATCTTTTATGTTATTACTCTATATTATTTCTGACGGTTTAATTAACACCGCTTCTCCATGTTATGAGAGCCGACGAAAACCTACTTTTTTTAGGTTTATCTTACTTATTGGCACGTTTGGTTTCATATGGCCTTAATCACGTTAGATTATTATCCTTACTAAGTAAGTTATTTTTCTAAGAAAACAGTCTTCTTTGATAATTATTTTTGTTTCATTAGTATATTTCTTAGCTCGATTGCTATTTTACTGAGTATATTAGAGCCAAGTTACCTTGTTAATTGAAATGAGTAATGTTTAAAAGTAGATGAATGGGGTATAATTTTCTTTATAGAAGCAATTATTAAAAAATAAGGAAAATTCAATACAGAAATGTTTGCTACATTATGGGCACATTACGATTTATTTCTGTTATCGAGAATATAAAATAAATAATGTAATAAAATATTTATTCAATAGAGTCAGTATTATAATTGTATTTTTTTGAGTATCAAATAGGAAAAAAATATCCATCATAAAAGACTAACCGCGTTATTCATAATAAAGTTATCAAATGTTGATTACCTAAAATTCCGAAGTCTTTATCTGACAGTTAACATTTTGGTGAGAATGAGACGGGGCTCACTATTACACCGATTTAGTTAAAAAGCAATTATGAATAAGGGGGTTAGTTTTTGGTCATAATATAATTTCATTTATTTTAATGATGTGGTAAAGCAGTCACGCTCTGTAGAGGTAATTTATTTAAGTATATAAAATGTATAAGAGTATTGGTATTAAATTTAAAAATTATATTTCAGCTCCTCTAATTACTATAAATGGAGATCAGACGCACGATGTCAAAGATAGATTTTACAAAGCGGGTAGTGCTATTCATTTGTCCTGTATCATATCAGAAGAATACATGACTTTTCTATCTACTAAGCCACCTGTAGCAACGCCTCCTCCACCAACAACAACACCTCTAACTACTACTACAGAAATAACAACAAAAATGAGTACAATATTCAATAGAATAGATATAATGATGAATAAGAGTTGGAGTGTCGAAACCACGACGCTTACATCCACTGTTAGTATAAGTACTACCAAGAAAGCATTAGAATTGAAGACAACGACTGAAATGACTACGGTCAAGCCGACTGATCCACCAGTCGAGAATAATATTTATGGAATAGTTTGGAAGAAGCAGGGGAATGACTTCTTTGATAATATCACTTGGCGTAATTTGAGGTAAGAAAATATATTATTGATTACATATTTCTCATGATAAGTTGATAAATATAATATGTTACACCTGTTAGCATACTTGAATTTCAAATTAAACTATGAGGGATTGGAATGTAAAACCTTATAACCTTATATTAATTAGATATCTTATTTCTGCTAGATGCCTTAGGTCTTAGATTCTATTAGAAGTTTCAATTTGATCATAAAATGATTTTTACATTTGAGTAATTCTTTAAGTCGATGATAACTCGTGGTAGTGACGTCGTATAACGAGACGAAGGTCTCGGGTTCAAATCCTACAATTAATTTGAGTTTTCGGTGAAGGAAACCATAGCACGGTGACAAGGTACTTCACTCAAGTTGAAAATCTGTCGCCAAGCACGGTGTGTTCCGACAACTGCACTTGACAACCAGTTCCTTCTAGGCTTTGTGTGCCACCTTCGGCCACATCATCACTTATCATGGTGAGATTGTGGTCAAACACAGGCGTATACAAACAATTTTTTTTTCCTTGCATAAAATTATAATTTGTAGGTATACATATAAATTCAACGTCATCATGATATTCATTCCATTGCTGAACAAATCTCTTATTGTACAACTACAGATTGTAGAGTATTAATGATTTTTTCTTTTCCAGCGCCACTATCAGCGTTTCATCAGCATCACAAAACGACAGTGGTACTTATAGTTGTCATTTGCAGAATCATTCTCAGGTGATAATAAACGTCCATGTTCTTATTGGTAAGTTTACTGTACACCTAGTTTATCGTCATCAATTGTCCTTAGTTCTACTAGTATAATGATTTCTATTCCTTAGTTCAAGGTCCTGTACTAAGTTCATGTACGATGTTCCAACTTTCAACGTTAGATACGAGTATCTATCTTAATTATGAACGTTTTAGATGTTTCTTGTTTGACGTTTTCTACACGATATGATAACTAAACTTAGTACATAAAATGGCATAAAGGGGGGCTGTATTTTACAGTGCCCAATTTTATTTTAAAAAAGCTGTATAAACAGATTTGGTGTTTTCGTAAACCGATATCAGTGTCAATCCAAATTTTAGCCAAACATTTAGACATTCAAAATTAATATACTGCGTCAAATGAATGTTAAGTTACTGAAAATATATATTTTATTGAGGCTACAGTTGCCAATAATACTAATACATATCACAATAAACAAGAAATTACTAGTTGTTGTTTTTTACCAGGCGAGAATCAAGCAGCGGTTCATCATGACACATGGAACAAAGGGACACTTTTCTGGCAACCACGGGATTTAGCTTTAGTCTGTATAGCAGCTATACTATTGTTTAACCCTTGAATTGTCTACGGACACGGAAGCGCACAATGGGTTCAATCAAGCTGTTACTCCTATTTTGTGACGTAACATAAGTTACGCAAGTGAGTCAATTCCGTGGCTTCTCTTGAGTAACACTTTGTAGATACTTAAGACATTTTATTACATTATAAGACAAATTGTGTAGATAAATCTAAGAAATATTTGACCATGATAATTGGATTAGGTAAAACAAAATAATCGATATGCATATGAAATAATATAGTTGAATAAAAAAATATTCGCTCTGACTTTATGATTGTAAATAAATTTTACGATAATTTTTCATTGATGTTAAGTTAAATTAATTTATATTTAGTGCAAATTATTTGACTTCGATAGAGTTCCAATAAATTGTATCATATTTTCTATTGTTTTAATAAATAGAAAAAAGTCATATGTTGTATATTCGATAAATAGCAAATAATCCAATTGTAACTTTGTGCCAATTACACAACTTTTTAAACGTATTACGCAGAACATAATGAAAACAAGCATTACATTCATATTATTTATTGCTTTTCATACATAAGTTATTAACAAAACTTTAAGCATGCTAGCTTGGAATGATAACAGCTTTGTATTTTCCTATTTTCATCTTTATACATAAAACGTAATCAAAAAGGATCTAAAGCAATTCTCTTACAAAAATGATTGGCATAATTACATCGAATTACAAATCAATATCTATTATCCAGAAATATCTCAATAATAATATATTTATTAGGTATTTAAAATGTACATATTCTTTCCAAGTAAAAATAATTGGTGCAAATTATGAGTTCATAGATCATTTATTCATATTTAATCCTATTCATGAGAGTTATGAGATAAATGTGTAATTCTTATCTATATCTAGTTTATTAATTTCATTATAATAATGCGTATTTTAATACAAAATGTACAGTTTAAGGCTATTGGATTCTTAATATAATAAATAGGTAATTTTCTTGTTTGTATTATAAATATAATAGTATTAATAGGTTTATAAAGGCGAAGCCAAATACTTTAATCTATAAGATATTTTATAAAATATGTTGTTGCACATTTTTGTTAATAAATACACAAATTTCTCATCTGTAAACAGAAAGAAAAGACTATGTTAAATGACTGTAAAACTATAAGTAAACCTAATATACTAAAAATAATATTTTCTGGGCTTTTTATTCACTTACCTACAATACTACTATCAAAATAATATATCTTTATTAGGCAAGTAGCGTGTAATGTTCACTCTAAGGCGGTTAACACACTGCCACGCACCACGCAGCGTAGCGCGTCAATGCGTCTCTTAAGGCGCGGACTGACTACGATTTTGACAGGACTCGTTCTTCACTGGAATAGGGTTGAAAATGGTAAATCATAAATGTGTCGACTCTATGAAATGGACTGTTATTTACGGGTTTTCTTTAGATTATACAGAATATACGCATTAAATTGAATAAGTGTCCGGTTAACATTCTAATATAATTCTGTATCTTATATATTCTTAAAAATAAAATTGTTGTCATCGCTGAAAATACGGAGAATTTCGACGCGAAAGATTTTTTTAGACGTAACTTAGGATTTTTTTATTGGGAATATCAAAGCACTTTTTAATATTCTATTCGGTTAACATTTTTCTCAAAACCCTCTTCTATCCACAGTATTTTTTTGTGTTAGGTATTTCATTGCGTTACGTCATACTCGACTCTCAAAGAAACCCATTTTTGAGATTTGAGCTTAGACCCGGCCTTAACGTTGCTTGTAAGTATCTCCGTTTGTATAGAAAAGACGCGCAGTCCAACACACAGAAAACGCATCCACGCGCGTTCATACAGATCACGCGCCTACATGCGTCTCAGTGCGATAGAGATCTGCACTCCCGCGAGTACGCGCGTAGGTGCGTGACAGTGTGATAATTGCCTAAGGATATGGTCCAGACTCCAGACATAGCGAATGCGCGCGGAGGACCCAAATCTGCCGCGCGACTAGTTTGGACATACCCAGAATTTTTTGAAATGTTCGCGACGAACGTTCGCTGCAATCATCCAAACATAGCGCGATATTCGCTGTGTCTGGACACACCCATACATAGACATCGTTCAGATTTTTTTGTAATAGTGGAATTTAAGGCAGCAATATACATATTTCTACCTTCGCCTTTTTACGAAACCCTTTACTGAAACCTCATGAAATGCAATATACAAGATTAGTATTACACAGAGTGCTGTGAAGCGTATGATAATATCTTCACCTTTCAGGGAGAAAATGGGAAAGGAGGTCGACGGTGTAGAAAATCAATTATACAGCTGACTTCAAAGCGTAATAAAGACTCCAACCTCTGATGTTTCTATTATCATCGAAAGGCTTGGCGTATCGTTGTCTCTGAGGTATTATAGGATGCTTGAATAGTAGCGCTCACTGAAATTTGAATATAGTTATGTGAAATAACTTTACACGTAAAGGATCAAAGGATTATTGGAAAGTCAAAATCTAAGAGGTAAGATCATCGGTCATTGACCATAATACAAAATAGCTACTTCTCTGCAGTTTAAATACTGTTTTCAGTAATAGTTTTGCCGGAAGAGCTAAGCACACAATGCCTAGAAGGGAACTCAAATACAGCTATCGGAACACACTGTTAGGTATGTTTTTGGTGATGGATTTTCAACTCAACGCTTATGCTATTTACGGATACGGATGATGGAACTCTCTAGGTGTATGTTTTAGTTTGCTTAACTGTCATTTGTTTATAATTGTTGCGTGTTTCGAAAATTGTATGTCAACATTATAATGGATTTACTCGAGGAAATATTCACTCCACATTTTTAGGGTTTCGTAGCCAAATGGCAAAAAACGAAACCCTTATGGATTCGTCATATGTCTATCTATCTGTCTGTCCGTCCGTATGTCACAGCCACTTTTTTCCGAATCTATAAGAACTATACTGTTGAAACTTGGTAAGTAAATGTATTATGTGAACCGCATTAAGATTCTCACAGAAAAATAGAAAAAAAAACAATAAATTTTGGGGGATCCCCATACTTAGAGATGAAACTCAAAAAAAATTTTTTTATCATACCCATACGTGTGGATTATCTATGGATAGGTCTTCAAAAATGTTATTGAGGTTTGCACGAGAGACACTTCCAAAGTGGTAAAATGTGTCCCCCCCCCCCCGTAACTTCAAAAATAAGAGAATGATAAAACTAAAAAAAATATACGATGTACATTACCATGCAAACTTCCACTGAAAATTGGTTTGAACGAGATCTAGTAAGTAGTTTTTTTTAATACGTCATAAATCGTAAACCGCAATTTATTTTCATTCTATATGTCTGGCGTTTTTTTTTTTCATAGCAGAGTTAGTTAATATTACACGGAACCCTCCGTGTGCGAGTCCGACTCGCACTTGGCCGGTTTTTTTTAACTATTTTTGCTGTGACTCAAGTCAACTAGAGTCAACTACCGCCCATGTCGTTAAGCGCTTCATACTAAAGCCTCGACATCTCGTAGCTCTGTGTATTCGTACCTGAGAGAACTAAGACGTGGTCGTGATCATCTCCATGACGATTTACGTCAAGGTCGGCTGGTTGCGGCTACCGAAATTAATATTGATACCATACAACAACTGATTGAAATTGATTAATAACTTGTCAGACAATTTATACACTATTAGAATAGTTATTTAGACATTTAAATTTAGGCACTATACTTTTAAACATTCTAGGAATCGTATTATACAGGTCGTTGTTTTGGTCAGCGACGAGCGACTCAGGGTCGATAATACAAATGATACTGGTGCTAAAAAAATACTTTATTTTTTTTAATAAAAAAATAAAAAAAATTAAATTTTGAAAATCATGTAATAAGCTAAAGTGTAGATAATAATATAATACTCAACGGGAGTACGAGGGAGTAAAGGGGTGGGGCGATGGCGGCTTGCGCCTAGCTCTAGTCTGTGCACGTGCCTAGTAACCATACTTTGCAGTAATTTTATTTCAAATTGAATAAGGTATTTCTCAACATATTTACAGTATTTAATGGAATTAAGTCCATTTTTGGGGAATATATATTTTGTACTACCGCTCCTGGGTCGCTTGTCGCCGACCAAAACAACACCCTGTATTAGAGCTTTTAAAAAAACCTGTGGTTTTTTCAGAAGATTGAACTCTCCGTGTATCTCGCACACACAATATGTATATATGTTTAGTCTGTATTGTATTGCTTTTTATATTCCCAAATAATAACAAAAATGCATTTTGCTTGTAATATCCTTACATTTTCAGTGTAGGTAAAAGTTAGACGAATTCAAGTGAATATATAAAGCTCAGAGCTTTCAAGTTGGTTCAAATTGCGCAATTATTGCGATTCATATGTGAAGTTATACAAACAAACTTCATGACTTTTATTAACTGTAGTACCTACGCGCTTTAATATCACTTTTGTTTTTATTTAAAAGTGTGTCAAAGCTTTACTTACTTACTAAGCTTATACGTAAGTAAGTAAAAAGCAAACAACATCTTTTCAATATTTAAAATAATGTCTAGCATTTGCTGACAGGACTCAAAAAACGATCTATTTAATTAATTAATGCATTATTAGGGCTCTGAACCAAAAAGGTAAAGAGGAACCCCAATGGTGCCTATATTTCAGCAACCACCCACTAATGCTATTAATTTGAAATTTGGAATAGTATATAGTTACGTAGTACCCAACTGATATGGCGCATCGTGAATCTTCGTTCGCACAGAAAAGAAGTATGACCCCGAAGATTAACGAAAGAATGCTTATAACCTACAATCAACCTTAGATCACTACTATAAGGTTCATAATACACTGCAGCTGCTAGTTCCGTCTCACTCGCAAGTCACGCCCCTCTGCACGGCGCGCTAACATGGCGGCAGCTGCCGACCAATAGCGTTTCCGTGCATTAGCGCTTTGAAAATGTTACTTCTGCGCAGGTACATCGGTAAGCCCATGTCGAAAAGGAGGACTGAGGTTCAAAGTAAATTAAATTTCAAATTAGTTTAAATTGGGTATCATGTAAAAGAACTTTGTTTATACATGCCATAACAAGTGTTTAGTTTCTTTTTCTATTAACTAGAAAAAGAAATAAATATTGCATTAGTGATGACAAGTAAGTAGAGAATTCAACAAGTAGAGTTATGTTATAACCATCGAGATGTAAGTGATCAATCATACCTTTGCGCTATAAACAGCCACACTCGCTTCGCTCGCTTCGCTCGCTCGTGCTTCTAAATGACTTGGGTAGAAATTATATCACTTCCCTCCCTCCCTAGTTTAACAATCTACTATGTTTTATGGCCGTTTTATCATTACGATTTAGGTAACTTAGGAATTGAAACTATTTTGGCAATTAAAAATATACTTTTAATATTTTTCATAGCTCATTGATTTCATTTTGTGTTAATTAATTCCATTTAACTGGTTTCAAATTAATTATTTATTCAGTTAATTCGTCACTCTTAATTTGAAACAGAAATAAATTCAACAGCTTATTTTGCAGAGCAAATTCAATACCACCGGCAAATAAAAAATTACCTAGTTCGTTAGTTCTACGAACTGCTGAATGGAAATAACAGACATGATTTTACGTTGGGACCTATATATTCTTGAGATCCCCGAGTTAAATATGATAACTAAAAGAAATTATACAATTAATCTGTTAACTGTTCAAAAAGACGGCTATAGATCATGACAATACCGACGATGACAAAAATGAAATAATAAATAACCAGTTCTAGAACCAATCGTTATTGCTATCCATGAAGGATGCTTTTTCACACAATGGTGCCGATTCTGTTGTAAATCGCACTAAACTAATTTTAGTCACATCTCATCTCTTTCTTACGAACATGATTGAAAAAGGATAGAAAATATTTTAAGTTGTCTAATTAATCTTTGCAGTCTTATTTTGCGTGTATTTAGGCGTGACCGCGATAGATGGCGACTAATTTTATATTGAAAACAAGCATTGGACTAATTTGACAGGACTAAATTTCTTACATCCTTTTCTTATGTTCTTTATTAGACAGAGACATAGTGACATTAAAATTAGTTTAGTTGTGAACAACAGAATCAGGGCCAATGACTTTTTGAGCAGGTTCCTAATGAATATTTGGCTTTTATTTGAATAAAACTATAACTTAAGCAATTATTATCATTTGAATACCGAACACAATCACAAAAGTAGAGCTTATCTTGTGACTTACACCATGAATTTATAACTTCCGCAGGCTTATCATGTAACCAGAAACTGGAGCGGAAACTGAATAAAACCAGTTATTTTGCATCACATTTTCCGTTGAATATGCGGTGTTTTAATAGGTTTGTTGCTCCTATTTGTTGGAACATTATGATCTGTGGTGACATTACCAACTTACAGCATAAACTCTTTGGATTTCAGTTGACATTATTTGAATATACTGTTAAATACTTCTGGGAACAGAAGTCAGTTACGGTCTCATAAATACTTGGCAAGACGTGAAATATAGCTGAAAACTTGAGTCTGATAAAGTAGTGAACGTTTAGAGCGCCTTTTCTTAACATGGTATCTAAAAAAAAAAAAATTTCAAAAGCATGCTTTCCATACTTTGTAAATTGATGCATACTGTATTCGCCAGTTGATGATCAGTATTATAATCACTTTAGCGTAATTACCTAATGTACATGTTAGTTACTACACTGAATATGAAATCAGCCAAAATCTGAGCCGATAACGAGACATCTCGGCTATTATGCAAATATCCTTGTTCGAAATAATGGAAACAAACGGTACCTTAGTAATAACATTATAATCTGAAGAGCTAATATTATGCTAATCAATAGAAATTGAAATATGAAATTAATAGATTACGATATTCGAAATTTCGATCTTCATTTTTGCATGAAAAAAGTTCATATCACGATAAATCGCTAATATAAAGTTTTTCCCCCTTATTACAAAAGTAGGTTTAAAGCGAGTTTAGTAAAACCAGTCACTCTGTCACTTTCTAACGTCATATAACAAAAAGAGACGAGGCTATTTTAAAACCTGGGTTTGCTCAAAACCATGTTTTGTAATAAGGAGGTTTGGGTTTGTTCGAAGTCAAGAAGTTTAAAGCGTGCGCGTCGACACGATTTTGTTTCAAACACAACTCACCGATTTCTATGGGGGAACCGATTTGATTGGCAGGCGCAAAGGAGACTGGTGCTCACTTATAATTTGTTTGAGTTTTGTAATCAGTTTTGATTATTAATTATTTGTATTAGAAATAACAGCAAACGTAAAAGGGGACTGGTCTGCGATGCTGAGATTATGGGTTCAATTTTGAAAAAGAAAGAGGTTATATGATTTTAAAAGCTACTATTATAAATATTTACTGGATTTTGAAATGAATAAAGGTTTGAGTACGTTTCTCTTATATTCTATTTTGGAATTTCATTGTTTTTTGTAATAAATCTCCGTCTGTTATCAATAGAATTAACGAAAATTAACATATGCGCTAGAAATCATATGTTTGGCGAGTGCGGTATCTCCGCACGCGCTCTCCACGGGTTTTATACTTCTTGTTCGAAGTACAGTTTATTTACTTTTTTTATGCTACGAAGTCGGTAACCAAACATTCGGTCCCATTACACTAGGCATATCGTCACTTGCAATACGAGTTTTAACAACTTTCATTTTTTATGTTAATTTACTAATATTATAAATGAAAAATTGGTATTTTGGGTTTCAATTAAGTTAAGCACATAAATTCAATCTTAGATCTATAATAGAACCCAGGGTTTATATTTCTGGAAAAACATAAGATGTTTGGAAACGCGGCTAAAGTCACAATTATATTTGCATTATTAAAAACTTGTCTTAGGAAAGCCAAGGAAGGTAAACCGTATTATGTCTGTGGTTATTCGAGCGAATGATCGAATTTCCTGACCGAGTTGCGTTTGACGGTGCCAAGAATATAAACAATTTGAATTCTAAGTTTTGATAATGCATTATTTTGTGACAATACTAGCATTACATTTTAGAATTGCCTCGATACCAAAGAGATTAATGGGTTTAGTGTTCAGCACTGTCTTTCGTCTCTGCCCTCCCTTAAAGGAGAACTCTTCCACATGTTAATGGTCCAAATGTCTACGGTAGACATTTTGAGTATGGTAATAAAGTCAAAAAGAGGTAGCATCTCTGCAGTAAAGAAGAAGTGAGTAAGTTCTTACCGGAGTTCGATTAGCTATCACCACAAACTAATTTATTATAGGTTATTTTATATGTGTTACCTTTTCATAGCTCACTATAATTTATAATTTGAAATCTAATATTTAATTTTAATTATTTTGTTCATCAAAACTTATCTCAACTACTTTTACTTACCCTGCCTACTAAAACAATATGCAAAATTCTGAAAATACAGAGTTCCCTACGTGTCCCTGAAACGTTGGAGGGAATATGTCTACGTCTACTTTTACCCTCATTCAATTTCATAGAGGCTTTTATTTCATGTTTGCCTTTGCCGTTACAAATATTGGGACAAGGCTAGATTTGCAAAAAGGATTGTGCTTGTGCTTCAATGTAGTTTGGTATTTGGTAAAAAGACTCGGAGAGCGTTTTAAGGTATTAAAAGTCTAGTAGTAAAGCTTTTCGATATAGCGTGCTGACTGCGAAAAGAGGTATGTTTGTGATGCATACACGATACTCTTTTATGCTGAGTAACTATTGTTTTTAGGTTCACTAAGATAGGAAAATTGTGTTATATGAAAGAGTGCTGCGTTGTAACTGCGCGTTAAAGAGTTCTAAGCTCGTTCGTTGTCCGACGTTCCTGAACTGTTTTGCTGTGTAAGCAGCTACAGCTGAGCTCCCATCATATATATCACCTATAACCTAGATGTATTCAAGGCCAGAGTGAATAGGCTTTTTCTGGGTAAGCGTGCTACATCCTCGGCCTCGTCATAACTCCTCATGGGGTCAGTCGAAGGTCAAACGCAAGCCCACTTAACATTAAAAAAAACACCTGGATGTAGTATAAGAGAATGAAACGGCAAGTTGGCGTAAAGATTAACCCTGATTGGCACGTCATAATTCGTGGGTTTGATTCCCACCGAGCAAACATTTGTATAGACGAACATATTAGTTTATTTTGCGTATATATTTACAAGTTGTATATCGTTATCCAGTTTCCATAGTAGTTTTACTTATATCGGGATCAGATGGCTGTGTGTAAAGTTTTTTAGCATATTATTATTTTCAATCTATAGTGAAATAAAACGGCGTCAAACAAGGAAAAAATAAGCACTTTGTTTTTTACTCAAAGTAATATACGTACGTGAGTGGCACAGCAAATAGACTGTGACAAAATGCTTAGCACCTCTGGGAAATCAACGCAATAGGCGTTGGCTACGAAGTAATACTGTACTGCAACATTACCGCTTAGGAAGCTGCACTGTAGTTGTGCAAGTAGGTTAAATTAAATGTGTGTATAAAGGATTTCTATTCTTATATCTCGTTTATTTGTTATTAGTTCTGTTGCTCAGTATTTGTTTTTTCTATGTTATAATAACGTAGAAGTTAGAAAGCGATGATAGCTCATTAGTGGTAGTTTTTCATCACGTATTTGAAAATATAAAGAAAATTATTTACACATCACTAAAATGGGTAGTAAGTAAGTATAAGGCGCCGATCCCACAGAGAAGAGTTCTAGAGTTCTGCATTCCAAGTTCTGCATTCCGCGTTGACTGTAAGCTATGTGGGGCCTATGAAAGTAAAAAAAAATTATGATGTGCGATCAGTAGCGAATATTGCAGAACTCTAGAACTCTAGACTGCTTGCTGTGTGCACAATAGTCAACACGGAATGCAGAACTCGGAACTCGGAACTCTAGAACTCTCTCTGCGGGATCGGAATTCGTTTTGATTTACTATACTGACATATACACAATACCAAAGCTTCAGTCTCTTTATTTTTAATAAACTTTAGTATAGAGTTAGTTTTATTATACCTACATTATTTATGGTCTTGGAAATTAGAAGAGCCTTTATATCTGAAAATGTCAACAGCACACAATATTGTGGGCTTATAGGATCAAATTATGGCGCTAGTGCAATTAGAACGTTTTGACTGTAATTGAGACCGGTCAGATTTCATATTCTGAAACAATTCAAGACTTTTCTATTAAATAACTTTTAGCCGACGCTTCTAATATAAAAACGAAGTATTCTCGTTACAGCACCAATGCTTAGAGCTATGGTATATTCCCTTTGGAGCACCGATAAATATTTTAGCGGGGCGCTCAAACGGGAGCAAAAAATGTATTCGAATTTATTCCACTTTGAGCACCTACGGTGCGGTAGCTTCTAGTGCTGGGGTGTTTAATAAATAATATCGATAAAAATCAACACCTTTATTAGTTACAGGTTTGTTAAAGTACCGATTTTTAGAGTACCAATGCGAAGAGCACCGACGCTATTTTTTAAGCTTTAGTACGAAATATTGGTTGATAATAAGTACCTACCCTAACCTAACCCCCTTACTCATAATCACTTTTTAACTAAATCAGTATAATAGTGTGCCTCGTCTCACTCTTTCGATTACCAAATGTCACCTGTCAGATAAAGACTTCAGAATTTTAGCTAATCAACGTTTGATAACTTTATTATGAATAAGAGGGTTAGTATACTGGTTAATTATGAAAAATAGTACCCGGATAACATACACTTAATTGAGCTCTCCATTATATTATAGCACAAAATAAATAATATACCACGTACAATTTATAGTATAATATACCAATCAGTAATAATGGCCTCACACACGGTCTTACAGAACTTGGTCTTCATTTGAAGAAAAACATCTTTAAACTACATACCTAGTCCGTCCAGTAATTTTATTTATTGATTCATCAACAGTAGTTTTACCACAACAGATAAATGTTAAATTTTGTTTTATTATAAATGCTCAATTACGTAAACATTAAGAATCAATAAATAAATCTACTGAATAAATGGTCAAATAAATAACGTAACCTTGCTGTCATTGTCAAACAATTTGACGATATTTAGGTGACCACTTAATCAGCTTATTAGTTAAATAACGTTTTATGAGTAAGGGGGTAAAGCGTAATAGAAAGTGGATAATGACTAGAGACAAGTGCATTTTTGAGGAAGCACATATGACTAATATTTTTGAGCCTCACCCAGAAATCGACTGTGGCAGCAAGTTTTTCACCAAATTATCCTTCCTTCCTTACTAATATTATAAACGCAAAAGTTTGTATGTTTATGTAAAACGACTGAACGGATTTCTATGAAATTTGGCACACAGATAGAATATATTATGGATTAACACATAAGATACTTTTTATCCCGGGAAAACATACGATCCCTTAGGAATGCGGGTGAAACCGCGCGGGACAGCTAGTAATATAATAAAATAGATAATTCTACTCTTAACTGATAATGAAAGTTCACTCAGCGTAAAACCTAAGTTAGGTACTTAGGTACTCAGCGATCCGTTAAATAGTAGTGAGTTTCCTTAGTAAGGAGGAACAAACAGCAATTTAATATAGTTTTCAAGTAGACAGCCCTGAAAGTAGTTAAGATATAACATTACCTAAAGCTCTTTCCTCTACTAGCTAATTGCAGTTTTTCTTATAGGATATAATGAATTTAATAAGCGCTCGAGCAAAGTTAATTTGAGTTTGCCGTAGCAAACTGTTGTGTGGATTAAACTAGTTTAAAAACTTATTAAGCCAGATTATCTTCCATATTCTGATTCTACTAGTATTTGTGGTTCACGACATTATAGAAAAACTAGCTGTCCCTCGCGGTTTCACACAGGATAAAAAGTTGCCTATAACACTCGGGGGTATATTCAGTATAAATTCACAAACAAAAAGTAGTATATGTACTATATCAGTTATCTGGTTTCCATAGTTCACGAGCTCTGCTTAGTTTGGGATCAGATGACCGTGAGTGAGGAATGTCCCAGGATATTTATTCATTATTATAATGTAGTTTCCTATTAGTGAATGAATTTTTCGAATCCAGAGTATCGTAATTCCAGTGAAAAAAAAAACTCTTCAGCTTTATTATATTAGTACCTGTAGATAACGTAAACTTGATTGTTAACGGTAATTTTCTAAAAGCATTTGTAAAACTAGTAAAATTATATTTACTTTTTAGTGAACACAGATAAGACAGATAATTGAAACAAATAACTTACTAGGTTCATTAGCTACTTTAATTCTGTAAAATTGAGAAGTATACTATCATCCAATAACATTTTACATTTGATTTACTCAATATTTCAAAGTAGTTCAATTTATACCAAACAAACTAAACATTCACACGTTGTTAAACGGTCTAACACGTTAGAATACGAAATAGAGGTAAAATAGTTCGTGTAATATCACGGTGTGTGAATCTAATTATTTAAACAGCTGCTTATTTTGATACATTTCAGTATCAATCACTGTCTACTGTCACAATATAATAATCCAATAAGGTATTTTCATTGTTATTTATATTATTTTCAAGAAGGATTTCATGTTTTGATGAGCGACCATGTTATGAAAGTCAAAGATGTTGGTAAGTAATTTATTTATACTATAATTTGAGATCAAATAAGGTATTTTGATCGCGAACAAAATTCATATTACTAGCACTTTTTATTTATTTTTTAATTTTATAATATTCTGTATACCTACTCCCGTCACATTTAATAAGTTTCTAAAAATATGTAGGTAAAAGCAGTTTACTATAATATTGAAACAACAGATTTTCAAACCATCTGTTGATAAATTAAACTCTGAACCCGAGTTTTGTAGAATAGTTTTAAGTTCACTTCACTGGTATATTGTCCTAGATTTTTATTGTACAGTATTGTGTATGGCCATTTCCAGAACTATACAGTAGAGTGTCTAAATAAAAAGATTTTAGAGTTGCAAAGTAAATTAACTAACGTGGTTAGTCCATAGTTCCACCATTAAATGGTAAATAGGTACTTATGAACTACATCTGTCTTATTACATGAGATGGTTGAAGCCAAGTCTAGTAAAACCCAGGTTTAAAGATAGTCCCCATCTTTTTGTTATGCGACGTTAGTAAGTGATGGATATATCAAAAACCGACGTTTTTGGTTTTGTTATATAAAACGATCTTCCTCAAAAAAAGCCTTGCTGAGTTTCTTGCCGGAGTCTTCTCAGTTTAAGTATATTCCGAACCGTTGGTGAATTCAACTGTATGTACCAACTTCACATTCATAAGTATTTCCTTAGACATTTAACATGTTTTTACAGGGCTCGATATTATTTCTTCATGATCTTATGTATCAGGATGAAGTCTATCTGAAAATTTGTGTTTACGGTAATGGTAATGGTTCAAACTATAAAGATCTTAAACTATGCAGTGGTAATTAGATGGATACTTTTACAACCTTCCTTACCCAAGATACTTTTATTATTGCAGTGGTTGCTTTGGAACAATTTTAGTATGTTAAGTAGAACCTACCCTTACACAGTGGTAGGAAGGAATTTTATAAATTTGTTGCTCCTATGGGAATCAAACCCGAGAACTCTTGTTTCTCTAGATTAGCTTACTGAGGTCAAGAACGGTCGGCAATGGTGGTTCGAAAACACGTACAAGTACACTTTACCGGTGAAAAGGCGAATGGAATAAAGTAGTCAATGTTTCATCACGTTCTTGTCCCCATAACACCGTTACTCACAGCAATAAGGGATGATTACTAGGTAAAAAATATATCTAATTAGTCCTTCAGATAGATTATCAAAAAATATTGAACACGTATTTGCTTTACCAAATCATAAAAAAATTACAAAGATAAAGCGAGTCAAAGTTCGGGAGTGGGGGCTCATGACGTCACTTTAGAGTAAAAAGTGTACTCTAACGTGATTTCACGCGGCACTTCAACACACGATATCTTCGTATTTTCTTGTTTAATTGACAAAAGAAAAAATACGTGCCTAATATTTTTTGATAATGTAAAAGACGGACTAAATAGAAGTTTTTAATAATCTAGACCATTCATGGATATTATATTTTAACGGGAATGCGGGTGAAACCGCGGGGGACAGCTAGTACATATTTATATATAACCATAACTTTAACGTATAATAGCACGGTAAACTTTACTCTCCTGCGGACACGCAAAACTGAATTATGTCTCAACATATTTCACTGAAACTATTTAGATCCTTATGCCCCATGAATGTCAAATGAAGTAAAGTTTTGGGTGAGAAATAAAGGGAGCTTCTTTTGAGACGTGATAAAGTAGAGAATATTCTCTGAATACATTTAGAAACTTCAACGTATCCAGGTACTAAAACATTTTGGTTTTCTTTTCTGATTGTTTATATTTTATATTATTATGTTGGTAATATATACGTTTATCTCATCAGAAAAGGCAACTTAACGGATGATTAATAAACAACTAATAACAAAACTTCACAGCTACTGATACATTTTATAAAACTGAGAGCAGAACTTTTATATGTTTATTAAACAAAAGAGTAAAAAAAGTTAAGGTGCAGCACAGACGACAGGATTTTTGTGCGAAGGAGTCTGCCGCACACAAAAAAGTCCGTCACGGATTTTTCACAGATTCAAAGCACACAACACAATTTACATTACATCTTCGATCATTTTGTCGGTGGAACTCTAGCTAGGGGCGTACATGCTATGGAAATGCAGAGATTGCGATGTATTATTTTGTACTTTAAATACTGAAAAAAAAAGAATAAATAGAGATTTGAGTACATCGGATGTACTCAAATCTCTATCATTAAATCCTATTATTACTATTAGTACATCCTATTCTTTCACATACTTTTAGCGCATCGTGTGCATTACTGCTTAGAATTGTATAGGTTATTATTTTCACATACTAAAAAGTGCGGCACGGAGTCTGTCGTCTGTGCTACACCTAAAGGAAATTAAATACTAAATCTGTGTTCTTTTGACAGAACAAGAGAAAAAATGGATAAAGCTCGTATCTCATTATTATCATGTTTTACAGAGACAAAGCCTTAAAACATGAAACCTATTGTTGACAGTTGATCTCAATATTCACGCCGCGTTGCCGACATCCAATCTATTCGGTTGGAATCCACAAAATTAAATTATTTTGTCCTTCCTTTTAACTCTGATTATCTTTTTGATGGAGGCCTCGCAACGAAATACGTAGCGCCTAATGAACGACACTGTGCGTTAACTGACAAAAATATTTACAGGTGAAAATGTTATTAAGTTGCAAATGAACATAATTATTCTATTAGCGCTAAACATATCTTTAAAAAGTGTGCTTAAATTTATTATTACAATTTTTACAATAATTCTTTTATTTATTTCATTTGGACTATACATTTTGAAAATATATGAGTAAGTTAATTGGCTGTCGTTCGCGTTTTCACCTATGCAACAAAGACAGGTTCTTTCTATACCATTGGCTATCTGCGTGCTAAATTTCATCGCGACTGGTTCAAAGGATTAGTCGTGAAAAGGTAACTAATAATAGCTTTATATGAAATCAATATCTATTGCCAAACTCGATAAAAGCCCGTATTTCAGTAAAAAACACTCCCCGCAGCAATTTGGATTCTGAAATAGCCCTACCTTCTTATATTGCTAACAAAACTAATTTATTTTGGCTAACATTTAAATTAAAATCAGTGTGTAAATTAAAGGTATTTTACGTATGCGAAAGACGGGTTGTGCTACTGATTAACCAACAAATTGAAATAAAAAATAGGCAGTCACCGAATAAAAATAAGAGGCAGTAGACAAATAAGAATAAGTAATATAACTATGATAGCAGCTTTCTATAAAATACGAAAGTATGTGTAACATTTCAACTTATGTATTTGATATTTCAGAACTCAGTATTTAGTTAAAGGACAACGGTCCATATTAAGTCCTTGCGGATAACCCAAGACAATAATAACTATGTTCAATGGAGCCTGTGTACATACTACCTTATTAGAATTTAGTCATTTTATTTACCATCCTGAATAAACATGTAGTAATTTTACATTATAAAGGGAGTTTGCTCAAAGAAAATGAATATTTTGATTGTACAGCAGTAATTTACCTAGAAAAATAATTACATAATGTTCTTATATAAAACTAGCTTTATAGCCCGCGACTTCGTCCGCGTAGATTATTTCTTTTTTCTAGATATGAATCATTGTAACAATATAGAGCTTTGTTCATGGCTATTGTCCACCACTACGTGTGATATTGACAAAAGTTCAGGTAGATGAAGAGCTCATATGCGAGGATGCCACATAAAACTGAAACAGTCCTGCCGCAAATCAACTCTAG
This sequence comes from Polyploca ridens, assembly GCA_951394255.1. Lineage (NCBI taxonomy): Eukaryota > Metazoa > Arthropoda > Insecta > Lepidoptera > Drepanidae > Polyploca > Polyploca ridens. The sequence goes on along the minus strand of OX596259.1, from coordinate 7,924,976 downwards.
CAAATTTCAGAGTTTTTCCCTGTGACTACAAACCTTAATTAGGAACTGTTATCTTTTAAATTCAAACGGAAGGTGATAAGGGATCAATGGTATACGCGGCAAGAAGACTGTTTCTCCTCTGGCAGAACCAGTAAATATTTTGGCCTCAATAACATTGTGGCGGAGAGCTGTTACTTGTAGTCTAGTTCCACAGCACAATTTTGGAGGCCTTATCTCTCTTTCCCTCATGTCTGAGCATCGTGGTCAACATCGGGTTTACTTCTAGAGCGAATGATCTGCCTCCACTGGTTTCTGGAGGACGATGAGTCTTTTACTTGATCGGACCATCTTGTTGGTGAACGACCACGTAGTCGTTTTCCTTCCGTGTTCCCAACTATGATCAGATTTCCAAACTTTCATCGCCTTTGCCATGTGGCCGAAATACGAAAAAATACGTTGGTGGCATATGGTGGACAATCGTGTTTTAATTTGGAGCTGCGATAGGATTGATGCATTGTTGCGTTTCAAGCGGTACAAGGTATTTCCAACATCCGTCTCCAGCACCACATCTCGAATGCATCAATCCTTTTTCTTTCTCGGGCCAGTATAGTCCACGCTTCCACTCCATACATGAAAATGAGGAATACCAATGCTCGTATTAACCGGATCTTTGTTTTAATACCGATTCCTCTCTTTTTCCTGATGTTGTTTAGGCGAGTCATTCATTCAGAGAGAGACATAAGCCAAAATAATAAATTTTAAAAAATTTCACACCGAAAATAAAGAACTTCATATACTAAATTTAATCCCCCTTTTCACTCCTTAAGGGTTCAAATTCCAACAACACCGATATTCGTTGCGTTAGTTTATAACCATAAGCTTTAGTGTACTTCCACACAAATTCATCCCCCTTTTTACCCTTTCGGGATCGGAATTATCAAAAACGTTGAGGCACATATAAATTAATTTTCAATCGTCAACCTAAACACAAAATTTGAAGGTCCTAACTTTGAAACTGATGGACTTTCATATAAACTTGCATCCCCTATTTTACCCCCTTAAGGATGGAATATCCAAAAATCCTTAGTGGTTGCCTACACTGTGTAATAATATATTAAGTGACGTTTACATTGAAACTGAATGACTTACATACCTCCCATACCTTTTCACCCTGTCGGGGGTGGAATTGTCAAAAAAGCTGAAACATGTATAAATTAATTTTCAATCGTTAGCCTATATACAAAATTTGAAGATCCTAGCTTCAAAACTGATGAACTTTCATACAAACTTTCATCCCCTATTTTACCCCCCTAGGAGTGGAATTTCCAAAAATCCTTCCTTACTGAATAATACCTACACTGTATAATATTAAATTTAGTGAAGTTGAAGGACTTGCATACACAACTTCATCCCCCTTTTCCTCCCTTCGGTGGTGGAATAATCACAAACGCTGAGATAACTATAAATTAATTTTCAATCGTCAGCCTAAACACAAAATTTGAAGATCCTATCTTCAAAACTGACGAACTTGCTTACAAACTTTCATCCCTTATTTTACCCGCTTAGGGGTGGAATTTCCAAAAATCCTTCCTTAGTGAATGCCTACACCTTATAATAATACATTTAGTGAAGTTTACTTTGAAATTGAAGGACTTGCATACACAACTTCATACCCCTTTTCCTCCCTTCGGTGGTGGAATTATCACAAACGCTGAGATAACTATATATTAATTTTCAATCGTCAGCCTAAACACAAAATTTGAAGATCCTAACTTCAAAACTGATGAACTTGCATACAAACTTTCATCCCTTATTTTACACCCTTAGGGGTGGAATTTCCAAAAATCCTTCCTTAGTGGATGCCTACACCGTATAATAATACGTTTAGTGAAGTTTACTTTGAAATTGAAGGACTTGCATACCCAACTTCATCCCCCTTTTCCTCCCTTCGGTGGTGGAAATATCACAAACGCTGAGATAACTACATATTCATTTTCAATCGTCAGCCTAAACACAAAATTTGAAGATCCTATCTTCAAAACTGACGAACTTGCATACAAACTTTCATCCCTTATTTTACCCGCTTAGGGGTGGAATTTCCAAAAATCCTTCCTTAGTGGAGGCCTACACCTTATAATAATACATTTAGTGAAGTTTACTTTGAAATTGAAGGACTTGCATTCCCAACTTCATCCCCCTTTTCCTCCCTTCGGTGGTGGAATTATCACAAACGCTGAGATAACTACATATTAATTTTCAATCGTCAGCCTAAACACAAAATTTGAAGATCCTATCTTCAAAACTGACGAACTTGCATACAAACTTTCATCCCTTATTTTACCCGCTTAGGGGTGGAATTTCCAAAAATCCTTCCTTAGTGGATGCTTACACCTTATAATAATACATTTAGTGAAGTTTACTTTGAAATTGAAGGACTTGCATACACAACTTCATACCCCTTTTCCTCCCTTCGGTGGTGGAATTATCACAAACGCTGAGATAACTATATATTAATTTTCAATCGTCAGCCTAAACACAAAATTTGAAGATCCTAACTTCAAAACTGATGAACTTGCATACAAACTTTCATCCCTTATTTTACACCCTTAGGGGTGGAATTTCCAAAAATCCTTCCTTAGTGGATGCCTACACCGTATAATAATACGTTTAGTGAAGTTTACTTTGAAATTGAAGGACTTGCATACCCAACTTCATCCCCCTTTTCCTCCCTTCGGTGGTGGAAATATCACAAACGCTGAGATAACTACATATTCATTTTCAATCGTCAGCCTAAACACAAAATTTGAAGATCCTATCTTCAAAACTGACGAACTTGCATACAAACTTTCATCCCTTATTTTACCCGCTTAGGGGTGGAATTTCCAAAAATCCTTCCTTAGTGGAGGCCTACACCTTATAATAATACATTTAGTGAAGTTTACTTTGAAATTGAAGGACTTGCATTCCCAACTTCATCCCCCTTTTCCTCCCTTCGGTGGTGGAATTATCACAAACGCTGAGATAACTACATATTAATTTTCAATCGTCAGCCTAAACACAAAATTTGAAGATCCTATCTTCAAAACTGACGAACTTGCATACAAACTTTCATCCCTTATTTTACCCGCTTAGGGGTGGAATTTCCAAAAATCCTTCCTTAGTGGATGCTTACACCTTATAATAATACATTTAGTGAAGTTTACTTTGTAATTGAAGGACTTGCATACACAACTTCATCCCCCTTTTCCTCCCTTCGGTGGTGGAATTATCACAAACGCTGAGATAACTATATATTAATTTTCAATCGTCAGCCTAAACACAAAATTTGAAGATCCTAACTTCAAAACTGATGAACTTGCATACAAACTTTCATCCCTTATTTTACACCCTTAGGGGTGGAATTTCCAAAAATCCTTCCTTAGTGGATGCCTACACCGTATAATAATACGTTTAGTGAAGTTTACTTTGAAATTGAAGGACTTGCATACCCAACTTCATCCCCCTTTTCCTCCCTTCGGTGGTGGAATTATCACAAACGTTGAGATAACTACATATTAATTTTCAATCGTCAGCCTAAACACAAAATTTGAAGATCCTAACTTCAAAACTGACGGACTTGCATACAAACTGTCATCCCCTATTTTACCCTCTTAAGGGTGGAATTTCCAAAAATCCTTCCTTAGTGGGTGCCTCCACTGTATAAGGTATCTTTGTGCAAAATTTCAAATCTCTAGGTCCAGCGGTTTGGGCTGTGGGCTGATATATCAACAATCAGTTTATCATTTTATATATTACTAGCTTTATAGCCCGCGACTTCGTCCGCGTAGAATATTTCATTTTTCTAGATATGAATCATTGTAACAATATAGAGCTTTGTTCATGGCTATTGTCCGCCACTACGTGTGATATTGACAAAAGTTCACCTAGATTAAGAGCTCATATGCGAGGATGCTACATTAAACTGAAACAGTCCTGCCGCAAATCAACTCTAGCAAATTTCAGAGTTTTTCCCTGTGACTACAACCCTTAATTAGGAACTGTTATCTTTTAAATTCAAACGGAAGGTGATTTGGGATCAATGGTATACGCGGCAAGAAGACTGTTTCTCCTCTGGCAGAACCAGTAAATATTTTGGCCTCAATAACATTGCGGCGATGGACGATGAGTCTTTTACTTGATCGGACCATCTTGTTGGTGAACGACTACGTAGTCGTTTTCCTTCCGTGTTCCCAACTATGATCAGATTTCCAAACTTTCATCGCCTTTGCGCACCATGTGGCCGAAATACGAAAAAATACGTTGGTGGCATATGGTAGACAATCGTGTTTTAATTTGGAGCTGCGATAGGATTGATGCATTGTTGCGTTTAGCGGTCCAAGGTATTTCCAACATCCGTCTCCAGCACCACATCTCGAATGCATCAATCCTTTTTCTTTCTCGGGCCAGTATAGTCCACGCTTCCACTCCATACATGAAAATGAGGAATACCAATGCTCGTATTAACCGGATCTTTGTTTTAATACCGATTCCTCTCTTTTTCCTGATGTTGTTTAGGCGAGTCATTTCAATATGCCAATACCATAAGCCGAAATAATAAATTTTGAAATTTTCACTCCGAAAATAAAGAACTTCATATACTAAATTTAATCCCCCTTTTCACTCCTTAAGGGTTCAAATTCCAACAACACCGATATTCGTTGCGTTAGTTTATAACCATAAGCTTAAATAATATATTTAGTGTACTTCCATACACAAATTCATCCCCCTTTTTACCCTTTCGGGATCGGAATTATCAAAAACGTTGAGGCACATATAAATTAATTTTAACTTCGAAACTGATGGACTTTCATATAAACTTGCATCCCCTATTTTACCCCCTTAAGGATGGAATATCCAAAAATCCTTAGTGGTTGCCTACACTGTGTAATAATATATTAAGTGACGTTTACTTTGAAACTGAATGACTTACATACATCCCATACCTTTTCACCCTGTCGGGGGTGGAATTGTCAAAAAAGCTGAGATAACAACACATCAATTTTCAATCGTCAGCCTAAACACAAAATTTGAAGATCCTAACTTTAAAACTGACGGACTTGCATACAAACTGTCATCCCCTATTTTACCCTCTTAGGGGTGGAATTTCCAAAAATCCTTCCTTAGTGGATGCCTCCACTGTATAATATTAAATTTAGTGAACTATACTTTGAAATTGAAGGACTTGCATACACAACTTCATCCCCCTTTTCCTCCCTTCGACGGTGGAATAATCACAAGCGCTGAGATAACTATACATTAATTTTCAATCGTCAGCCTAAACACAAAATTTGAAGATCCTAACTTCAAAACTGACGGACTTGCATACAAACTTTCATCCCTTATTTTACCCTGTTCGTGGTGGAGTTTCCAAAAATCCTCCCTTAGTGGATGCCTACACCGTATAATAATACATTTAGTGAAGTTTACATTGAAATTGAAGGACTTGCATGCACAACTTCATTCCCCTTTTCCTCCCTTCGGTGGTGGAATTATTACAAACGCTGAGATATATATATGAAAATATATATAGATACCTACCTATACCTACCTGTCTGTACCTACTGTTTGTATTAATACCTGTATGTCTATCGTCGGAGGGTTTCGCTGAAAACCAGCGTTGTGGCGCTTGTCGTTGCAACTTCATGCTGAGCGATTACCTTTTTACGACACACCTTAATTTAAATATTTACTTTGTTATATCCATTCATCATATTTCGTGTGTCTAAATAAATTATTCTTATTCTTATAGATAACTATATATTAATTTTCAATCGTCAGCCTAAACACAAAATTTGAAGATCCTAACTTCAAAACTGACGGACTTGCATACAAACTTTCATCCCTTATTTTACACCCTTAGGGGTGGAATGTCCAAAAATCCTTCCTTAGTGGATGTCTACACCGTATAATAATACATTTAGTGAAGTTTACTTTGAAATTGAAGGACTTGAATACACAATTTCATCCCCCTTTTCCTCCCTTCGGTGCTGGAATTATTACAGACGCTGAGATAACTATACAGGGTGTAACGGAAGGTGTATATACATTACACTAATCCACTTTTTTGGTACAAGGCGCACAGATCGCGGAAGATAAAATTTTATATTAATATTAGCAAGGGATGCAAAATGATAATGACCTTCATTGAGCGGTGACACGTTGGTTATGATTTTAATTCAATATACTTGAATTCAAAAAATTGGTTTGAATTTTTGAGTACCTTATTTTGAGCTGAAACTTTTTATAGAGAGTCTGTACCTGATGTAGTCTTCACCCCCTTCGGATGTATATACCCTTTCCGTTACACCCTATATATTAATTTTCAATCTTCAGCCTAAACACAGAATTTGAAGATCCTAACTTCAAAACTGACGGACGTGTATACAAACTTTCATCCCTTAGTTTACCCTGTTAGGGGTGGAATTTCCAAAAATCCTTCCTTAGTGGATGCCTACACCGTATAATAGTATATTCAGTGAAGTTTACTTTAAAATTGAAGGACTTGTATACACAACTTCATCCCCCTTTTCCTCCCTTCGGTGGTGGGATTATTACAAACGCTGAGATAACTATACATAAATTTTTAATCATCAGCCTAAACACAAAATTTGAAGATCTTAACTTAAAAACTGATGGACTTGCATACAAACTGTCATCCCCTATTTTACCCTCTTAGGGGTGGAATTTCCAAAAATCCTTCCTTAGTGGATGCCTCCACTATACAAGGTATCTTTGTGCAAAATTTCAAATCTCTAGATCCAGCGGTTTGGGCTGTGCGTTGATATATCAACAATCAGTTTATCATTTTATACATTAAGATTATTATAAAGATTACCCTCTTAGGGGTGGAATTACCAAAAATCCTTCCTTAGTGGATGCCTACACCGTATAATAATACATTTAGTGAAGTTTACTTTGAAATTGAAGGACTTGCATACACAACTTCATCCCCCTTTTCCTCCCTTCGATGGTGGAATTTTCACAAACGCTGAGATAACTATACATTAATTTTCAATCGTCAGCCTAAACATAAAATTTGAAGATCCTAACTTCAAAACTGACGGACTTGCATACAAACTTTCATCCCTTATTTTACCCCCTTAGGGGTGGAATTTCCAAAAATCCTTCCTTAGTGCATGTCTACACCGTATAATAATACATTTAGTGAAGTTTACTTTGAAATTGAAGGACTTGCAATACACAACTTCATCCCCCTTTTCCTCCTTTCGGTGGTGGAATTACCACAAACGCTGAGATAACTATATATTAATTTTCAATCGTCAGCCTAAACACAAAATTTGAAGATCCTAACTTCAAAACTGACGGACTTGCATACAAACTTTCATCCCTTATTTTACCCTGTTCGGGGTGGAGTTTCCAAAAATCCTCCCTTAGTGGATGCCTACACCGTATAATAATACATTTAGTGAAGTTTACATTGAAATTGAAGGACTTGCATGCACAACTTCATTCCCCTTTTCCTCCCTTCGGTGGTGGAATTATTACAAACGCTGAGATATATATATGAAAATATATATAGATACCTACCTATACCTACCTGTCTGTACCTACTGTTTGTATTAATACCTGTATGTCTATCGTCGGAGGGTTTCGCTGAAAACCAGCGTTGTGGCGCTTGTCGTTGCAACTTCATGCTGAGCGATTACCTTTTTACGACACACCTTAATTTAAATATTTACTTTGTTATATCCATTCATCATATTTCGTGTGTCTAAATAAATTATTCTTATTCTTATAGATAACTATATATTAATTTTCAATCGTCAGCCTAAACACAAAATTTGAAGATCCTAACTTCAAAACTGACGGACTTGCATACAAACTTTCATCCCTTATTTTACACCCTTAGGGGTGGAATGTCCAAAAATCCTTCCTTAGTGGATGTCTACACCGTATAATAATACATTTAGTGAAGTTTACTTTGAAATTGAAGGACTTGAATACACAATTTCATCCCCCTTTTCCTCCCTTCGGTGCTGGAATTATTACAGACGCTGAGATAACTATATATTAATTTTCAATCTTCAGCCTAAACACAGAATTTGAAGATCCTAACTTCAAAACTGACGGACGTGCATACAAACTTTCATCCCTTAGTTTACCCTGTTAGGGGTGGAATTTCCAAAAATCCTTCCTTAGTGGATGCCTACACCGTATAATAGTATATTCAGTGAAGTTTACTTTAAAATTGAAGGACTTGTATACACAACTTCATCCCCCTTTTCCTCCCTTCGGTGGTGGGATTATTACAAACGCTGAGATAACTATACATAAATTTTTAATCATCAGCCTAAACACAAAATTTGAAGATCTTAACTTAAAAACTGATGGACTTGCATACAAACTGTCATCCCCTATTTTACCCTCTTAGGGGTGGAATTTCCAAAAATCCTTCCTTAGTGGATGCCTCCACTATACAAGGTATCTTTGTGCAAAATTTCAAATCTCTAGATCCAGCGGTTTGGGCTGTGCGTTGATATATCAACAATCAGTTTATCATTTTATACATTAAGATTATTATAAAGATTACCCTCTTAGGGGTGGAATTACCAAAAATCCTTCCTTAGTGGATGCCTACACCGTATAATAATACATTTAGTGATGTTTACTTTGAAATTGAAGGACTTGCATACACAACTTCATCCCCCTTTTCCTCCCTTCGATGGTGGAATTTTCACAAACGCTGAGATAACTATACATTAATTTTCAATCGTCAGCCTAAACATAAAATTTGAAGATCCTAACTTCAAAACTGACGGACTTGCATACAAACTTTCATCCCTTATTTTACCCCCTTAGGGGTGGAATTTCCAAAAATCCTTCCTTAGTGCATGTCTACACCGTATAATAATACATTTAGTGAAGTTTACTTTGAAATTGAAGGACTTGCAATACACAACTTCATCCCCCTTTTCCTCCTTTCGGTGGTGGAATTACCACAAACGCTGAGATAACTATATATTAATTTTCAATCGTCAGCCTAAACACAAAATTTGAAAATCCTAACTTCAAAACTGACAAACTTGCATACAAACTTTCATCCCTTATTTTAACCCCTTAGGGGTGGAATTTCCAAAAATCCTTCCTTACTGGATGTCTACACCGTATAATAATACATTTAGTGAAGTTTACTTTGAAATTGAAGGACTTGCATACCCAACTTCATCCCCCTTTTCCTCCCTTCGGTGGTGGAAGTATCACAAACGCTGAGATAACTACACATTAATTTTCAATCGTCAGCCTAAACACAAAATTTGAAGATCCTATCTTTAAAACTGACGGACTTGCATACAAACTGTCATCCCCTATTTTACCCTCTTGGGGGTGGAATTTCCAAAAATCCTTCCTTAGTGGATGCCTCCATTGTATAAGGTATCTTTGTGCAAAATTTCAAATCTCTAGGTCCAGTGGTTTGGGCTGTGGGCTGATATATCAACAATCAGTTTATCATTTTATATATTAAGACTAGCTTTATAGCCCGCGACTTCGTCCGCGTAGATTATTTCTTTTTTCTAGATATGTATCATCGTAACAATATAGAGCTTTATTCATAGCTATTGTCCGCCACTACGTGTGATATTGACAAAGTTCAGGTAGATTGAGAGCTCACATGCGAGGATGCCACATAAGACTGAACCAGTCCTGCCGCAAATCAACTCTAGCAAATTTAAGAGTCATTCCCTGTGATTTATTAATAGCCATCGCGAAACAACCCTTAATTAGGAACTGTTATCTTTTAAATTCAAACGGAAGGTGATTTGGGATCAATGGTATACCTACGCGGCAAGAAGACTGTTCCTCCTCTGCCAGAACCAGTAAATATTTTGGCCTCAATAACATTGCGGCGGAGAGCTGTTACTTGTAGTCTAGTTCCACCACGGAATAGATAAATAAGGTTCTGTGAGTTCCACAACACAATTTTGGAGGCCTTATCTCTCTTTCTCTCTATAGTCTTTCCCTCATGTCTGAGGATCGTGGTAGGCATCATCTAGAGCGGATGATCTGCCTTCACCGGTTTCTGTCCAACCCGTCCCTCACGACCGTGTAAAACTTGGAGGACGAAGAGTCTTTTACTTGATCGGACCATCTAGTTGGTGAACGACCACGTAGTCGTTTTCCTTCCGTGTTTCCAACTATGATCAGTTTTTCCAAACTTTCATCGTCTTTGCGCACCATATGGCCGAAATACGAAAGAATACGTTGGTGGCATATGATGGACATACCCCCTTTTAACTACTGATATTTTCTATAGTGGCGACCTCTACCAACCTCTCGGTCATAAAAGACGGCACACTATACCAGGCAACCCCATATGCATATGGCATATGGTGGACAATCGGGTTTTAATTTGGAGCTGCGATCCGTCTCCAGCACCACATCTCGAATGCATCAATCCTTTTTCTTTCTCGGGCCAGTATAGTCCACACTTCCACTCCATACATGAAAATGAGGAATACCAATGCTCGTATTAATCGGATCTTTATTTTAATACCGATTCCTCTCTTTTTCCTGATGTTGTTTAGGCGAGTCATTGCATATTTTACCATTTCAATACGCCAATACCATAAGCCGAAATAATAAATTATGTAATTTTCACTCCGAAAATAAAGAACTTCATATACTAAATTTAATCCCCCTTTTCATTCCTTAAGGGTTCAAATTCGAACAACACCGATATTCGTTACGTTAGTTTATAACCATAAGCTTAAATAATAAATTTTTAGTGTACTTCCATACACAAATTCATTCCCCTTTTGCCCTTTCGGGATCGGAATTATCAAAAACGTTGAGGCACATATAAATAAATTTTCAATCGTCAGCCTAAACACAAAATTTGAAGGTTCTAACTTCGAAACTGATGGAATTTCATATAAACTTGCATCCCCTATTTTACCCCCTTAAGGATGGAATATCCAAAAACCCTTCCATAATGGTTGCCTACACTGTGTAATAATATATTAAGTGACGTTTACTTTGAAGCTGAACGAATTACATACATCCCATACCTTATCACCCTGTCGGGGGTGGAATTGTCAAAAAAGCTGAAACATGTATAAATTAATTTTCAATTGTCAGCCTAAATACAAAATTTTGAAGATCCTAACTTCAAAACTGACGGACTTTCATACAAACTTTCTTCCCCTATTTTACCCCCCTAGGAGTGGAATTTCCAAAAATCCTTCTTTACTGAATACCTACACTGTATAATATTAAATTTAGTGAAGTTTACTGTGGAATTGAAGAACTTGCATACTCAACTTCACTCCCGTTTTGCCCCCTTCGGGGGTGGAATTATCACAAACGCTGAAACAACTATACATTCATTTTCAATCGTCAGCCTAAACACAAAATTTGAAGATCCTAACTTCAAAACTGTCGGACTTGCATACAAACTGTCATCCCCTATTTTACCCTCTTAGGGGTAGAATTTCCAAAAATCCTTCCTTAGTGGATGCCTACACCATATAATAATACATTTAGTGAAGTTTACTTTGAAATTGAAGAACTTGCATACACAACTTCATCCCCCTTTTCCTCCCTTCCGTAGTGGAATTATCACATACGCTGAGATAACTATATATTAATTTTCAATCGTCAGCCTAAACATAAAATTTGAAAGTCCTAACTTCAAAACTGACGGACTTGCATACAAACTGTCATCCCCTATTTTACCCTCTTAGGGGTGGAATTTCCAAAAATCCTTCCTTAGTGGATGCCTACACCGTATAATAATACATTTAGTGAAGTTTACTTTGAAATTGATGGACTTGCATACCCAACTTCATCCCCCTTTTCCTCCCTTCGGTGGTGGAATTATCACAAACGCTGAGATAACTACACATTAATTTTCAATCGTCAGCCTAAACACATAATTTGAAGATCCTAACTTCAAAACTGACGGACTTGCATACAAACTGTCATCCCCTATTTTACCCTCTTAGGGGTGGAATTTCCAAAAATCCTTCCTTAGTGGATGCCTCCACTGTATAAGGTATCTTTGTGCAAAATTTCAAATCTCTAGGTCTAGCGGTTTGGGCTGTGGGCTGATATATCAACAATCAGTTTATCATTTTATATATTATTAAGATTATTAAGATGTATTTTTCATCTCAATTTAATGTATTTGTTACTACGAACAATGAACTGCTGTTATCACAATGAACTACTGTTATCATAATGAAATAAAATTCGTTGTGATGATTTTCGCCGTCGCCTTAGTTATTTCGTTTGTTTACTAAAATATTTGGAATAAAAAGGACTATTATTACACGTACTATTCAACTGATGAAAACAGATCTATTTTAAGACCAAAAGATTTTGTAGAGAAACAAAACTCACTCAAGTATGTTCAATATGATTTAGCATGCTATATGATCAAAGCAAACAGGATCATACAACACCTACAGACATAGAGCACCTTTAGGGGTACCCAAATAATCCCCATGTATGTTTCGCGAATTCTCGAGTTAAGATCATTTTACATATGTTTTAACTAAACTCTATTATATTTCTGATCATAGTGACTTATAGTTATAGTTGATAGTTGAGATATATGTGTGATTTATTTTTCTAAATCAGCTGAATAGTCATCCTAATCACTATTCAACTAATTGAAAATAACGCAATATCCGACCATTAAGTTCACTATGATCAATCACAATGATACATCACTATATCCATGCCAGATTTTGATTAAAATTTATGAAAAATGGTTATAACTCGAAAATTACAAAAAATCGCTCTGCATTCATGGGGGTGATTTGGGTAGCACTTAAGCGCTGCACAGACGTGTGTCCTGTGTCGGACACAAGCCACCAAAAACGTATTTACTGTGTGCTGTAGCGACGATCGGACACAGTTCACGTCTGCGCAGGGAGTGGCTGATTTATATACATCAAATATTCATTGGTGGCTTGTGTCCGACACGGGACACACGAAATGAAATGAAATAATTTATTCATTCAAATAGGCCTTCACAGGCACTTATGAATAGTCAAACTCTAATGCACTAATGCACGGTTCGGAAGGTTGATTTTGCTGAGAAGAGCCGGCAATAAACTCAGCAATTAATCTTTTCAAAAACAAACTTAAATTTATTACATCAGATGTTCCCTGCGAGAGCGAGCGCTACGTTTGTGCAACGCCTTAGAGTGCTATATCTCTGGAGTGCTATATCTATTTCAATTCATACTAATTCTTGGGACAACTTTATAAGGCTATACGAGTACGTAGAATAAAAACTACGCATAGAATAGTTTCCATTGTTAGTTCAAGTAAAAGACTAGAATAACCCAAAATTGAAAATTCCTTTCAAATCTATAGGTAGTATTTTCAGCTTTTACCTACACATGCTTTGGTTGGTAATCCGTTACTTTGCAGGAAAATGTACCTATATAACTTTTAAGGCATGATCAGGCTTTGTATTACCAACTCAGTGCTTTTCCATTAAGGCCTTTCGTAAAAGTTATTTTTGGATTTGTTTGGTTTTGGTTTTATGTCGATATAATATTTTTATTGAAATAGCTTTCGCCCCGCAGTTTCACTTGCATTCCTGAGGATTATAGGTAAAGTTGTTGCGTGAAAATTTTACCCTATTTTATTTCAGGCCACCATTAAGGCGTGTTGAATAACGTACACTCATATACAAAAACTTCACTATTAAGGTTAAATATTTGTTTAGTTTGTTTTGAATAGTTTCTTAATTTTAATATTTCGATTATTGTCAATACTATTATAGGCTATATCATAGAACGAGTAACAAACAGTTGTTGTGTAAGTCTTCGATGAAAATAGAAAATGTTAAAACATATATTGCTGTCCTTTTCTAACGCATGAGGACTTCTGAAAAGATCTCAAAATTTCTGGAATGGAAAGTTCCAAAAGTGTAAAACGGTTTTAATCGATCTGGAATTTTCTAGAAAGTTCGAAAAATATCTGGAATGATCTAGAAAATTTTAGAGTGAATGCAAACTATTATAATCGATATAGCATGTTTTGAGAAAGTTCTACAAATTTCTGGCTACATCTAGAAAGTTCCAAAATGTCCAAAACTGTTATTATCGAGTTAGAATGTTCGAGAACGTTCTAGAAATTTCCAGAATGATCTGAAAAGTTCCAAAATGAGTGCAATTTATTATGATCGATTTAGAATGATCGAGAATGTTCTAGAATTTTTCCGAATGATCTGGAAAGTTCCAAATTGAGTGCAATTGATTATGATTGATTTAGAATGTTCGAGAAATTTCTTGAATGATCTAGACAGTTCCAAAATTAGTAAAACGGTTATAATTGATCTGGCTTCATCTAGAAAGTTCTAAAATGTCCAAAACTGTTATTACCGAGTTACAATGTTCAAGAACGTTCTAGAAATTTTCCGAATGATCTGGAAAGTTCCAAAATGAGTGCAATTTATTATGATCGATTTAGAATGTTCGAGAAATTTCTAGAATGATCTGGAAAATTCCAAAATGAGTGCAATTTATTATGATCGAGAAAGTTCCAAAAATTTTCCGAATGATATGGAAAGTTCCAAAATGAGTGCAATTTATTAGAAGCGATTTAAAATGTTCGAGAAAGTTCTAGAAATTTCTAGAATGATCTAGAAAATTCCAAATGTGTAAAACGGTTATAATTGGTCTGGAATGTTCTAGAAAGTTCCAAATTGAGTGCAGTTTATTATGATCGATCTAGAATGATTGAGAAAGTTCTAGAAATTTTCAGAGTGATCTGGAAAGTTCCAAAATGAGTGCAATTTATTATAAACGATTTAAAATGTTCGAGAAAGTTCTAAATATTTCTAGAATGATCTATAAAATTCTAAAATGAGTTCAATTTATTATAAGCGATTTAAAATGTTCTGGAAAGTTCTAATTTTTTTTGGATTGGTCTGGAAAGTTCCAAAATGTGTACGAGTGTTATTATGGATCTATAAAAACCAAATCGAAGTGATGTACATCTAAATATTCTAGAGTGATCTGGTACTGGAAATTTCGGTATATAAATCGAAATTCAGTGAGTCGTCAGTTCAATTGTGATTGCAGTCGAGTAAAAAAAAGAACAAACTATTTGAATGTTCTGGAAAGTCTCTCAATATCGAAAATAGAAATCTATAATATGTTAAAAAAAATATCCTTAGATATTTTTTATACCATTAAACATGCGATGTATTTTAACCCGAGCAACGCCGGGTTTCGCTGCTAGTATAATACAAAAGCCTTATAAAAGTTTTTCACAAGCTCTGTTCCGTAACTTATTATAAGTTAAGACTATCGGGGCCCGTGAGGAGTTTGTTGCGTCGCTTCTTCTCCTCATACGGGACTTTTCCGAAGCGATAGTATTATAGCCCAAGAGCCCACGACGATCTGACCTTCGTCATTTTATAAAACCTGAAAGTTTCTCTGTGTATGTCCCTAATAGAGGTAAAAACGATCCCCAAATATGAAGTTTGGATCGCGGTGGCTTTGGAAGTTATCAGGTAGCAAAGGTGTAAAAAATTGCACCTCAAATTCGTTAAAGTATAAAGGTCAGTTTTTATATATTTTATTTGGACTAATATTAGAAATCACGTCGTCCATTGTCAGACACTTTGAATGGTGGAAACCCTCTGTCAGACACCCTAAAGTATTAAAAAATATTATTCAACTTTCGTCATTTTATAAAAGCTGAAATTTATATATGTTACTTGACGAACTATCAAACTATGATTTCTCAGTTGTCAGACACTTTCGATGGTGGCTTTGCCGTGTCAGACACATTAAAGGTCTACCGTAGGTGCGAGCGCGAGGTATATTCAATGTGATTTTTTTTTACAAACGAAAAGAGATAGACCCATACTTATTATGGAGAGCTTGCAGATAAATCATGAAATTTAATAAATCATGCAAAAAAAACTACATCAATGACCAAGTTTTAGAGTTAAGATCAAAAATCTAAAAATACACCATTATTTTGATATTTTTTTTTATAATCATCGTTATTTTAATAAGATTTTTGTTCCATATTTTTATTTTATTTCTACTTATCAATCAGATAAACTTTCTAGCTTTCAAATGACACTACTTTGAACAAAATACACCGATTACTTAAAAAGAAACAAAGACAAAACTAAAAGATGAGCTTTTCATTAAAAAAATAAATTAAAGTGCCGAACGCACTATTAAGGTACTATTAGTATTTATTTACTTGGAGTATAATGAATTAACGTTAATTCTCCGATAAGTACAAGTTTATTGTATACGCAAACGCGATAGGTAGTTTACTCACGTTAATTCTTTACACTCAGGGTACCTACTGAACCATATTTTCATTTACCAGCATACCATATTTTCAAGGGTGTCATTTTTTATATATTTTATTTGGAATAATATTAGAAATCACGTCGACCATTGTCAGACACTTTGAACGGTGGAAACCCCCGTCAGACACCCTTAAAGTTTTAAATAATAATGCTCATCTATTCGTTCTTTTCCTTGTTTCTTTTTACGTAATCGGTGTATTTTGTTCAAAGTAGTGTCATTTGAAAGCTAGAAAGTTTATCTAGTTGATAAGATGAAATAAAATAAAAATATGGAACAAAAACTTAATAAAAATAACGACAATAATAAAAAAAAAAAACAAAATAATTGTGTAATTTTAGATTTTTGATCTGTAACTCTAAAACTGGGTCATTGATGTAGAATTTTTTGAATGATTTATTAAATTTCATGATTTAATCTACAAACTCTCCAAAATAACTATGGGTCTATCTCTTTTCGTTTGTAAAATAAATCACATTGAATATACCTCGCGCTCGCACCTACGGTAGACCTTTAATGTGTCTGACACGGCAAAGCCACCATCGAAAGTGTCTGACAACTTAGAAATCATCTTTTGATAGTTCGTCAAGTAACATATATAAGTTTCAGCTTTTATAAAATGACGAAAGTTGAATAATATTTTTTAATACTTTAAGATGTCTGACAGGGAGTTTCCACCGTTCAAAGTGTCTGACAATGGACGACGTGATTTCTAATATTAGTCCAAACAAAATATATAAAAACTGACCTTTATACTTTAACGAATTTGAGGTGCAATTTTTGACACCTTTGTTACCTGATAACTTCCAAAGCCACCGCGATCCAAACTTCATATTCGGGGATCGTTTTTACCTCTATTAGGGACATACACAGAGAAACTTCCAGGTTTTATAAAATGACGAAGGTCAGATCTTCGTGGGCTCTTACTCTATTACGTTCTTTCATTGCGTGCACTACGCCCACCGAATCCTGATACCACAGAACCTTAATCATGGTGTTTGTATCGCTTGGCAGTCGCTGACGCTATTACAACAATAGTTTAAAAAAATAAAATATTCAATTACAGTTGCCAACCCTACGAATGATACTTACAAAGTTGAGGAGATAGATAATAAAATAATTATATACTTTAACATACGCATCAATAGTCTTCATCTATTTTGAGAAACAAAGAACAATAACACCAATAATACTCAGTAGAGAGTAGGTATTATTGTTCAATTCACATCATTATAAAAAAAAAAACCTAGAAATATTATTAAAGCTTTTATACAAAACATTTATAACATAAATTTTAAATAAGAGGCTTTAGGGAGAACTTAAATATCTAAGATGTACGAGAGATATATATCAAGATATTCTTAAAAGCCCATTAGGATTAAATAACTCAAAAAATATTTTTTTGTTAATTTGTTCTTGACCATGGATACTAAGTATAAATATGAATACTTATCTGTGTTTTAGTTCTATTTGCGTCGAATGGCGCGCATGAATAAATATTTTTCATTTCATTTTCATTTCTAAGTCCTTCAGTCGCATACATTTTATTTATAATATCACTTTAATATTTTTTTTTTTTTTTTTTTTTTTTTTTATACGACTAAGTCGGTAAACAAGCATACGGCCCGCCTGATGGTAAGCGGTTACCGTAGCCATATGGACGCTTGCAACACACGAAGCATCGCTCACGCGTTACCGACCTTTCCCCCCTCCCCGCATATTCACTTTCACATAGTCCGCATGATCAGTCATCGTCCAGTCATGTTTTAGTAAAATGGTGGTCATTGTACTAAAACTTTTCAGAAAATATGGGCGTATTATAGCGAAAATGTTACCTCAATCAAATATATGGAATACACAAGATCCGTGTCACATTGACCACACATATTATTAGAAATTAAGGGATATTGAAATTATTTGGCTGCATTATTAAAGTTTTGAAAAAAAAGTACTAATTATGACCTTGGTATGATTGATGGAAGACTTTTTAACATTTTAAATAAAGTGAAAAGTAAAATGCTATATAATGGAGAAGCTAAATGAATGCGATCAGTTTGCTTGACCGCCCACCCGCCGCATACATATTACGGTTTCGCTGTATTGTTAGCTAATTAGGCTGCTGCATCGAACGAGAACATTGTCCATATAAACGGTCTAATGGGCTAGATGACAAAAAAATCTATTTACTTATAAAAATCATTAGACACGTATTTTATCTTTTGTTAATTAAACAAAAACATACGAAGATATCGTGTGTTGAAGTACCGCGTGACGTCACGGTGTGGTACACTTTTTACTCTAAAATGACGCCTCAAGCCCGAACTCCCGAACTTTGATTCGCTTTATCTTTGTCAATTTTTTATGATTTGGTAAAGCAAAAAATACGTGTTCAATATTTTTTGATAATCTAAGTGACGGACTAATTAGAATTATATTTTTTTTTACCTAGGAATCATCCTTCTTTGATAAGGAGCAACTGTTATTATTTATATTACAAATAAATAATTATCCCTCTAGATATAATAATATTTAATTTAAAATCAATACCGGTACCTATTTACTTTTTCGATTGATAATGCAAATTATAATGTTCATATCACACCCTATAATACTTAGATTACTTTCTCATATATAACATAGATACCTATTATGCTATACGATATATTATAATGATTATTCATGAGCGAAGTGTCACCCGTTGATAAATATTCAGTGTTCGGCTAAATCCTGGCAATAATACGTAAGCTTAACATATATACTGTCTTGTAAATGATGACGGAATATCTGTCATCTTAATGATTTGTGGATTATTCCTTGAAATGTATTATATTGTATTTTCTTAAACTAGTTCATAGATACTTTTGTTGTTTGAGCTAAATTTATTTACATAGATACCCCTGGGGTAGGTAATTATCATTACAATACGTACCATGTCACCTTAACTAAAAAGATTTCTCGGCACGAAAGGATAAGGCCAAGGGAAGACAATATGAATGAATAAATAAGGACTGAATGACCCGTAATTGAACTTATGATAATGAAAATGTAGCCTAGGTGAAAATATTAAGTAAAGGGTGAATTAAGTAAAAGGGTAAGACTATTATCTGCTAAACGATTTTGTAAGACCTTCTGAGAATTACGAGATCTCGTTTAGCTGTCTTGTTCTTTCTACTAAAGTATCTTGGTAGTCCCACGGAGTTAAGAAATGGAAAAAGAAGGTTTTACATGAATGAGTGTATCTAAACTATACTATCTATGTTTATGACCATGAGATCTTATATAAAAGGGCTAAAACACAAAACTATAAAAGCTCTACAAACTAAATTGGAACAGGAAACCATCTCTTCACTGTTTCTTATCACGTACACATGTGGAAGGATCTTCGATAACGACCATTCAGCTCTGGGTTTATTTAAGAAAAAACTCCAAATGGATTATAGTTTTTTTCTTATCCGCTACGCAGGGATAGTTATGAGCTCGTTTTTGTTTGTGAATTTGTATCTATGTCAATACATTACAGCCATGGCATTATTGGCAGATTATGTTTGACTGCAATAATGTGAATTAAACAATATATGGCTTCATTATCATCTTACCATAGCATATTAATTTTATAAATGCGTAAGTACATTTGTTGTTTATTTATTTGTTACCTCTTGACGCCGCAACGGAACTACTCATTGCGAGGAAATTTGGTACGCAGGTAGTAGGATATGAAAAAAAACAAGGCAAATTTTATCCCGGAATATATTACTTAGGTATTAAGAGTATTTTTAAGAGGGGTAGAGCATAGCGTTTCATCGCTCTAAGAGCAACTCGACTGGGAAAGTATGTACCTCCACCTTAATAGCTAAATGACAATGTTGTGTTCCTGCGCGTGAGTAAGGTCATTGGTAGGGGGGAAAGATCGGTAATGCGTGAGTGACGACGTGAGAAGTGCCAGCACATGCATCCAAAGAGCTACGGTAACCGCTTATCACCAGGCAGACCGTATGCTTCTTTGCCGACAAAGCCGGGTACGTGAGTGAAATCGCGGGGTAAAAATCAGTACGTTCATATAGTATTTTACCTAGGTATCTCTACCTATAACTCTACTATCTATTTAGAGTTTTTGAACCAGAATATTTATTTCCAATCCCTTTATGTACTTTCGTAAAAAGTGTAACAGAAATATAAAAAGTTCAAACACAAAGTTTTATTAAAAACTTTTTTACATCAAAAGGACGTCTTCTAAAAAGAGTTAGTATCCGTCGGTTGATAAGTTAGCGATCCAATAGGTAAGGGAAAAAAACTCCAAGTTCAAAGGAACTACAAAAAGAAAATAACTCTTAGAAGGGTATTCTTAATAAAGCAGGTAAGTTGATAGCGTTTGGGGACTGTTTTCAGGTCTTTGAATTAATTTTGCGAAGTTTAGTTGTTATTTTATCGTCTTCAAATTGACGATGTAAAACAGAAGGTTTTATCTCACCTTCGAGTCCTTACTTCTAGTAAAATATAGTTAATATTAACTTATTTGAATGAAATCCCTTCACCGTATCGTGACATCAGAGTAAAGGAGTAAATAAAATAATATGATCGACATTCAATAACTCTTCAATACATAACACATTTCAAACATCTGAAACCTTTGCGATATCATGCGAATAGCGGTAGAGACCTTTTTTATGGGCAAATACTACTATAAAGACTTACATAAGCCTACCTGCCTTCAGGGTATATTCTAACCATATTCTGAAGTGCTAAACACAGCTTACAAAGATACGATGTACTTACCCAAAATGTCTTTATTGTTTATATTTCTTTGTTACTTAGAAGAAATTGTTGGGCCGTTTATATAAATAAAAAAGTATTATGGCAAAATCATTTCAACAGATCTCGTTTGAGAAGGTAGAGTGAGTGAGTGGGAAAAGGGTTTCCCATACACAGCTCCCGCAATGAGCGACGCAATTGTATGTAGTTAGTATTTACATCGAACAATTAACCCGAAGAATTCCCCACCACCGACAATGACTCTGATTGGCTAAATCAAGGACACATCATGCGCTCTGATTACCTTAAGTCAAGGACACAAAAAAATAAGATGAAGTGATTGGTCGGTACTGTTATTAATCAGTGCAAAAGCACTTACTAGTTGCGGAAATGGTTTGCTTGGAATTACTCTAAAGGGATTTTCCTCGATGTTACCACCACATCAACTTTAAACCAAAAAAAATAGTGCAATATATTATATATTTTCTGTAGATAACTTTGGTTATTTGTACTGAAGCAATAAAACTATTTCATTAACTTCCATTACTCGTCCTTAGAGTATTAGAATGAAACACAATATGATCCCTACGTGGTTTTAATAAGCAGACTAACTCCGGAAAATGAACAGTGATATTTGTATCTTACAAGTTTCTTGTGTTCTGAAAGCTTAAACTTGGCTTAAGTAAATTTTCGGTTTCTCCGTTCAAATATATGGGGCATATTACGATTTATGGCTAGTATTTCTTCCGCCCCGCTACGTTATAATTAATATACATTTAACAGAAATATAATAAATAATTTTGCTCGTGGTTAAAAAAATAATAATGTCATCAATTATAATAGGACGCGCGTCTCTCGTGAGAACCAACGGGATCGGGAATAAAAGCACGGTAAAAGTATCTATAACTTTTACCGTGGAATAAGGTCTCGTTTCGCCTCATTAAAACCTCTCATGATAAGAAGGCTCTGGTACATAGGGGAAAGTCCTACAGTACCGACCGGCATCCAGTACCGGTACCATTTAAGAGGATTGAATTTAATGTGGAAACTGCAAGATTTGGGTCCATGAGGCTTGTGTAAACGTATCAGAGCTGTCTAACCAAAATATTTGTAGTTATTGTATAACGGCTCATGTTTTTGCTGGCCGGTACTGGAGGCCAATTTTATTCAGGTTGATTTTGCAGTCTTCAAATTTTATTAATAAAGTTTCTAAATATAATTATTTAGAAACTTTATTATTTACACATTAAACATTGATATATTTAGTAATTATTTCCAGTTCCTTAACATATTTCAGTTGATATTTAACATAAAATCCAAGACTTTTTTATTTACCCTTGCATAAACCGTACTGTAGGACTCTCCCCCACTTTGCTCATAAAATTACCATTGTTTCCGTGGGGCAGCGATTTAGCACACATTTTATATTGTAGTCAGTTTTAATTTTAGTTTTGTTTTACTTTATTTTTGAATAGTTAATATAAAATAACCTTTATGCTTCTCAAAATAAATTCGCCGTATGATATAATATGTTACGTTATTTATATTGGTACACTTACCTGATAACATAAGTCAAATATCAATAAGCCTGTTTCCAAGAAAACCGCACCTCTAAAAACCACATTTATTTAATATAGAAGATAGTGATACGTTTGAAATAAATATACGAAATAAATCCTTCTTTTCAATAATTGAATATCCACAAATGCGACGAATAAAATGAAAATTCTAGGAAGGCCTGGCAGAGAATTTCGCAAAGACATTGTTCGCATCTTTGTTACTTTGCATAACAGAACGTAAGAAAAACACATCTATTTTATAGAACTTCTGAAGAAAAGACGTAACAAACAAAAAGATTTCATTCAACGGTATATAGAGAAAAACTGCATCTCGTCCTAAGTTTTCACATTTTAGTCTGTGGATACATGGCACAGTATAATAAACAAATTACTATGTAATATTTAATTTTAGTTTCAAAACACTATGGTGTTACCAACAGCCACCACATAATAAAATTGGGCCTTACTTGATAATCTAGAAATGAGGTTTGCTACACTCTGCGTACTGTACGTGGCATGGCAATTAATTTGCATAGTTGAAGCGCCGCCCGCGTCAAGCGCATATGGCTTGTTGTCTCTACCAGTGTTTGCTGTATATTGTATGATTCAATACAACTGTGTATCAATAAACTTATTTGAGTGGCTATCACATACATTACACTCGCGCTAAAAGCTATCACTAACATAAAGTTCTCAAATGACTACAATAACTGCACTTTTTAAACCCATATAATGTGCCGACCTCGTACTCACGTTCCTATCGTATCTTCTTTTATTTGTGTGTGGTATGATAGAAAAAGAAAATAATTATTGTTTAACTATTATAGTGCAGAGTATCTTTATTTTGAAATAAAATATGTGCACTACTGCTTCTTTTTTTAATTTAGGTCGTTATTATAATGAAACATTTTTAATTTAGTGTTAATACTTTATTTTGTTTACATTCTAGTATGCTAGATTAATTTCCTAAGAAAATGTACGGGAAAGGTTTATTTTCCATTTGTAACATTTCTAGTACCCTAACCTAACTTGGCCCCATAGTCTTATCCTTATCAGAGACATGATCGATTAAGGCGTGCACTGACTACGATTTTGAAAGCACTCGTACTTCACTGGAATAGGGTTGAAAATGGTAAATCATAAATGTGTCGACTCTATGAAATGGACTGTTATTTACGGGTTTTCTTTAGATTATAAAGAATATACACATTAAATTGAATAAGTGTCCGGTTAACATTCTAATATAATTCAATATCTTAAATATTCTTAAAAATAAAATTGTTAGATGTAACTTTTTTATTGAGAATATCAAAGCACTTTTTAATATTCTATTCGGTTAACATTTTTCTCAAAACCCTCTTCTATCCACAGTATTTTTTTTTTGTTAAGTATATTCATTGCGCTACGTCATACTCGACTCTCAAAGAAACCCATTTTTGTGCATTTGAGCTTAGACGGCCTTAAGCTAATAAAAATATTTTAAAAAAATCGCTGTTTTCTCGCTAACTATACCTTTTTTCAAAAATCAATAAATACCGATTGCAATAAATCAAAAATTAAAGGACAGTCACTTCAGACCTCATTCGCGTGGCTTCAACCCTTATTGACCCGTCTAAAGTTTCCACCTCGTTTAATTAAAATATAGTAAAGCCTAGTAGTAACTGTCATGAATAGAGAAGATTTTAGTGGCTAGATAGCTTAACATTCAGGGTACATTTTGTCACTTAAGTGATTACGTCTTTAACTTAAGATGAATAGAAACTTCGTATTTATTACTACAAGATATTATTTACTCTATGCTACAAGGAAGAACATAATTTAATGCATATACTATCCTTCTTATTTTACTTTTTTTTTTTATAAAACTGGGTCTCACTAGGACTTTGCTAGTTGATATAAATATCTATTCATTATAAACTTTTCGATAGTAACTAACCAAAAGTAGGTAATATAGTAACACTATACATGGAAAGACGCTCGAGGCGTGCAGCTCGGCATATATTGTTATTAACTGAAACTTGTTTTCTAAGAATACATACTCATTCATATATTAGTAATAGATGTTTCCGGCGATTTCACCCGAGTTACTGAAATAAAAAGTAGCTATCTCCTTCTTTATACCTTAGACCATCTGCGTGACAAATTTGATAGCTGTCAGTTTAGCGGTTTAGGAATTAAAGAGTTACAGACAGATAGACAGCTACATTCGCATTTATAATATTAAAGTAGGTATATGGATTATAAATGCGAAAGTTTATGTATGTGTTTTGTGAGTTTCTTACCACTCAGCACGTAACGGTAAAACGGAAATGTAGGCATATATCTGGGGGCACGGAAGTGCCCCCCGCCAAGACAGCCAAGCGAAGCGAAAGGGCACTACCTACCTTTTCTCGAAGCGCTTCGTCGATTTTTTGAACCCTCATAACTTGGGTTTGGATTATACCAGATAAACAAAATTCTCAGGATATGATGTCAATAGTGAACTTATTAAGCATATTAAGTTTCAATAACATAGCTCTTATACTTTAGATTTTATTGATATCTAAAAAACCCCGATTTCGTCACTGACTCACTGATGATCATCAAAACTCATAGGGTACTTCCTAAGTCCTAGAAAGCTGAAATTTGGTATGTAAGCTTGTATGTACACAATCAACAAAAAAATTATAAAACTTGGAAATATAAAAAAAAAAACAATAACAACTTACAAAAATATGTGGCTTGGCCGTTTCACTACTACAAGAACTATTGCATAACAAAAAAGTAATGAACAGTGAATACATTTTTCACCCTACTCCCATGTGACGGCCAAGCCACATATTTTGACTACGGTGTGTAGTTTGTGAAGTTAGGGCTTGTAGAGTAAGTGCATGTAGAGTTATAAACTTGGCTTTACATGAGATCTGATAACTTTTTGACAGTGCGAGCCATGTCTTGGCAACACTTTACGTAAATATGTTTTTGGTGGGATTTTTATTACCAAAGCTTATAACACCAAAGAGTTGTATGGTCCAGTATCCCGAGCAAGTGAAGAATTGCCGTTAGTAAACGCTTACTAATGCGTTTACATTTACGACACTTCTCTATAGGAATTGGGACATCTCTATATTCTCTAAATTGGCACAGCGCTTCTAGCGGAATACTCATGCTACTAATTTCTCCCATACGAATTTATAGTTAACAGACTGACGCAAACGCATTAGCAAGCGTTTTTTAACGTCAATTCTTTACACTCGGGGTACTGGAGTCGTGCCCTGGAAGACCTATTATACTTTTTATGCAGGGAACGCTTGTGAAACCGTGGGGTGAAACCGTGAGTTACAATTTAAGCTAACCAAAATTGAACTGTAGATTTTTTCTTTGCTACGTTAGTTGGCAGTATTGTCATTCGAATATCGCTTTGAAAGGGCAACTAAATGACACACAATAATAAATTTTGTGTCTATGACATTAAGGTTCAGAATAAATACAAAAAAATGCCCAATAAGGCGCTGGCGGCCGGATTTCGTTTAATTACAGATGCGTTGCGTAAGACGCGTAGGGGGTTAATACTATTAATTTATAAATACGTCGTATATGTCGTACGTCATGTTATAAAATTGCGTCAGTTTGATTCTGTATTGGTCCTTCCTTCTCATCGTGGGGTTTTATTCCGAGAAGAAAGCTTATATCATTCTTCTTTAAACCATGATATGTAAATACATTCAATATTTCTACTCAAACTTAAAGAACCATACCGAAAAGTTTAATCACGCTAAGTTTATTAAAGTATTTTTTCTTATTTCATTAATTAGAACCTCGGTAATTACAATCATAAACGGAAATCCATTAGCCCTAACTGCTGTTTCTCATCGTGTTAAAAAAATGCAAAATGACATCAAACCTCCCATTTAATCAATTGCTCAAAGCAAAGCTAAAAAGAAACCACCAAGAAAAATACCATACGAATGGCAATGACAGATACCCGGCACAAAAACAGGAGAAATTTAAAATTGCTTTTTATTTCCCTGGGACTTGTGATTAAAATCCTGAACACGTTTTTATTCTCTGCCTTCGTAGACGTGTTATTCCAAGTTATTAACTCGAATGAACGTCGACGTTTTAATTTAAGTTCCAGAATCTAAAGAATAGCAAATAAGGTAATGTCAACGAAAATCTAGTGTAAATATTTTTATATCGGGATGTGTTTTTGGTGTATTAAACCCATTCACTTCCATCACATATTTTTCGTAACAATCTAAGCAAAATACAAAACAGAAAACCCTAGATTAAATTTAGCTATGTACATCATAACATTTGATGATCAACGTTTATTCAACTTCTAAAGACTACAAATACACACTTAAAGAAACTAAACAATGTCATCAAAGGTTTTACCTCGGAATCAGTTCCACGTAGAATATCCTTCAATTCTTTAAAAATTGGAATTTATTCCTCTTACCTACCGTTTTCTTTGTTTTCCGCTGATTATTTTCTTGAAGCGTCGACGTCGAAGATAACGAGGCCTCTTTCGAGGTGCCTCCTCATTTCCCAGTAGGTTTGTTTATTTTTAATTTTAGCCATGCGATTTTATTTCAAACCGCGCTTAAGGAGATACTGCATAATACCTCTTTATTTTAATTGAATAGTGCTTCAGTTCTTTACATTTTTTAGACTTACCCCCTTATTCATAATCACTTTTTAACTAAATCAGTGTAATAGTGTGCCCCGTCTCACTCTTTCGATCACCAAATGTCACCTGTCAGATAATGACTTCGGAATTTTAGCTAATCAACGTTTGATAACTTTATTATGAATAAGGGGGTTATGGTGTAGCATGTAAGTAAATTATTTTTTTATATCTTGTAAAACAAGTCAACCAAAAAATAAGGCTTCGAACATCATGTGGATTACTTTTAAACACTTAAAATTTTCTAGTTGGCTTCGACTTAATTTTCTTACATGTAATAATAAAATAATGTTTGGAGCCTTTGATAGTGGGTATACTAATGCATGAGATGACAATTCAGTCTTCTGCGACCAATCTCTTCTCGCCACCATTTTTAGGTCAACGGTCAATCTGGGGAGGGTAAAGGGGTGTCTAGGGGAGGATTATTATCCTGAATCTTTTATGTAAAGCATCGCATCACTGAGACATCCTCACGTAGGATCGTTAAAGATAGGATTGCTGACTTGCAAATTGACCTACGTGATGTAAAAAGGTTTCATTTTTATACAAATATTCATAGTTTTTCTAATTAAGTGATCCGGAATGATTTATGAATATATAATTCTTAAAAGAGTACATTTTTTATAAAACTTTGAAATAAATACTTAAAACGTATTATGATGATAATAATACCATATCTTAAAAAATCTGAAAGGAAGCAGGAATAAACCACCTACTACAAAGTCTCGTGCGAAATTTATAATCCCGACCAAAGGAAGTTAACGACAGATTCAACTTATCAGAGCCTCCGTTTCCGAGAGACATGAGATTGTCATTTAAGTCAAGCATGCGTGGGATTAGAGATACGTGACTCCTTATATTACAGAAGGCAACCACCCTTTGACGCAAAAAATAGCTCAGTTGGTATATCTTATTACCTGACTATTTCGAAAAGTGATTTCTATTTCGGTATCATTACAATTGTATGACCTGTTTAAAAAGCTTTTATTACTGATTAGCCGGATTCTAATATAAAAAAATACGGATTAGGATTAACCTTTTTTTTGTTTACTAGTAATTTTTATTTGTATGTTATGGACGAATAAAATAAAATGAAGGAATATTTCAAAATAAGTATTTAAAAAAAGTTGTAGCTTTGCGTCCCGCTAGTTTACTCGCGATCCCCTATTATTTTTCCTCTTTGGGGTTGAATATCGGAAAATTCCTTCTTAGTGAAATGGCTTTGACTTTGTGTTTGACCCCTAGGGCTCTCATGGTATATTTCCTACAAATTTCAAATTTGTGCGTTCACCTATTTAAGTTGTCGTTTTCTGTCAGTATTTTTTTATTTACTACGTGTAAACCTTTGTTTGACTCAAATCACTATGGTAAGTGATGTTGTGGCCGAAGGTGGTAACCACACAAATCATAGAAGGAACTGGCTCTTAAGTGCAGCTGTCTCTGTAGAGACTTACAAAGTAATATTTTTTCTTATCTATTAAACAGCATGGAAATATCTCCGTTGCATTAGTAATGAAATGATAAACAATAGGATTATTATCAACCGTAAGTTATTAGCATATCAAACCCAAATATAAATTAAACAACAATTCCTTCATAGGCTATAGTTGATGTACAATAGGCGTTGACCCCAAAAGCAAATCTGGGGCGTATCATGAAACCAGGAATTCCGTTACAATGCAATGGAATGTTAATGGCCCAACACGTTTGAGCTAAACTATCGTTAGAAAGAAACAATGGTACAACGTTAGTCGACAACTTTGGGGTTCGCAGAAACTAAATTTAGATTTTAAAGTAAAGCTCGCGGTTCGCTTTGTTTGTAAAATATTAAATACTAGCTGTCTCGCGCGGTTTCACCCGCGTTCCCGTGATAAAAAGTAGCCTATGTCACCCGGGGATAGTGTAGCTTCCCAACAGTGAAAGAATTTTTCAAATCGGTTCAGTAGATTCGGAGCCTATTCAATGCAAACAAACAAACAATCAAATCTTTCCTCTTTATAATATTAGTTAGATTAGATTTATATAACGGAGTCTGTTTTAAAAAATTGACGTTGCATTAAACCAACCTTACACTTTACAAGTAAAATGGCTGTGACAAAAAGACGGACGGATGGATGGACATGATGCAACTGCATGGTTTATCTACGGTACCTTAAAAATGGTAAATAAAGCTTACACAATAAAAATCACAACAGAATATTACATATTCATTGACAATATCACTTCCGATAAATCTGACCGCACGTATATATGGATCTTATTTTATCATGCGAATTAACCGCAGATTGTGACGGAAGTGGCTTATAGACCTATTACGTAAATATAACTATGAACACCATTTATTGGCAAGGAATGAAAATGATTACTAATCTAGCATGCTTGAAAGATGTTATAAGATAAAGTTTTTATTCAAGAAAGATGCCAAAAGATATTTGCGGGGTCAGCAATGAGCGAGTGATACCCCTGGTGTTGCAAGACTAATGTGATCGCTTACCATCAGATGGACCGTAAGCTTGCTTAGTAGTATAAAAAACAAACAAAAAACTACACTGGACTTACGTGGTAATACAAAAGACCTTTTCACAGGGAAAGCCCCTAAAACATTAGCGTGATTAATAACTTTGCATGATCATGATTTTTATAGACTAGTACCTATCCAAAATCTTAATATAATAAATACACAGATATTTTAAATATAAAACGAGATCGTGTCTTATCAAGTTTATCAATGTTTGAACACAACTCAAACATTGTTGTACACTTTATTATTCTTTTATTACATTAATCTGCGTTTTCTTTTACATGGAACATTACAGCTTTGTAAAGTAATATTATTAATTATTGCGACACATATTCTCGCGACACCGTATTAAGTAAGAGGATTGTTATTATGTAATTTTTTAATACGGCCTGATTGTCGTAAT
Source organism: Polyploca ridens (assembly GCA_951394255.1). Taxonomy (NCBI): domain Eukaryota; kingdom Metazoa; phylum Arthropoda; class Insecta; order Lepidoptera; family Drepanidae; genus Polyploca; species Polyploca ridens. Next base: position 7,894,741 of record OX596259.1, on the reverse strand, counting down.
AATTGTATAACTCGTACGTAATAGTACATAATAATAATCTTTATTTACAACAAATATGTACAAAATACAATCTATATATAGAAAATTTCCTCAAGCCTGCCGCTGCTTCCGATTAACGGCAGGGTTCCCAGAAGGCTGGCAGCGTTTGCTCTTTGGATAGCCAAGCTGACGCGTTGGCGGAAAAAGTACATTATGAGATATGTGTGCAAAGTTGGTAATTACAGATGAGGCGATAAGAGAGCCGAGAGTGTAATGATCAATGCACACGCGTGTCATAAGACGTTTTTAAACACTTGAGAGGAAAAAACAGACTTGTATTTCTTGGACTAGATTTTTTGATAATAATCAACCATACAATGAGAGAACGTTAAAATAATGGCGCGCTGGTTTTTTTTTTTTACATCTATGCTCTGTCAAACTGTTTTACCCGTTTATATTAAGAATGCTTCATCTACACACATATCAATTGCATTGAGGTACAAACTTAACATAATCGGGATTATACTTATCATAAAACTATGCGGTAATGTAAAGTAAAAAACACTAGTGCATAATAAGCTGCATTAAGATACTAAAAACGGTGCAATAAATGTCACTTTACGAGCAATTGTGTTGATTTATATCCACTAAAATATAATTAACTTTATAAATTACAGGATTTATAAAAGATAGTTATTAACTGCCTCCCAACAGTCAAATTGTCAAAAGAAAAATCCTCATAAATACCTTTTAATTTTACATAGATAGATATCAAAAATTTATACTAAAAAAAACTATATACAGGTCGTTGTTTTGGTCAGCGACGAGCGACTCAGGATCGATAATACATGTGATACTGGTGCTAAAAAAAATAAAAAAAAAAAATTATTTTTTTAAATAATAAAAATAAAAAAAAATTGAAAATCATGTAATAAGCTAAAGTGTAGACATAATACTCAACGGGAGTACGAGGGAGTAAAGGGGTGGGGCGATGGCGGCTTGTGCCTAGCTCTAGTCTGTGCACGTGCCTAGTAACCATACTTTGCGGTAATTTTATTTCAAATTGAATAAGGTATTTCTCAACATATTTACAGTATTTAATGGAATTAAGTCCATTTTTTGGGGATATATATTTTGTACTACCGCTCCTCGGTCGCTTGTCGCCGACCAAAACAACATCCTGTATATACTAGCTGCCCGGCGCAACTTCGTTCGTGTGGTGCTACCCTACCCTGTGATGCTACCCTACCCTACCCTACCCTACCCTACCCTACCCTACCCTACCCTACCCTACCCTACCCTTTTTTTTTTTTTTTTTTTTTTTTTTTTTTTCGTGGGGAAATCCTCATGGATACCCGGGCACTCCGGGGGGAGCGGCCGGGTTATGTCAGACTCCTACTGACTAAAACCCCACGGCGTTCCTACCTGTCGCTGCCGGCTGGATATACGGGGGCGCCGAAGCATTCGTCCGCGTATCCAGCAGCGACGGCCTGATCGGAGGCCTCCTCTTCGTCGACGGCAGAGACCGGAGCTCTTGTCTCCGCCGTCTCCTCCTGAGTAGCGTGCGGGAACACACGCTCCACTACTCGAGCCCGATGTTGATGGGCGGCAGACTCCCCCGAGTCTGCCACCCTTGGGCCCATGTTGGGGGGAAGGTGGCTTAAAAAAGCCGCCCTCCGACGCCCGGTTCTCCTGCGGCGGATAGCCAGGGTGGTAGTGTCCTCCCTGTCACGTTCCGCCGCCTCCTTTGCGAGCATAACTCGCTCGCAAAAGGAGTGGAGTGCGTCCCACGATCTCCCGCTGTAAACCACAGCGTGAACCACGCTCGGCAGCGAGAGATCTGTCCCCACTTCGGCGCAGAGCTCGCTGCGCTCGCTTGCCCAGGCTGGGCACACCTCCAGCGTGTGCTGTGCCTCCTCCTCGAGGCACCCGTCACAGTGGTGGCATTCGGCGGTCGGCTCCCTCCCGGCAATCCGACACAGATACCTCCCGAAACAACCGTGTCCCGAGAGGATCTGCGTCAACCGGAAGGTCAACGCGCCGTGCCTCCGCTCCAGCCACTCATCCAACACTGGACGGATGGCCTCAATGGTCCTGAGACCAGCACTAGGGTGCTCCAACCTGGATTGCCACTCTTGGATGGCGAGCGTGCGCAACTGCGCCCTGCGCCCCTCCACCTCGCGTGGTGCCGGCGTCTCGCCCTGGGCCAGCGCCTCCTGGCGCCAGAAATAAACTGACGACCCTACCCTACCCTACCCTACCCTACCCTACCCTACCCTACCCTACCCTACCCTACCCTACCCTACCCTACCCTACCCTACCCTACCCTACCCTACCCTACCCTACCCTACCCTACCCTACCCTACCCTACCCTTTTTTTTTTTTTTTTTTTTTTTCGTGGGGAAATCCTCATGGATACCCGGGCACTCCGGGGGGAGCGGCCGGGTTATGTCAGACTCCTACTGACTAAAACCCCACGGCGTTCCTACCTGTCGCTGCCGGCTGGATATACGGGGGCGCCGAAGCATTCGTCCGCGTATCCAGCAGCGACGGCCTGATCGGAGGCCTCCTCTTCGTCGACGGCAGAGACCGGAGCTCTTGTCTCCGCCGTCTCCTCCTGAGTAGCGTGCGGGAACACACGCTCCACTACTCGAGCCCGATGTTGATGGGCGGCAGACTCCCCCGAGTCTGCCACCCTTGAGCCCATGTTGAGGGGAAGGTGGCTTAAAAAAGCCGCCCTCCGACGCCCGGTTCTCCTGCGGCGGATAGCCAGGGTGGTAGTGTCCTCCCTGTCACGTTCCGCCGCCTCCTTTGCGAGCATAACTCGCTCGCAAAAGGAGTGGAGTGCGTCCCACGATCTCCCGCTGTAAACCACAGCGCGAACCACGCTCGGCAGCGAGAGATCTGTCCCCACTTCGGCGCAGAGCTCGCTGCGCTCGCTTGCCCAGGCTGGGCACACCTCCAGCGTGTGCTGTGCCTCCTCCTCGAGGCACCCGTCACAGTGGTGGCATTCGGCGGTCGGCTCCCTCCCGGCAATCCGACACAGATACCTCCCGAAACAACCGTGTCCCGAGAGGATCTGCGTCAACCGGAAGGTCAACGCGCCGTGCCTCCGCTCCAGCCACTCATCCAACACTGGACGGATGGCCTCAATGGTCCTGAGACCAGCACTAGGGTGCTCCAACCTGGATTGCCACTCTTGGATGGCGAGCGTGCGCAACTGCGCCCTGCGCCCCTCCACCTCACGTGGTGCCGGCGTCTCGCCCTGGGCCAGCGCCTCCTGGCGCCAGAAATAAACTGACGCGAGGGCTCTCGCCTCGAGGTCCCATGGCAAGGAACCAGCCAGCACACATGCCGCTTCGCAGGAGATCGTGCGATATCCCCGTATTGCCCTAATCGCCACCACCCTCTGCGGTCTCCGCAGGAGAGCGATATTGCGGCGATTCAGGGCCTCCGCCCATACGGGAGCTCCGTACGTCACCATTGATCGCACGATCCCCAGGTACAGCCGCCTACAAAGGGCGCCCGGCTCGCCAGTGTTCGGCAGCAGCCGCCCGAGAGCAGCCGCCGCGCCCATCACCCTAGGCACCAGGCGTCCGAAGTGGGCTGTGAAATCCCACCGACCGTCGAGGACGAGACCTAGGTATCTCATCGTCGACCCGACGTCTATGCGGACTCCACTCACGACGATATGGGCATCCCGAGGTGGCGCGTGCCGAGGCCCGTGAAAACACAGGGCCTCAGACTTGCTAAGGGCCACCTCCAAGCCCAACCGTCGTATCCGGCCCACAAATTGCGCCACTCCAGCGGTGGCGCGGTAGGCAGCTGTACTATACCTCGTGCCGCGGGCGGTGACCAGAGTATCGTCGGCGTAACACGTTACGTCGACACCCCGGATACACGGTACCCGCAGCACCCAGTCGTACCCGATGTTCCACAGGAGTGGACCCAGAACCGAACCCTGTGGAACACCGCACGACATTTCCCGTCGGCCCCAGCCCTCTCGGCCGGGATAGACCACCGACCTTTCGGACAGGTAAGCCCCGATAACTCGGCGCAGGTACAGGGGCACTCCATGATACCGAAGCGCCTCCAGTATGCAGCTCCAGGGGAGGGAATTGAATGCGTTGGCGATGTCGAGTGACACCGCCAAGACAACCCCACCCCGGGCAACCACCTCCTGCGCTTGGGACTTAACCCGCATCACCGCGTCGATGGTCGATCGACCCCTGCGGAACCCAAACTGGCTCTCCGCCAGATCCGGACCCACACCCTCTAGGTGCTCGACGATCCGCCTAGCCACAACTCTCTCAAAGAGTTTGGCAATGTCGTCGAGCAGCACGATGGGCCGGTATGCGGAGGGAGATTCCGCTGGACGCCCTTCTTTCCGGAGGAGAACCAGACGGCCTGTCTTCCACCTCTGTGGAATTATGGCTTGAGCCAGACAGGCGTCGAATAGTCCCCTCAATCGATGCTCCAGGGCGTCGGGGTTCAGGGCTAGGGCCAACACACGTCCCGGAACGCCATCGGGGCCAGGGGCCGAATTTTTGGCACGAAGCCTCAAAACGGCCGCATCCAGCTCCCCCTGCGATACTTCCGGGACCACCTCAGTCACGTCCGGTAGTAGGGGCGCTGCGTCACGCGCAACCATCGCCGGGGGAAGATGTTCCTCCCTGTGTGGAAACAGGGCCGAAACAACCTCCTCCCGGAGTCGCGGCTGGAGACTCTGTGTGATCGGGGGGGCCCAGGGGCGAAGCTTGCCCCTCACAGCCTTGTAGGGCCTTCCCCACGGATCACGATTGAGAGCCTCCAACGACTCCTCCCAAGCGCGGGTTTTGGCGATGGCTATCGCCGTCTGCAGCGCCGTTTTCTCGTCCCTGTAGGCGGCATATAGGGCATCCGTCTGGGCTTCGTCCCTGCGCCTTCTCCTGCGGTATCTGGTGTACCGGCGTCTAACCTCAACGCAAGACTCACGCAGATGCGTGAGCTCGGTGGTCCACCAGTACACCCGATCTATTGGAGGACAAAGCCCGGCCCGGGGCATCGACGCGTCACACACTTGCGTCAACGCCTCCTGGAACCAGTCCGCTTCGTCCTCAATCATCACAGGTCCATCAGGCGCGGGCAACCAAGACTGAACTAACGCCGCCTCTTTTGCCATGTCCATGTCGAGGGCTTTAAGCCGCCACCGCGGACTCATCCCACTCGGGGGCCGAATCGGGCTGTCCGGTACTCCCTGGAGCAGAGTGGAGACGTCGAAACGAATATATCGGTGATCCGACAATGTCTCCACGTCCTCCAGTACTTCCCAGCCTCGGACACGGCGTGCCAGGACGGAGGTCGCAAACGATACGTCCACGATCGATCCGCCCCGATAACGCACGCACGTGTCTACCGACCCCCGATTGAGGACCGATAGGCCATTCACCACGAGCCAATCCTCCAAAAACTCACCCCTTGCATCGGTCGCGGGAGATCCCCACGCCACAGACTTGGCGTTGAGATCCCCGACCACCAGCACAGGGTGAGGATGGCTCCGTCCGATCAGGGCCCTATGGTCATTATCTCCCCCAACAACGCCGCGACGCATCCCCTACCCTTCGCTACTTTTTCGAAAGGAGGGGAGCCAGCAGCGCCTCGACGGACTAGGGCAACTAGGCCATCCCGATCCCCAACCCAGTCATCACCGGGAGGGACGAGGTACGGCTCAGGCACCACAGCCAGCTGTATCCTCCACTGCGCCATGCTCTGGATTAGCAAATCCTGAGCTCTGGCACAGTGGTTGATATTCGCCTGCAGCAAGCGAAGGGCGTGCGTTATTCCGTTGCCATCGGAACCACCACTTCGCCCGCTGCCGCGCTGGTGCTTGGCTGTGAGCTGGCCGACGCGGCTGCTTTAGCCCTCGACTTTTTCTTCTTCTTTTTGCTTTTTTTGCTCGGCGGTCGGGCCGCGATGCACGCCTTGCCTCCCAGTCTATGGGAGGCTGGCTTGCCCGCAGCCGCGCATACCAAGCAGTGCGGCGAGGCAGTGCACTCTCCGGCTTTATGGCCAAGCTGGCCACACCGGAAGCACAGGTTGCTACGGTCCACCTCTGCTGTGCACTGCTCCCGCACGTGCCCTACCTCCATGCACCGGAAGCAGCGTGTCGGGCGTGGCCGCAGCAGTACCACCTGCGCCGACACCCAACCGACGAGCAAACGCTCTTCCTTGGCTAACAGCCTTTTTGCAGCCACAGCAGGGCACTTGACGATAATTGTGCCCTCGCCCATGTAGCCTTGGCGGATCACGCCCGGCCTGATGGATGCCTCAGAGCACCCACTAGTCCTGGCCACCGCAGCCACGACATCCTCCGGGGTCACAGAATCATCCAGACCGGAGATGCGCAATTCTGCGCATATCGTAGGTCTGGACACTTGGACGTCCTCCTCCTTGAAGGCCCCCCTCAGCGCTGCCGCGAGAGAGTCTGCCTTTTCGCCGCTATCAGCACCTGGCACGATGAACATGCGGGCGCCCGTAGCGGCTCTCTTGAATCGGAGGCCGGTGATGCCGAGGCTAGCGGGATCCACCTTCTGTTTGGCCTCTTTAATTGCAGCGTCGTAGGACACGCCCCTCTCCAAAGCAGACGGCTGAAGTTTAATAACGACAGCTGCCGTGCTAGGGACGCGTATCTGCGGCCTCTGTGACTGCTGCTGCTGCCACCCTGGCGCAGCCGCAGGCTGCATCTGGGGTGGCCCAGCTTTTCTACGGGTCACCTCCACCCAGGGCTCCTCCATTGATTCCGGGGCCGGCGGCAGAGGCCGCGAATCCGGAACCGCCTGAGAAAGGGGGGCGTCAGCCTTCCTCCCTCGCCGTGTTTTCCCACCTCTCCGAGTACCGAGACCCACAGGCTCACGTGGAGTAGGCGCAGCACCAGCAGCCATCTTTCCACGTGGGGCAGTCCCGGGAGACCGAACATTCCCCGGCCGAGGCGCAGGCGCAGGAGCCGCGGAATCCACAGCAGCTCCCTGCCTTCCCCGAACAGCTACAGGATCGGCAGCAGCCGCCCGCTCACATGAAGCAGACGCAGGAGGCGGCGCCCTAGCCTGGTCCGCCGCCAACGGCGGCCGAGTCCGTCGCTCAGGGAGCAACCTCCCGTCTAGCGCAAGCGCCTCAAACCGGGCGTTCACCATGAGCCCAACCTGGGTCATGATGCAGCGCATCATTGCCTCAAAAACCCTACCCTACCCTACCCTACCCTACCCTACCCTACCCTACCCTACCCTACCCTACCCTTTTTTTTTTTTTTTTTTTTTTTTTTTTTTTTTTTTTTTTTTTTACGTGGGGAAATCCTCATGGATACCCGGGCACTCCGGGGGGAGCGGCCGGGTTATGTCAGACTCCTACTGACTAAAACCCCACGGCGTTCCTACCTGTCGCTGCCGGCTGGATATACGGGGGCGCCGAAGCATTCGTCCGCGTATCCAGCAGCGACGGCCTGATCGGAGGCCTCCTCTTCGTCGACGGCAGAGACCGGAGCTCTTGTCTCCGCCGTCTCCTCCTGAGTAGCGTGCGGGAACACACGCTCCACTACTCGGGCCCGATATTGATGGGCGGCAGACTCCCCCGAGTCCGCCACCCTTGGGCCCATGTTGGGGGGAAGGTGGCTTAAGAAAGCCGCCCTCCGACGCCCGGTTCTCCTGCGGCGGATAGCCAGGGTGGTAGTGTCCTCCCTGTCACGTTCCGCCGCCTCCTTTGCGAGCATAACTCGCTCGCAAAAGGAGTGGAGTGCGTCCCACGATCTCTCGCTGTCAACCACAGCGCGAACCACGCTCGGCAGCGAGAGATCTGTCCCCACTTCGGCGCAGAGCTCGCTGCGCTCGCTTGCCCAGGCTGGGCACACCTCCAGCGTATGCTGTGCCTCCTCCTCGAGGCACCCGTCACAGTGGTGGCACTCGGCGGTCGGCTCCCTCCCAGCAATCCGACACAGATACCTCCCGAAACAACCGTGTCCCGAGAGGATCTGCGTCAACCGGAAGGTCAACGTGCCGTGCCGCCGCTCCAGCCACTCATCCATCACTGGACGGATGGCCTCGATGGTCCTAAGACCCGCACTAGGGTGCTCCAGCCTTGACTTCCACTCCTGGATGGCAAGCGTGCGCAACTGCGCCCTACGCCCCTCCACCTCGCGTGGTGCCGGCGTCTCGCCCTGGGCCAGCGCCTCCTCGCGCCAGAAATAAACTGACGCGAGGGCTCTCGCCTCAAGGTCCCATGGCAAGGAACCGGCCAGCACACACGCCGCTTCGCAGGAGATCGTGCGATATCCCCGTATTGCCCTGATCGCCACCACCCTCTGCGGTCTCCGCAGGACGGCGATATTGCGGCGATTCAGGGCCTCCGCCCATACGGGAGCTCCGTACGTCACCATTGATCGCACGATCCCCAGGTACAGCCGCCTACAAAGGGCACCCGGCTCGCCAGTGTTCGGCAGCAGCCGCCCAAGAGCAGCCGCCGCGCCCATCACCCTTGGCACCAGGCGCCCGAAGTGGGCTGTGAAATCCCACCGACCGTCGAGGACGAGACCTAAGTATCTCATCGTCAACCCGACGTCTATGCGGACTCCACTCACGACGATATGGGCATCCCGAGGTGGCGCGTGCCGAGGCCCGTGAAAACACAGAGCCTCAGACTTGCTAAGGGCCACCTCCAAGCCCAATCGTCGTATCCGGCCCACAAATTGCGCCACTCCAGCGGTGGCGCGGTAGGCGGCTGTACTATACGTCGTGCCGCGGGCGGTGACCAGGGTATCGTCGGCGTAACACGTTACGTCGACACCCCGGATACACGGTACCCGCAGCACCCAGTCGTACCCGATGTTCCACAGGAGCGGACCCAGAACCGAACCCTGCGGAACACCGCACGACATTTCCCGTCGGCCCCAGCCCTCTCGGCCGGGGTAGACCACCGACCTTTCGGACAGGTAAGCCCCGATAACTCGGCGCAGGTACAGGGGCACTCCATGATACCGGAGCGCCTCCAGTATGCAGCGCCAGGGGAGAGAGTTGAATGCGTTGGCGATGTCAAGTGACACCGCCAAGACAACCCCACCCCGGGCAACCACCTCCTGCGCTTGGGACTTAACCCGCATCACCGCGTCGATGGTCGATCGACCCCTACGGAACCCAAACTGACTCTCCGCCAGATCCGGACCCTCACCCTCCAGGTGCTCGACGATCCGCCTAGCCACAACTCTTTCAAAGAGTTTGGCAATGTCGTCGAGCAGAACGATGGGCCGGTAGGCGGAGGGAGATTCCGCTGGACGCCCTTCCTTCCGGAGGAGAACCAGACGGCCCGTCTTCCACCTCTGTGGAATTATGGCTTGAGCCAGACAGGCGTCAAATAGTCCCCTCAATCGAAGCTCCAGGGCGTCGGGGTTCAGGGCCAGGGCCAACACACGTCCCGGAACGCCATCGGGGCCGGGGGCTGAATTTTTGGCACGAAGCCTCAAAACGGCCGCACCCAGCTCCCCCTGCGATACCTCCGGGACCACCTCAGTCACGTCCGGTAGGGGCGCTGCATCACGCGCAACCATCACCGGGGGAAGGTGTTCCTCCCTGTGCGGAAACAGGGCCGAAACAACCTCCTCCCGGAGTCGCGGCTGGAGACTCTGAGTGATTGGGGGGGCCCAGGGGCGAAGCTTGCCCCTCACAGCCTTGTAGGGCCTTCCCCACGGATCACGGTTGAGAGCCTCCAACGACTCCTCCCAAGCGCGGGTTTTGGCGATGGCTATCGCCGTCTGCAGCGCCATTTTCTCGTCCCTGTAGGCGGCGTATAGGACATCCGTCTGGGCTTCGTCCCTGCGCCTTCTCCTGCGGTATCTGGTGTACCGGCGTCTAACTTCAACGCAAGACTCACGCAGATGCGCGAGCTCCGCGGTCCACCAGTACACCTGATCTATAGGAGGACAAAGCCTGGCCCGGGGCATCGACGCGTCACACACTTGCGTCATCGCCTCCTGGAACCAGTCCGCTTCGTCCTCAACCACCACAGGTCCATCGGGCGCGGGCACCCAGGACTTTACTATCGCCGCCTCCTTTGCCACGTCCGTGTCGAGGGCTTTAAGCCGCCACCGCGGACTCATCCCACTCGGGGGTCGAATCGGGCTATCCGGTACTCCCTGAAGCAGAGCGGAGACGTCGAACCGAATATATCGGTGATCCGACAATGTCTCCACGTCCTCCAGTACTTCCCAGCCCCGGACCCGGCGTGCCAGGGCGGATGTCGCAAACGATACGTCCACGATCGATCCGCCCTGATACCGCACGCATGTGTCTACCGACCCCCGATTGAGGACCGATAGGCCATTCGCCAGGAGCCAATCCTCCAAAAACTCACCCCTCGCATTGGTCGCGGGAGATCCCCACACCACAGATTTGGCGTTAAGATCCCCGACCACCAGCACAGGGTGAGGATGGCTCCGTCCGATCAGGGCCCCCACCTCGTCCATAAAGGACTCAAACTCGGCGAGGGGCCTGTTGGGAGAAAAATAGACTCCTATCGTCATTATCTCCCCCAACAACGCCGCGACGTATCCCCTTCCCTTCGCTACTTTTTCGAAAGGAGGGGAACCAGCGACGCCCCGACGGACAAGGGCGACTAGGCCATCTCGGTCCCCAACCCAGTCATCACCGGGAGGGATGAGGTACGGCTCAGGCACCACAGCTAGCTGTATCCTCCACTGTGCCATGCTTTGGACTAACAAATCCTGAGCTCTGGCACAGTGGTTGATATTAGCCTGCAGCAAGCGAAGGGCGTGCGTTATTCCGTTGACATCGGAACCACCGCTTCGCCCGCCGCCGCGCTGGTGCTTGGCTGTGGGCTAGCCGATGCGGCTGCTTTAGCCCTCGACTTCTTCTTCTTTTTACTCGACGGTCGGGCCGCGATGCATGCCTTGCCTCCCAGTCTGTGGGAGGCTGGCTTACCCGCAGCCGCGCACACCGTGCAGTATGGCGCGGCAGTGCACCCTCCGGCTTTATGGCCCAGCTGTCCACACCGGTAGCACTGACTGCCACGGTCCACCTCCGCTTTGCACTGCTCCCTTACGTGCCCGGCTTCCAGGCACCGGAAGCAGCGCGTCGGGCGCGACTGCAGGAGTTTCACCTGTGCGGACACCCAACCGACGAGCAAACGAGTTTCCTCGGCCAAGATTTTTTGGGCAGCTGCTGGAGGGCACTTTACGAAAGTAAAGCCCTCGCCCAAGTGGTCCCGGCGGATCACACCAGGCTTGATGGATGCCTCAGGGCATCCACCTGTCCTGGCTACAGCAGCCACGACATCCTCCGCTGTTACAGAGTCGTCCAGTCCCGATATGCGCAAGTCTACGCACCTCGTTGGTCTGGACACCTGTACGTCCTCCTCCTTGAAGGCCTCCCTCAGCGCTGCTGCGAGGGAGTCTGCCTTTTCGCCACTATTAGCTCCCGGAATGATGAACATCCGGGCGCCCGTAGCGGCCTGCTTAAAGCGGAGGCCGGGAATGCCTAGGCTTGCCGGATCCACCTTCTGACGTGCTTCTTTTAGTGCCACCTCATAGGACACGCCCCTCTCCAGAGCCGATGGCTGCAGCTTGAAAACTACAGCCGCCGATCTAGGGACGTGAACCTGTGGCCTTTGCGGCTTCTGCTCCAACGGTCGCCCCGGTGCAGACGCAGGCTGCGTTGCGGGTGGCCTGGTTTTTTTACGCTTCCCAGCCACCATCGACCAGGAATTGTCCATGGTTTCAGGGGCTGGCGGCAAAGGGCGTGACTCCGGGACTTCTGGAGCAGGGGGGGCACCAGCCTTCTTCCCCCGCCGCATTTTCCCGCCTCGCCGAGTACCCAACCCGACAGTCTCGCGCGGAGGAGCCGCAGTACCAGCAACCACCCCTCCACGCGGAACAGCTCCAAGAACCGGAGCAGTCCCCCGCTTAAGAGGTGCAGGCGCAGGAGCCGCAGAAACCGCAGCAGCCCCCTGCCCTCCCCGAATAGCTGGCGCATCAGCAGTAGCCGCAGGCGGCGGCGCTCTCACCCGATCCGCCGTCAACGGTGGCCGGGACCGTCGTTCTGGGAGTAACCTCCCATCCAGTTCAAGTGCCTCGAACCGGGCGTTTATCATAATCCCAATCTGGGTAATTATGGTGCGCATAAAATCCTCCATATCCCCTGAAGGGGCAGATGGCTGCGGCACCGCTGTCCTCGTCGGAGCCCGCTGCATATCAGCCTTCAGCTGAGCCAGCTCTTTACGCATTTCTGCAAGCTCCGACTTGAGGCCGGCATTCATAGCCATCAACCTTCGAGTCTCCCCATCAGTGGTGCGGGATTGCAAGTCCCGCATCGTCTCCTCAATGGTCACAGCTGCAACGTTTAGGTCACGCGCTAATGAACCTTTTAGGTTTAAGGATTTCGCGGCAACCTCTGTAATGATCGCCACGGAATCCGACACCCTCATACCCAACTCATGTGCCGATACGGAAGCTCCCGCAGACGGTACGATACCACTACTATTGGAGGGGCGGAGCCTCCTTGCTATGGATGCAACCTCTTCCATTGCCTGTAGCTCAGCTTCGCTACGCCTTGCAGCTTTATACTGAGCCCTAGCACTGGAAAGGCTACGCGACTCCCGGCCTCTGCCACTACGACCACAAGACACCTTTCGGGACCTGTCCATGCTGGACCCACTGTCGGAACCAATAGGGCTCCTCGAGCGGGACCGCTTTCTTCCCCAAAACTTGCTCTTGGACTTGGACTCAGACGGTCCGGATGACACGTCCATACCCATATCCTGAGCTCCACAGGCCTTAGGATCGTCACTAGGGAGTGAAGAACTCCCTTCTCCCGATCCTTCCTTCCCCTTCCTTCGTTCCGTAGTTCTCTCTAGAACAACGGAACACTCCTTCATATCTCCTACTCCTCTTCCTCCACCTAAACGACAGGTTGCCCCCCCAGATACGATGGGGCTGAGTGCCGAGGCACTGAGGGATTCCCTTTCCTTGCGGTCCGGACCCTCCTGGGTAGTTGTTACGCTGTTCGTTTTATCCATAGTGACCTTTTTTAGAGGGTGAGGTCCCTCGAACGACGCCCTTGGGACTGGGTTCCCCCCAGCCATACATCCCATCGCCAGGCGCCAGAGCTTAGGATTTGGGTAATTTTTTAAGGGGTTTTCTTCCCCGCGGTTCCGAAGAACCCCCGGTCCTGTCAATCCAGGATTACGGGTTGAGCCGACGGTGGCCGAAGCCTGTCTGCCAGAAGAAACCGGCAGACCCATCGCCTCACGCGGCAATCCAAAAAGACTCCGCCAGACATCCGGAGACGTCTCCTCCACTGTGTTGCTCTTAGTCAGGCCCCTCCCCCCGTGCCTCCCGGTATGGGTGGCCCTGCCGGTATAGCCACGGGGATCCTTGGGACACGCAAGCCCCCCCACCACGACAAGGTGGCAACACGACGGGGGGGACCCTACCCTACCCTACCCTACCCTACCCTACCCTACCCTACCCTACCCTACCCTACCCTACCCTACCCTACCCTACCCTACCCTACCCTACCCTACCCTACCCTACCCTACCCTACCCTACCCTACCCTATCTAAACGATCCAGGGAGCTAATACTACTGTACGTGTGTATGTCACTGAACTCCTCCTAAACGGCTGGACCGATTTGAATGATTTTTTTTGTATGCGTTTGGGTGGCGCCTTGGCTGGTTTAGATTCACAAATTAGCCCGGCAGATGGCGCTGCAGTCGGTATCTAGGTTATTATTATCGAAGGGTATAAAAAAGGGTAGGGTAGAGTAGGGTAAGCGAAAACCACGCGAACGAAGTCACGCCGGGCCAGCTAGTACTATATAAAAGAACACTGTTCATCTAAAACATAATTTATGTAAAAGCGTTCATTGAGCCAGGTCTCGCGAGTCGGGCGGTGAGTACAAAATAATTAGAATAAATTGTACTCATTACCAAGTTCACGGGAAACTGGCTCAACGCCGTGAAGCATGTGCAAAACCATACATCAAATACATGGACGTAATAAGTAAAAATGTACTGACGTGGTTCTGACATACGCGAGAGATGAATAGCGTAATTTTATACCCAACTATAATGAAAAAGGGTTGTGATTTTATCATGCTGCAAGAGTTGTTTAATTTACATTGTGTGTGTTTTAGAATTTTTATTATGTACATCAGCCCCCCTAGACAAGATGGTTGTCTACTAATGTCGACAATCGTCATCGTTAGTGAACGATCTATCTTTGTATGGGATTGACATTTCAAATCGAAATGTCACGTGATTTTTAACAATCTCTTATGTCAATCCCATACAAAGGTTGATCGTTCACTAACGATGACGATTGTCGACAACCATCTTGTCTACTAGCCCAGAACATTTAATATCAACGACAGGATTCAAATGTTCTGATTTTTGCGCTATAGGACTGTATTTCATAATGTATCAACCGGTCGCACTTCAGTAGATATTTATTTAAAACAATGTACCTATGTATTAAAATCTTAATTTAATTAAATAATTTGTAGGGTTAGAAATAAGAAAAATATGTAACTCACTTCGTACTTCATAAGGAAGTCAGAAATAAGCTTTTTAAAAATATATATGTGACGCATTATTTACAGAAAAGGCACAAAAAAGATCATGTATTTAATTCTGTTGAGATCCCGTTATTCAATATTAATGTTTTTCTGAACAGAGATAAGTAAATATGTCATTAAAAATAGAATTAATAAAAAGTTGAACAAACAAAATGTAACTTATCGTTCAGCATTTCATTATTTTTTTTAAATAAAGATTGTAGTATATTTATTTATTTAAAAAAAAAACTGATTTGAATCTTCTACATATAAAATGTGAAAATAATGCCACTGTTCTGCATATGCAGACTCTACCTTTCTTATGTGGACGGTTGACCAAAACTCTCATGGGATAATAACACTGCCGGAAAACCTATTTTGTTAAAAATATTGGATCAATTTAATTTCCATTACATTAGATTTTATATTAGTTTCTACGTTTTAGTTTTACCCACGTTTAGGACACATTAATGAAAAAAAGAAAGAAAGAATTAGTATCCGTCTAGGCGTTACAGGGTTTGAGTAGCAAACATGCATACACACACATGATTAGTAGGAAATAAAACATAACATTATTTAAATTGTATACATAGTTACGCTATTACCACATCCAATATTATTATATATTGTAGCAACATCTTGATCAAAATAAATTTAAGAAATATCCATTTGGTACTTTAGAATATTCTACACTTGGCAAAAAGTTCCCGGCATGGCTGCGTAATGAACGAACTTAACCCACTGAAAGGGTTAAAACCGGGAAAGTCAATACTTTGTTATGAAGAAAATTGGTAATTCATTGCCGAGATTGAGCTTACTTTGCTCGAGTATTGGGAAAAGTTTTTTGTCGCTAATAAAAACGTATGACGGTTTTGACACTGGCAATGGGAGTTTTGTACTTTTGTGGTTCATTTTGTTTTAGAAGGTTGACCATATTTTCCCAAGTGGTTTTATGGCCCTCCTAGGCACACACTAATGCCCGGTTTCAATAAGCAAAAACGAATCGTTTTGCTTACCAATGGTAGGTTTTTTTATTGCCAAACTGGGCATATAAATCATTTCGTAAGCTAATTTTACCTGTGATAGCTACTTCCATATGGGAGGGTCTGCTATGCAAAGCTTTGAGGTCTTTGCTTCATTATTAGTAAAGATATAAGAGTCTTAATTTTAAAAAATCTTAACCGATACCGGTCCGTAAATTATTGAAACCGGGCCTAAGTTAAGTTTCATAGTTACATTGAAAGATTTCTTCCTTTAAAAAACCTTATAGAAAGTATTCTCTGTTGGTAATAAAAATGCAAACTAAAAAATGTTAGAACCTTTTTGTAATGTGTCAAAGAGGGGTTTTTCTTTCATGTAACACGCACAGATAAAGCAACATTTTCATGTAATCCATTTAAACATGATAAGCCGTTGACCTTAGATTACCATAATGGATAAAGTTAAAAGGACTCAGAAATACGTTATCTGCGAATGTGCAGAATAAAGGATGCAAAGAGATTTCCCTTTTTTTGTGGACACGGGTTTAACTATTGTATGTTGAACAAAGGAGTTCAATTCAATAAAGCGTTCAACCCTTTTGTATTTTCAATTCTTCCCAATTTATAATTATGGTAAAAATATTAAAAAATGCATAGGTCTAAAGCAAAAAAAACGATGCTTTCCTGCTGCACCTATATTCTAACAATAGTTTAGGTTTTTTTCACAGATCACGAGATTTTTATTTACTTAAGAGGGGTTCCTAGTTGCGAGGAATTTGAAAAATAGGTATTTGAAGAAACTATTACCGTAACGCTATGCCGCTATGCTATGCGCTATGTGCGATAGGGACATCTGCAGCTCAGACCGATTTATTCACAAAAAAAATTACGAAATCCGAAACGAATGGTTTTCCCCATTTTCCTCCTCGAAAACTGAGCCGATTCAATTATTTTTTACATTAAAATTTTAAGTAAGGGTGTATCTAGGTCCCTCTTACTTTCTTTTATGTTAAAATCTTTTCGAATTTGTCTGGTAGTCCTTTTAATCACGACGGACGGGGCATTTATTGTAATTTTTGAAGGGCCATAATTTCTTTAATAATTAGTTGCTGAAAAAAAGGAAGTAACAGGGACGTGCCCAAAGCAGAACTTGATGATGACTCTAGAGGCATTATTCAGGAAGAAAACAGGGAAATACATTTGTATGGAATAAGCCCAGTCCGACACCCGTCTTAACGCAGCTTATAACTTATATTGGGTTTCAGATTTAATCTGTAGTAAATGTATGCTAATTTTAACTACCTACGTGCTATTTACCATAACAAACCCATTATTTATGTACTGATTTACCATAATTATGACATTAATACCTATAGACCTATTCATACCGTTAATAAGTGTGAGCTGTCTAAACCAACAAACTAGGACAGGATACTCGACAACTCTTGTATTCGAAATGACATTGATACGGGTGGCAATTCCCATTCCCAGATATATATTTCTCTTTAACGCAGCTTCAAGTAGGTACGAAAAATCCCTAATAAACACACAAAAAAAACAATTAGCTACACAATACTTTGTTTGGACAAAAAGACAAATAGTTAAAATGTTGCTCAAATAGAACATAAAAGTTAAATAACATTTATATCAGATTATTTAATATGAAATTGAATTTGCAATCTCATATTCTTAAGCCAAGAAGGAAAAAGTAATCCGCTGATGTTTCGAGTACCACCGAGTGGATCGCGGGTAATTCAATAAATCCCCAATGAAAGGGATCACACTTTTTCCCGCACGACATAATATCGCATACCACTCGTCATAAAAACGTTGCTCCGTCTATCCGGCGTAGATATATGGAAGGTAATAATTCACGTCAATATTCATTCGTGTCAAACAAATCGTAAAATGTGTTTCTGATCCGGGTTGAGTTTTATATGAAAAACATGAATAAGCAGTATTTTTACTCATTCTAGTAAATAATTTGGAGGGATATAGGAATTAGCTGTTTCTAGAAACTCTCATTTATGAAAAATTGACAAACAGTGAAAATTCTATCAGCCGTTTGTTTTCAAACGGAAACATTTTAATCTATTATTTCGAATCATAGCTTCAGAAGGTTACTAGCATTCTAAAGGAACTTATTTCTTTAGAATGCACCTACCTACAAAAGGCAACCTGTTTCAGATCCTTTCTTGTTAGTAAACAGACTTAACAGAATATTTCTACAAGGTTATTTCATACTAAAATTATTTCTTAATACCCTCTTGAGAGGGAACTTTACCAGGCGGGGTATTATACTAATTACTTCCCTCAAAAAACTTGTCGTCAAAATTCACTTAAAGGATTTTTCTTAGAATCAGATTAAAATTTCTCCGTTACATAACTTTTACAACCAAAAGCAGCTTGACCTACTGAACTGAAACTGCAAAGTTTAGCGAAATGAAAACACATAATACTTGAATAGAGAAAATATTATGTTTCTTTCTGGATCTATCGATACAATTGTCCGTTATATCACAAATTCGTATACATTCAGATCACCTAAATATTGAAGGTTAATTTATCAAAGCTTACAATACCATAGAATACAAATAAACGATCTACTTTATCATAATATCTGGGGGCACGGAAGTGCCCCCCGCCAAGACTGCCAAGCGAAGCGAAAGGGCACTACCTACCTTTTCTCGAAGCGCTTCGTCGATTTTTTGAATCAACCAAACAACAAAAAAATTATGAAACTTGGAAATTTCAAAAAAAAAAAAACTTTAGCAACTTACAAAAAGAAGTGAAATCCCACCAAAAACATTTTTATGTAAAATGTTGCCAAGACATGGCTCGCACTGTCAAAAAGTTATCAGATCTCATGTAGAGCCAAGCTTATAACTCTACATGCACTTACTCTACAAGCCCTAACTTCACAAACTCTACACACCGTAGTCAAAATATGTGGCTTGGCCGTTTCACTACTGCAAGAACGATTGAATAACAAAAAAGTAATGAACAGTGAAAACATTTTTCATCTTACTCCCATGTAACGGTAGTGAAACGGCCAAGCCACATATTTTGACTACGGTGTGTAGAGTTTGTGAAGTTAGGGCTTGTAGAGTAAGTGCATGTAGAGTTATAAGCTTGGCTCTACATGAGATCCGATAACTTTTTGACAGTGCGAGCCATGTCTTGGCAACATTTTACATAAAAATGTTTTTGGTGGGATTGTTATTTACTCATCCTAGCTCCGGTAAGCAGTAAAAACAGAACGGACATAATATGGAAGTATTGTGCTATCACCCGCGGCTATCCTAAACCCCACATATGAGGGACCAGATCCATCCACGTCTTGTCTCACTAACCACTATTAGAAAAGAGACGAGCGTACGTATATTCATGAATAATTCATTCACGGATTGCCGTTCGTTGTCTTGACGAATGGCGTCGGTGAATCAATAAAGGCTCGTAAGTGCGCCATCAAATACTGTATCGTACTTTTTGTAACTAGTAAGCTACGGATCGTTTATATCGTTTTCTGATCTATGGTTTGAGAATTGTTTTTGGACGCTCTTTGAATAGTCTTTGCTTCAGTTATTACAGATACAATTAACTATTTATATTTTTTATTGAAAAATCATGAAAATCTAAATAGATACCTATAGTACTGTATAATATTATATGAACGCGAAATTTTGTGAGTTTTTTTCACGCAAAAACGGCTGAACGGATTTGCGCGAAACTTGGTATATATACAGGTTGTAACAGAAAGTGTATAGTAATCCACTTTTTGGTACTCGGCGTACAGAGGGGATTACGTAACTTTGTTACAATAAGTTTCAATCATTTTCGAATTGAAACCGGTTCAATATAGCGGTTTTCTGATAGTTTTTTTACGTTCTGGTAACTGCAAATACAAACAGGAATATTCTTAGAAATGGAACCATTTCCGATTTTTGTAATATTTCTACCGATTCAGAGGTTGTTTCAAACTGAATCTGATTGCAGCAAAGTTATGTAATCCACGTTCTGATCGCGGAAGATAAAATTTTATATTAGTAAGGGAGGTAAAATAATAATGACCCTTATTGACCGGTGATATGTTGGTTATGATTTTAGACGCGGGGCAGAAGTTAGTTATGTATAATTCAAGAAATACAAATAACGCGGACTTCTTTTCCTTCTTTATGTCAGGAGACTGTCAAGCAGGCAAAGTGTCCACCTCATGGTTAGTGGCCACGGTCGCCTATAAATATTAGGAATACTAAAGGTATTGCTGATATGTTGCCGACATTTACAAAGCCTTAAAGGCAACTGGCTCTAAGTTCAACCACTGAAATAAACTGACAGTTGCTTGGTGACAGATTCTCAAGGAGGTAGCTAGCCAGGCGGGTACTGCAAAGTACCTAAGGTTTCCTCATGATGATTTCTTTCGCCGAAAGGTCGAGAAAAAAATACTTTCAGCATTTTAAGCCCACATAAATTTAACACGCACATATTTTGGAGAATATGTATCCAAGTCTTACTAAGTGTGAAATTTCAAGGACTGTTGTAACTTTTGTTCTAATATCACATAAAAATATTTAATATACTTAGTACAATTAACTGTATACCTTTAGGGCTCATATCATTGATTAAATTTTTCATAACATAAAGCGTTTATAGCCTGTTATACTTTAAGTACTTGATATTAGTAAGTCTATTCTATTCTTTACATCTTTTGAAATAACTGTTCTCAAAACTTTTTATATAAAATATATTTTAGCATATTACATTTTTATAGCAGTCGTAAAAATAAAAGCCGATTTGTGGAACAGAACTTTAAGCTTAGTTTCAATTCAACAGCTGCAAGCAAAAATAAAATGGTTATAATCCACTTGGATCTAAAAAAAATATAAATATAATAGTTTTTTATTTTGTTCTATTTGTTCAAACATTGAAACCACCAGAGCTCTTTAATGTGTGTGGAATCATGAATACTCGTAGTGTGAAACAAAATCTGATAGACTATTTCAAAATGAAACTTAGTTTTATCATGCTGAATAACTTTTACTATATACCAACTCTGAAATGGTGAAAAAAAAATGAAATAAAATTTTTAAAATAAGAATAACAAAAGCAGCGAAAATAGCATCTATGTACAGCAGTACCTGGTAGTACCCAACTGATATGGCTTACCGATGTACCTGCGCAGAAGATACATTTTCAAACGCGGGAAACCGTTAGTGGTCGGCAGCTGCCGCCATGTTAGCTCGTGCCATGCGGAGGGGCGTGACTTGCGAGTGAGACGGAACTAACAGCTGCAGTGTATTATGAACCTTATAGTAAGTTTTAAGCATTATTTCGTTAATCTTCGGGGCCATACTTTCTTTTCTGTGCGAACGAAGATTCACGACGAGCCTTATTAGTTGGATAATACTGTACTAAACACTGTAGATGACTTTTCGTGAAATTATTTCTCTCTAATTTTATAGCTGCATGTACAGTGACAATAAACATTTATGAAGTACTTATAAGCGAGTGCTAAATTCATATCTGATGCTTAGAAGTCATTTTTTTTGCATTGGTTATAATCATTTTTTATACTCCGTGACTTTTTATTCGTCTTTATTCGTCTTCGGGTACATTAAGTGGGCTGCGTTTCTAAGACGAATAAAAAGTCACGGTGTACATTTTTGCAAAGTTTCCTGATGTCAAACAGAACAACCTTAATCCACGTGAGCAACGATACAATGAAAACTTAAAGTAACAAACAATCTCTAATACACAACGCAACCCACTCAATTAAAACGAGTAAATAATGTTCGCAAGGACTCTCAGAGAGATCACTGAAAACATTTACTGAATGGTACTTAAAACTTTGCAGAGCCTTCCCCATTGTCGCTCGAAGCCATCAGCTTGTTTCTCGTATTGCAGACGAGGCGTTAACCACCTCGGAGATTTATGAAAGTGGCTTGTCTTTTTAAGGCGCTCGGGGGTAAAAGGGGAGTTATTATCTATGTTCACCGTCGCCCTAATTTTGTTGGTCCTTTTTTAAGAGCGACGCTTTTAATTTCGGGGCTACAAAGTTCTCAGAAAGTTTTATAAAAGTAAATAAAGGTTATTAGAGGGTTCGCGATGAAATGGGTCTTGGAACGTTCTGCCTTCCAACTGAAATGTCCCTAATAGCTATTTCAAATGTTCATGTTTGGAATTAGTATGAAGCTTGCCGTTTTAGGTGTTGCCATTTGCACTTTCGCATTATTATTTTCATAATTTGCAGTTTGTTAACACGAAATTAGGACTTGTGGAAATTGTAGAGGAAATCTTGAACCTTCTTTATTCTGGAACTCTAATTATTATTGGTATGATTAGTGGGTATATACTTAATTATTCAATAAACTGTCAGAATATCTTTGAAATAATAAAATGGTTATAATGAATAGTGGAGACTATAAGCTGTCCAATCGTTTGAGAAAGTAATGAATTCATGTACTCGAAAAAAAATGTGCTACCGTTATTTAAAAAAAATATGTAAATATTCTTTTGTTTGGATGGATACCAGTTCATATCTCATCAATTCAGCGAGTGTCTGGTATTTGCTGTATGGAGCTTTTGCTTTTGGAGGAAATAATTCAAGCTTGCAGTCTGCAAATTCAGTATAGAATTAACAATGATCCTGTATCTTACTTGTATCGATATATAAATTTTTTTCGCTCGTGTTTGTACATAACATTTTTGGAAAAGAAAATTAATTCTCAACCTGAAGTGATTTTACAGCATCTGTAATTTACATTATTAATTTAATTAGCTTTATTTACCAAGTAACAACAGTATTGCCATCATAAAGCTAATATGCTTATGTACATATGAATCCAAGACAGAGTTTAGTGCTATCTAGAATTAATTTAAACTTTACCCCTTCCTTGCATATCAATTAGTTCGATGTTGCTGTAGTTTGGGACGATAAGGAGCGTCACGTGATTCGATTCCAATAAAGGAGAGAAACTCATTTAATAGATATTGAAAAAGCAATACTCTATTCTAATTTATATGCAAATGTAGTTTAGATTTCTTATTTTTAACCGTCTACGGCAAAGCCAAAAAGAAGGGTATGAATATATATTCATACCCTACTTTTTTCATGTATGTATGTTTGTATTTTTTTATACCACTAAGGTGGCAATTAAGCATACGGCCCGCCTGATGGTAAGCGGTTACCGTAGCCTATGGACACTTGCGACACCAGGGGTATCACTCGCGCGTTGCCGACCCTGCAGAAATCTCTTCACACCCTTTTTGAAGAACCCCATACTGTACTCCATTGGGAAAACCACTGCAGGGAGCTCATTCCACAGTCTGAGCATCTGCGGAAGGAAGCTCCGTTGAGCCCGCACAGTACGAAACAATTCAATTGTATTTATGTGTATCCACCGTACTAATCCAATTTTGATGAATGAGGTGTCAATCGATTCGTTATTATAGTGCGGGTGACATAGGCTATATTTTTACCCGACTGCGGCAATGCCAATATAAATACGTACGGCATGCTGCATTTGAATTGAATTATTACGTTATAATTGTGAAAATGCCAGAAGACATCAGTAGAACTAAATAACAGGAATTTCTCATCAAAAGACTTGTCTTACTCAATAAGACGATGATAGCAAACAGCACCTAACTTGTTTCATACTTTTTAGTTTATTTTATTTAAAAAAAAAATATCTCTATTTCAATAATGCTCTGGACACCATAATATTAAGAGGGCGTCGTGCGAAGGCAGCGCGCGGCAAATAGGTGTTTTACTGCGGGTTAGCGTTGTGTGTGTCGACACGCACACAACAGTCAGTACTCTCAGCTCGGTTGGCCGTTTGCACCCGCACGATATAAGTAAGTAAATTAAAATTTTAAAATAATAATATTTAGTGTTGATTGACATCAGTTACAATGAGAGGACATTGTATTATGTGTAGCTAATTACTAGTATGGAATACTAATTAATGTATCCATATTCTATTCATATATTATGTAAACGCAATTGTCATCAAAATAATATATTTGTTTAAAATACCTAATAAATATCAAGTTTTGTTGCAGTTAGTTTAACTCTTTAGATACTGGTCCGATTGCTCTCAAAATTTATATTTGTGAGTCTTTGGGGTCACAAAACAAGAATCTTTTCTCAAAATGTTGAAAAAATGTCCGCCATGTTGAACTTTTTAGATACTGGTCCGATTGCTCTCAAAATCGATATTTGTGAGTCCTTGGGTTCACAAAACAAGAATCTTATCTCAGAATTTTGAAAAAGTGTCCGCCATGTTGAACTTTTTAGATACTGGTCCGATTGCTCTCAAAATCGATATTTGTTAGTCCTTGGGGTCACAAAACAAGAATCTTTTCTCAAAATGTTGAAAAAATATCCGCCATGTTGAACTTTTTAGATACTGGTCCGATTGCTCTCAAAATCGATATTTTTTAGTCCTTGGGGTCACAAAACAAGAATCTTTTCTCAAAATGTTGAAAAAATGTCCACCATGTTGAACTTTTTAGATACTGGTCCGATTGCTCTCAAAATCGATATTTGTGAGTCCTTGGGGTCACAAAACAAGAATCTTATCTCAGAATTTTGAAAAAGTGTCCGCCATGTTGAACTTTTTAGATACTGGTCCGATTGCTCACAAAATCGATATTTGTTAGTCCTTGGGGTCACAAAACAAGAATCTTTTCTCAAAATGTTGAAAAAATATCCGCCATGTTCAACTTTTTAGATACTGGTCCGATTGCTCTCAAAATCGATATTTGTTAGTCCTTGGGGTCACAAAACAAGAATCATTTCTCAAAATCTTGAAAAAGTGTCCGCCATGTTGAACTTTTTAGGTGCTGCTCCGATTGCTCACAAAATCGATATTTGCGCGCGTGAATCGCGATCGAGTGTTCCTAAGCAGTCGTTCCGCAAAGAGACGTGGTCTCTCTCTGAGCTCTCGTGGTCGACTACATTTTCGAGCGCCGTATCTCACGTATATATTTAACGTCGCGCGCCCATAGTAAAAATGTATGGCGAATTCGGAGCGCATTTTGAATAAAATCATAATAAATCTTCTAGACAATATAATGAAAATATCAGTCGCAAAACTGCAAGATTACATATTAGAGAATTAACTGACTACATTTCTACAGAATATTTCTAAGGAAAAATATACGAAATCTTTTGAATCCCAGCACGCATTATTGTAGACTTTTGCTCAACTTCATATGAGTCCATTAAAAAACCTATACCATATTCCATATGTTTGCCTCACAAACATTGTAAATACATTATCTATTGTAACATTTGTGTAGATTTTCACTGTATAAACAAATTATTTTCGTTAATATCAACTTAACCGTAACTGCCCTTTTTTCACTTTTTGCTCGACGCAGTCTTAAGGCGTACTTTGATCTGAGAAAATACCTGTTCTTGTACGAAACAAAATCCTATGATTTTTAGAGGTTATTGAATCAAAAATAATAATAAAGTCCATAACAACGTCTAAAGTACTTATTAGGTAAAGACAACTGCTACACTTAACAACTATTACCTCAGTATATCAGCTTCAATCTCGCGAAATCCCTTTCCAAAAGAATCGAAACCAGCTACTGAACGTTCGTGTTCTACGGGTAGATAAGGAAAAAGGGGTCGAAGTAACGCAACGTCCGCGTCGTTTGAAAAATTGCTTACCATCAATCTGTCGCAAGGATGCGGGGTCTGATCCCTTCACAAGTCAAGCAATTTTCGTAAGATTCTCAGTCATCCGTCGTAGCGTTTGCGGTTCCACTTTTCTTTAAGTACAAGAACAAACTTATTCATTACTCATTCGTCTGTTGGGGAACTTTGCTTTATAAAATATAGCCCCTCAGGAAGGATTATACAACCATTTATTGCACTGAGTTGTGTTTGTAAAGTTTTCAATTAGTATTATTAATAATAGTAAAACTCAGTCGGTCTGGTCTTCACGGCTGAACATCTTAACCAATATCAATAAAGTACAAGTAAAGTAGTACAACTTAAAGTATAAACGCCTGAAAATCATTTTCTTTGCAGCTGATGGACGAAATTTGATTAAGTATAGGTACTTTTCGAGTAGGTAATTGATTAATTCTGATTATTCTTCAAATTGTCGAGTGCCATTTAACATAACGAGAACTAGTGCTCAAAGCACAAAATTGCACTGGAAAAAAAAACAAACATTGACCCATTAGTCGTTCTTGGCTCCACGCCAAGTGTATGAATGGGATCTCGAGAACCCTTTTGTTTTTAGATGGTCTTTGTCAATATTGCCCGATTCAAATGTGTCTGCCTTCGAGGATTTGTCATTCACTAGATTTAGATAGACGTTTGACTGACCGCTTGTGTCACTTTTAGCCCTTTATGGTTGACATGTTTTGTATTTCTATTAATTTGGCAAATTAATACATATGAATAACGCATTTAAGAAAGATTAACTGATTGTTATGTTTTAAAGCGATAACAGCTCAGTGCTAGTGACATCGGATACCGAGACGAAGGTGCCAGGTTCGAACCCTACAATGAGCTTGAGTTTTCGGTGTGTGTTTCGACAGCTGCACTTGAGAGCCTGTTCCTTCGATGCTTTATGTGCTTAACACCTTCGGCTACATCATCGAGTGCAGAAAGATAAAATATGGCGTACCGACCGGTTCTGTATATGGACCATTAGGATATATTATGCATGTGAACAGCATGCAAAACGTTATTAAACATTGTCGGATGTATATGTATGCTGATGACACTTGTCTCTTATATAGTGGTACTGATGTGGGCATTATAGAGGAAAAAATGCAAGAGGATTTTGATTATATTGTAAAGTGGGCTCATGATAATGGCATAATCATTAATATTAATAAGACTAAATATATGAAAATTTGTTCACCTTACAGTAAATTTAAAGACTCCAACCTATGTATAAAAGGTCATACTTATGAGTGCTTCCATAATAAAAAGAAAGATTGTAAATGCAGAAATTTAGAAATAGTTACATCCTATAGATATAATAATTTCAACTGGAATCTTCATATAGAAAATGTATGCAATAGATTAAGATCAATGCTCGGCAAATTTTACCATCTTAAACATGTACTTAGTAGGAACATCATGTATATACTGTACTATGCAATGGTTGACTCAACACTGAGCTACGGACTAGGAAGCTATGGATTGACTTTCAATACACATTTAGATAAAATAAAAAGTCTGCAGATAAGATTCTTAAAATATTTAGTTGATAAAAAAGTTAAAAAGTCATTAAATAAAAACTACAATAAATTGTTTGGATTATGTAAAATATTAAGTGTACATGAAAAAGTTAAATCTTTAATATTATTAGAACAATATAACATAGAGGATAACAAGAAGGAAAAGGAATATAGCTTTCTAGCCCGTGGGTCAAATAGACCAAGGTATGCAATACCCAGGGTATGCAATTATTACGGCAAACGAACGAGGCGTTGGATAACTCCAACGCTGTTTAATAAATTACCACATGATTTGTTTGATGGTGTTAAGTTTAGGGTTCAAATTAAACGTAGAATAAAAATGTTTTTGTTGAAACAAGATTAGCGGAATTATATAAATGTAGGTAGGTACCAATGTTATGTTATTTTATAGCCTATAAGAACGAGGGCTGTTCTGTCGACAAATCGTTCTGCGATTTGACGGAATATTAATTTTTGTTAACACTGTAATTATGTATTGGTAAATAAATAAAAAAAAAATATATCACTTATCATGGCGAGATTGTGGTCAAACACAGGCGTAGACACAGTAAAATAAAAAATTAATAAAAAAAGTAGTCTCAATTACTAGCCGGGCTAATTTTATAAATAATTCATTCGGTACCCACAAATCTAATGGTGACTCCATGCTACGCGAATTGAGCACGAGGTGAGCCTCGATCGAACAGAATTCGTTCGTTGCTCGCGATGTCAAGTGTGGACATAGTTGTTAGTGAAAAACTGACTGTGCAGTCGAGCGCGAGCCGAACGCTCGTTCGAGGCTCGCAAGTCCATCCACGCTACGCGAAAGTCGAACGAATCCTGTTCGAAAGACTCACCATTATCTACCAATACCACGCTACGCGAATCCGTGCTCCACGTGTGCTCGGCTCGTGCTCGGTTCGCATTTTCGCATTATATCCTAACACAAAAGATGTCTTATAAAATTCTAAAATATTTCAATGAAACCACTCTGCAGGAAGTTTCACAGCTTCTCTCATCGTATTATCTACATTTTTTTCACAAATTGCCTGGGATCTGGAGACAAATATTGAGTTAGCCAAGCAGGTCACGTATCTCACAGACCAATGGACAGTATACTATTTGAACGTCGCTCGTGTATACTATGCTATTATTTGTCCCACATATTGGGAGCTAAAGTGGTCGCTTCCGTTCTTACGGTCGTGTGTAAACCCAAAACCCACCTCATTGTAGTTTCCTTTTAGGATAAATGTGTCGATATTGAACTTTGTCCTTGTTTCAGTTGTCACCAATAAAATGATTACAGTTAATTGTATAAATTTTTGTTATATTTGTATTCGTAATAACCGTGAAATCTGTTTCATTTGTATCGATTTGCTTTCATTTATAACAGAACTATTGCTGATATTGGTAAACTACTTACTTTCCGCCCCGTGGGAATGAAATTTCCAAAAATCCTTTCTTAGGCTACAAAGGGAACTAATGTATACAAACTTTTAAGTTATATAAAACATAATTGCCCCTTATCTGTCTTTTTCAAACAATATGACATTATTTTCGTGACCATTTTTTATTCAGTGTATTAGTAAAATAGCATTTTATTAGTGAGGCCCTATTTATTAATAAAAAGCTTTTTGTGGTGACTATATTTTTTGTTGTCTGTACTTGCACTATACCTACTAATGTATACCCAATTTCAGCTCAATCGGACACTGGGAAGTGGGACAAACTTAACTTGCAAGATTCGATTACAGACACCGGACAGGTGAAACTAAATAAAATCTTGTAATAAAAAAAATTTGAGCAATGTGAAAACAAACTGCCAACAAAAACTAAGGATTCGTAAATGTACAAATCCAGGTATCTTCACAGTAACCAAGGCTACCCATTTTCGGTTTCAGACATCTTTAGACAGCTTTGCGATTTCAGATAGCACTTGGCTAGACCCATTAGAGTGTCCCACACTCGTCGAATGCTTACTTGCAAATTCAATATTTGGTCTAAGTTTCTCAGTATAATACCTCTCAGGCTTTTTACAAATTTATTTCTTTGGTATAACGGCGCCTGGTGTCGCCAATGACCTTGGGCGTTCGGGTGTGGCCTATGCTTCCCGCTCAGCCACCCAAACCCTACCCTCGCACTAAAACATCGCACGCGATTGCATTGCTGTTATTACGGCGCGATAATAAATAAAATAAAATAAATATCCTGGGACATTCCTCACACACGGTCATCTGATCCCAAACGAAGCAGAGCTTGTACTATGGAAACCAGATAACTGATATAGTACATATACTACTTTTTGTTTGTAAATACATACTTAATATACATAATTACACCCAGACTCAAGACATACAGACATGTTCATGCACACAAATGCATGTCCTGTGTGGGAATCGAACCCACGACCTGCGGCACTGGCCCGTCAAATAAGTGATACCTAATGTAAGATATTTTTCAACACAATTGCTCGTAAAGTGACATTTACTGCACCGTTTTTAGAATCTATTACGCACTATTACTTTTTACTTTACATTACGGCATAGTAGAAATTACGTTTCTACTGTGTTTATAGGAGTTGCTAGTGGTAGCCAAAAAAAGGACGATACCTGTGTCTACAACAAATCTCCTTCGAATCTACAAATAATAAAAAATCCATACATCCTTGTTAGTCTCGCTTTTTGACTAATTGGACGCCTGTTGTAAGATAAATAACAGACATATACTCACATGAATGCCAGAGTAAGACCAATAATTGCCAATTATTGGGCCATAACATTGGCTAAACTTGGCAGTCGTCGAGGCAGTCCGATCTCGATAATTGAAGTACAAAACCCTTTAACCAATATATCAATTTCACTTCTAAGTGAATATGTAATACTTCCTTAAGTATCTTAGCGTTAATTGGAACTGGTATAACTGTATCAACGTAATAACGTTTGGCACAGTCGGCGGCGACAGTTAATTAATAACCGAGAATAATATGTATAAGTTATAGTAAGAAAGCTGTTGCGCCCGTGGTAGATCGGCTGTCGTGATAAAGAAGCTCGACTTTAAAAGGTTATTTATTTCAAAATTAATATCATATTAGTAGTTAAGCCTTAGTTAGCATCTTAGGTCTTAGGTTTGTAATGTAACAGTTTTCTGAGTAGATCTTTTTTGAAGTCCATTCCTTTAACTTAATTGCAATGTCATAAATATGCAACAGATATTCAAATAAACTGACTTACACATTTATTTCATCATCATCATCATATCAGCCCATGGATGTCCACTGCTGAACATAGGCCTCCCCCATTGATTTTCACTTTGAACGGTTCTGAGCCGCTTGCATCCAGCGGCGCCCAGCCCAGGTCGTCGGTCCACCTGGTGGGAGGTCGTCTCGCTCGGCGCTTTCCAGTACGTGGTGGCGCACTCGAGAACCTTTCTTCCCATCGGTTATCGGCTCTTCGAGCGATTATTTACTTCATAACAATGTATGCAACTGATCAAAACCTGTTATCTACTAAAAGTTGCAATTTATTAGCCAAAAAGCTACCATTTACTTCTCGAAGTTCTCAAGTAAAGTAGCAAATAAATTGGATGTCCGTTCAAACAGAGGTAGCTGCAGTAATCGAGTTGGGCGAGTCGTTCGGATAAACTGCACGCGCCGCACTTGAGGCGCACTCGCTACCTAAGGGATACTTGACCCAAAACTCCCTCTTTGTACTACAAGTGTGGTTACGACGCTCTCTTACCCCATTTTTACAGATGAAACTGTATATAGGAGTCTCTTTACATTTGGGGTCGCTATTTAATTTAATTGATTATTATTTGTGATTTATTTTAATTAACGCAATTGGCTACTTTCCTAAAAATTGATATTTAGTTCGTCAGTTAGATTATCAAAAAATATTGGACACGTATTTTTTTTTCGGTAATCAAACAAAAAATGATGAATATATAGCAGGTTAAAGATCCGCGTGGCGTCACATTTCATTAAAAATTTTATGGAAGTAGTGGAAAGTACCCAATTCTATGGATTAGAGTGGTTGTGCCATACAAAAAATTGTTCAGCATGACGAATACAAAGCTTTGTTTTCAAAAGGTGGCTATTGTAAATAATGGTGTTTCCTGTTTATTATTATAATGAAATGTAATAGCTCAGAGTATATAAATACTACGTACAAGTAATAGTGTCACAAATATGTAGATTGAGAAATAAACTAATTCCTCTTTTTAGAGCGAAATCCAAAGATCTGATTTACTTAGACGTATAGAGGCTAAGTATCTAAGTATTATCCCAGAATTAGATTCAGTCTTAGCTAGATTCATCTGTCGCATAAAGTGTGTCTAAAGGAGCTTTCAAATGGTCTGAATAATGTGACAGTGATAAAATGATGAGTATAGAAACTTATATAAGCTTTTGAATGCGTAATTTGTGTCAAGTAAATGAATGTAACCTATATATACTAAGAGTTGATTTTACAATATTACACGATAATAAATTGTAACTTTCTTACACTATAGAATTCAACATAAAGACCATCCATTCTTGTGATAGGTGTCAGGGGAGCAAGTAAGGTATGCATCTTACTTACTGCTACCACAGAGTGATTATGATTTAATCAGTTGGGCATTTAACTAGATGGTGGGGGAAAATTTTAAATTTTTTTGTTTTCATTGTATGAAAACAAAAAAATTTACACTAACACAAATTTTTAAGACCAATATAACCTAAACAGAGTGATGTACGAACTAAAATTTACCAGTAACAAAACTAGTTTTTGTTAATTACTAAATTATTTGATTAAATGTAACTAAAGCTGGTTTCCCGACAACAAAACGTCAACTTACATAACTAGTTTTGTAGAACCTTTTTTTCATGTGTATTCAGCATGCCATGATAAAAGATAATTAAGTATATTTATTATTTACGCGATCGTTATAAATATAATCAATCCCGTCACCAAACTATAGTATATTTCAAATAACATGAGTTCGGTGACACATGGTATTTTATTAAATTTCTCAATGGTTAATGTTCATTTCGATATAATAAAGGAATACTATGATAGAGCTAGGTTTCACGAAATATTGTGAATATTATTTCAGAGTAATCAAATGGAATTTCACTAGATATTGGTAAAAAACCCTTGACCTTGACGACTCATCCTATGTGAAATAGAGTATAGTAGTTCATACAGGTAGTAACCATACTACACATAATTTTCAAGGATAAGGCGGCCAAGTATTTTCTGGATTCAAGCATCACTCATGTTTATTTTAATTTATTTCTTTACTACAAAGGTAGCAAACAATCATACAGGCCGCCTGATGGTAAGCAGCTACCGTACCCTATAGAC
This sequence comes from Polyploca ridens, assembly GCA_951394255.1. NCBI lineage: Eukaryota > Metazoa > Arthropoda > Insecta > Lepidoptera > Drepanidae > Polyploca > Polyploca ridens. The sequence continues at coordinate 7,862,631 of OX596259.1, read as the reverse complement.
ACCCAGACGCGTTGCCGACCCTTCAAAATCAGAAGTGGTTTTAAGAGAGGTTTAATTGAATTGCTGTACCAGTAGCGAAAGGGACAAAGTACAGTCTCACTTGTTACTAGCACAGTACCTCCACGTGGAGTTGTGGTGAATTACTCACCGCAGTAACACAACAACAATGTTATTTGGGCGCGATTTTCTGTAACGAGGAGTTACTTCCAGTCGGGCTGCTCACAATACTGAACCCGTTGGGAGAACCCGTTAGATGGTTTGGATAATCAAAAAGTCTTTTTGGTAATCTACATTGTAGGTATAAGTGAATATTTTATGTTGAGATAACATGCCATATAGATTAAAGCAATTCCAAGTACTTCTATACTAAGTACTAGATTCTTTTTATTAATATAGGTATAATAGTTTAAAATTATTACAGTTACTGAAACCAGACAGTGAAATGTTTCCCTAGTCGGTACTTTATCAATAATAGTATCACTAAAAGGGCACTAAACACAGCCGTTAGCGTAGCAGTAAATTGTATAAACCGTTGTAATCCTAAATGCTATATATTTCCTTAAAGCTTCATTATTTTCTGTGGATTTGCTTAGAATTATCTATAGCTTGCGGTTTAGTCATCCATGGTATTTTAAACGTATAATTGAATGCATTAGAAACTAGTTTTTGCCCCGCGATTTCACCCGCGTTCCCGGGATAAAAAATGTTTAACCATAAAATAGGTTATACGCAAAACATTTCAACAATGGACTTTTCTTTTATTAGTTTATCAAAACTACCCCGATAAGTAGAGGGGGATTAAGGTAGTGTTGAAGTTTGTATGGAAGAAGCCTAACGGGTGGTCCGATTAACTTGAAACGTTATTTCAAGTTAATCGGTGTTTTGGATGGAAAATAAAGAAACAGGTGTTTTTGAGTTTCTCGAAAATCGAACCCTAACGGGATGTAAAGGGGTAATTATGTTTTGAAAGTATAGTAAAAAAGGAATGTACATGCATGGAGGTTTCATGCACAGAGACTCTCCAATCTTCTATTTATTTATCATATTATATAAATAAATAGAAGATTGAAACTACTCTGTAAATAAACATTTTGTAGAATCAGACCATAGCGTCCGATAATGAAAGCTATGAGTTATTGGAATTATAACTTATATTTTAAGAACTATTTATTTTAATATTTGGACGTCTCTATTATAGTAAACGAACTAAATTACATTTTGTAAGATATACTAGAGTATTAGAGTCAGAAAAGTGCCTGCGAAGGTCTATTTAAATAAATGATTTGAATTTTGAATAATTCTTGATCCATAAACGTAAACCATTTAAAGCCGTTGACTTCTGTATAATAATATCTTTACAAATAGTTATAAGAAATGTATTTCATAGCATATTAGCATAATCACATCAATTTAAATATTGGACTCCTTCGGGAATCCAAACTGTCCCCGACTCGCTCCGTTGGAGAAATTCTTGGTGAGGCTGAATAGATCCCTTGCCGCGTTTTATATTCTACGAAAAATATTTTTACCGAAGCCGACGTGTTAAGAAGAATTTAGAGTCACAATGCTTGCCCATAAATTTAGCTCCGTAGGGATTAAAAATTAAAGCGGAAGCATTATATTCCTCACATAATTACTTTGTTTGCTGGAAAAAGAAAGAAGCTCTCTTTAAGCTGGTTTACTTTCATGGTGAGATAAACGCTCGTTATTGACAGCTTATCCTCTTAATTTCCGGGATTTTATAACATTTATTCTGACAAAGTTTCAAAAGTATTTCACTTAATTTTTTATATGTTTCAAACTCTTCACATTTATACTCTCCGCATTAATAGATTAGATACCTAGTAATTGCCCTGTGGTATTAATTGAATCATTATTTGAATCATTACTTAAATTTATCAGTAATCTGAGTCCAATGTTCTTTAATGATAATTATATACGGAAGAATTGAACGTCATTATAATAAGCTACATTATGCATGTAAATGACAGAGTAACGAACTAATTTAAGTGCTTTAACCTGGTGCTTTACATATTCATATTATGGTATATGCAACGAGCTATGCAAATTGAGGTTAATAAAGATGTAATACACTAGGTACTTAACTAGAACTTAACATACTATATCATGTACATTTTGGTTCATTGTGCGTATAAATTGTGTTTACCTTCAATATGTATACTTCTGACCCAAGTGTATGTCAAGGTAGCAAACGGGTTAACTATACAAGATGCATATATATAAAAGTCTAATACCAAGTTGTTCTAACAAACCATAGTCCATCGCACAATTGAAGTACGGTTGGTTAAACTATTTACACCTTTAATAATAGGTCTTTACCTATGAAATTGCCGTTCTGCAGTACTGGCCATTTCAAATCAAAATTATTTTCTGTTTGGCTAAGAATTCTAATTTCAAATTAATTTTATTTTAAAACCATGGAATTCTTTTTCCAAAAGTAGTCATTTGTTTATTGATTAGTGTTACATTTTCATCGCATTTCAATCTTTTTCGTCATCATGGATACGTTAAAAATTCGAGTAATTATGGAATATGAGTACCGTCGTGGCAGCAACGCGGCACAAGCGGCAGGCAACATCAACGACGTTTACGGAGCTAATACTACAAATCAACGCACCACCTGTTATTGGTTTGCTCGCTTCCGTTCTGGGAATTTCGACCCGAAAAATGAACCTTGCGGTCGTCCGAAGACTTTGGTCGACAATGACGAATTAAAGGCGATTGTGGAAGCTGATGATACACAATCGACGGCTGAATTTGCAGCAGCTTTAGACGTTAGCGTCAAAACAATATTGGCCCATTTGCGTCAAATTGGCAAGGTAAAAAAGCTTGACAAATGGGTGCTCCACGAACTCAATGATCGCCAGCGCGAAGTACGCGTCGAAACGTGCCTTGCACTGCTCAACAGACACACAAATGAAGGAATTTTGAACCGCATTGTTACTTGCGATGAAAAATGGATTCTGTTTGATAACCGCAAGCGCTCAGCAAGTTGGTTGGATCCTGGTTCAGCACCTAAACAATGCCCTAAACGAAAACTTAACCCTAGAAAAGTAATGGTCACTGTTTGGTGGTCTAGCGCCGGTGTGATTCATCACAGCTTCTTACCAAACGGGGTGAGCATTACTGCAGATGTGTACTGTGAAGAACTGAACACAATGATGGAGAAGCTGGCACATCTCCAACCAGCATTAGTCAATCGCTCGTCTCCGCTGCTCCTGCACGATAACGCGCGACCTTATACTGCACAGCAGACGGTCTCCAAGTTGCAAGAACTGGGGCTGGAAGTTCTCCGTCATCCGCCCTACTCACCAGACCTTGCGCCTACAGACTACTACTTTTTCTAGAATTTGGACAACTTCTTGGCGGGAAAAAAATTCAATACCCGAGAGGCAGTACAAAATGCCTTTGAAGAATTTGTTGCCTCCCGTCCAGCTGATTTCTTTAAGAAGGGCATCAATAAACTGCCACTGCGTTGGCAAAGATGCATTGATTACATGGGTGATTACTTCGATTAATACAAATAAAAAATACATGAAAAAAATTCGTTTAAATTTTTTCATACAAAACGGCAATTTCATAGGTAAAGACCAATATGTAGGGCATAAAGATTGTCTCACAATAATTTCCACTAGCGTGACGTTGGCTGTAAAATCTGAAATAAAAGAGGATTATTTTAAATCATCTTCTTTTAGTTAATTATTAAAGTTACGTCTCGTATCCACTTGGAACATAGTCCACGTAGTGTTTAAAATAATAATTAATTAATTAAAATAAGTTAATGTAACCTAATCTACATTCAGGACGTAGTGAATAAAGCTTCATGTATAATAAATGTGAAATCAAACTCGAAATTTAACTAGACTTAGAAGTCGCAGGCGAAGCTCAGCGCCTGGCTGAAATGACCTCGGTAATTGCCACGGGGGGTAGCTTGCTATATAAAATTTGAAGCTGCAGAGTTGGACGGGTGTTGAGATCACAAATTTGTATTCCAGCCTCACAATAAAGTTCATTTAAATATAAATGCGACAAGACCTTTACCCCAGTAAATGCTGTTAGTCCCATAAACTCTGTCGTAATTTTTTATGACGATCTCAAAAATAACTTTAGCCATTTAACAAGCTTTAATAACAAAATATAATGAGCAAATTATAATTTAAAATTTTCTTAACCTTTTGGCGAGTATCTAAGTTAGGTGGAAGTATTATGTTTTCGTATCTAAATTATTTTCGAAACCTTATACGAACTCGCGTTTTTAATGTCTAATGAACAATGGTATAATTCATATAGGTATTCTAAACGCGCAGTAAACCGTTTCTCTTAAACGAAATCTCAAAATTCTTTAATAATAAAATGTACTGGTTTATTAGCTAGATACAAATAAAAGTATACCCTGGTTATACCCTGAGTATACCCTAGTTATACCCTGGGAAGCGTATAACTGGAGTTATACGCTTCCCAGGGTATAACTCCAGTTATACGCTTCCCAATTAAATAATAAATATAAAGCATTAATTTGATCCTGAGTTTACAAATACTTTGTTTTTGTTAATTTAAATAGCAAATGTTCCTTGTTCAGATACAGTTATGTTAATAAAAGCAGCTCACAAACGCGACCATATTCCAGCTAATAGCTTGTACAAACGGTCTTGCCGTACTAAAACTAAACCGACATTTTTAAGCGAAACCATAACGGAGTCTTTTTGTTGGATACAAATATTATCTTTACACTTTCAGAGAAAAGCATATAACTTGTAGCATATGTAGTAAGTAAAAAAGTATCATAAATAACTAAACCATATTTAAAATAGCCAGCATACATAGTCAAAAATATCAGAAGATATAATCTAGCTAGTTTAACTTGAGTAGCTTTGATTCAAAATGATACAAATTCAAATGAAACATCAAATAATTTAACTTGAATTTAACAACACATCAATGGCCACTATTTTAAATGCTCTATTAGGCAAATATAGATGTGTGCTTTTCATTAATCCCCAAAAGATAAATTCAAATAAACATATTTAATATTTAAATTTACATATTTATATTTAATTTAAGGTTTTAAGTATCTAAGTAACAAATTTGTATTTGTAAACTGTTTGTAATCCAAATAAACACTGCACTATATGAAAATGTTGAAATTTAAAACGTTATTGGCGCTGGGACGATAAATCCTGGAGTGATTTAAAATTTCATGCAGCGTCTTCGGTTACGTCAATTTCATGCGAAATTCATGGCTGCAGCGCCACCGTTTTAGCAACAAAACTGGGATTTTCTTTTCAAGACGTTTATTTACCTCCTTGAATAATTTTATTACTATTTTGTCCAATTTCGTAGTTGTTATGGTGGGCCGCATCGTAAATATTTATTAGGCACCGTTATACACAACACAGGCGGTAGTTTGAAAATTTAAATATACTGACTAGTTGGAATTTCATATTTCTTCAGCCGTTTTTTATTTTTAAGTGCTGCTTAAATTACTCAGTTTATTAAATTTTAAATTATTAGGTAGGTAAAATATTAGATGACAAGCTATCCCCGCGGTTTCACCTTCGTTCCCGGAATAAAAAGTACCCTATAATATTTGAGGATAATTTAGCTTCCTATTAGTGAAAGATTTTTTGAATCCAACTGTTAGTTCCAGAGATTAGCTCCTTTAAACAAACAAACAAGCTTTATTATATTTTTTTTTAATCAAAGTAAATATTATATTATTATTATTTTATATGTAGTATCATGGACCAAGATCTTTACTCTATGGTAGTATAGATTAATTTTCAAAGTCTGCGACAAGCGACCCAGGAGCGGTAGTACAAAATATATATTCCCCAAAAATGGACTAAATTCCATTAAATACTGTAAATATGTTGAGAAATACCTTATTCAATTTAAAATAAAATTACCTCAAAGTATGGTTACTAGGCACGTGCACAGACTAGAGCTAGGCGCAAGCCGCCATCGCCCCACCCCTTTACTCCCTCGTACTCCCGTTGAGTATTATGTCTACACTTAGCTTATTACATGATTTTCAAAATTTTAATATTTTATTTTTATTAAGTATTTTTTTAGCACCAGTATCATTTGTATTATCGACCCTGAGTCGCTCGTCGCTGACCAAAACAACGACCTGTATAACCTGACCCAAATAGGTCAATTGTTATTTCTGTGATCGGACTTTCAATAGAAGGTACTTTACTTGATATCATATTTATTTCCTTAACATAAATTGTATTGAATTGGTGAGCAGTAAGATGTTCAAATTTTAGTCCAGCTGTTTATGTTTCAGTAAACATACTGAATGTTGTGATTTATAAACCCAACCTACGACCTATTTCTTTAACCGGGAAGCACTCCTTACAAATCCTTTTTGATACCAATCATATCAAAAATATTTGTTTATTTCTATAACAACTTTATTAATTAACTAGCGGTGCAAAGGATTTTTCATGTGCTTTGTTATAACTATATAACCTTTAAACAGGCGAACTAACGTAAACTTTCAAATGCATTATAAAACAAAAATACTAACATTTGTACATAGGAAATATAAACTACAACATCAACAATCAACCCAAACCAACCTGACTAAACTTCACCTTTTGCTCTATTTTGTGAAAACTCCCAACAGTGGTGTATCCGAATTATTTGCATTTACAATGAAACAAAGGAAAGTCAACGGAATGTGGATGAAATCGATCCAAAGTTAATTAGGTCCATCTATATTTGCGGTGGTGTGCCGAGCTATAACATCAAAGAGGGTTATTCTAGCTTCCCTCTACTCATCTATTTTATTTTTCTACCAACAAGTTCCACTTTTAATTTTAACCAGCCATAAAGGCTGATGACGTGGTTGTTGTCTACTTGAACTTTAAATTAGTTACAAAGAAAATTAGGTATTTAAAAAAAAATGGTTAATAAAACAAAAAAGCCTTATATAAAAATTAACTGAAAAGAGAAAAATAAGCTCTGTAATCTTTGGAATATGGAATATACCTTGATTTTTAGGGTTCCGTAGCCAAATGGCAAAAAACGGAACCCTTATGGATTCGTCATGTCTGTCGGTCTGTCCGTCTGTATGTCACAGCCACTTTTTTCCGAATCTATAAGAACTATACTGTTGAAACTTGGTAAGTAGATGTATTCTGTGAACCGCATTAAGATTTTCACATAAAAATAGAAAAAAAAATGTTGGGGGTACCCCATACTTAGAACTGAAACTCAATTTTTTATTTCATCAAACCCATACGTATGGTGTATCTATGGATAGGTCTTCAAAAATGATATTAAGGTTTTTTTCTAAACTGAATAGTTTGCGCGAGAGACACTTCCAAAGTGGTAAAATGTGTTCCCCCCCCCCCTGTAACTTCTAAAATAAGAGAATGATAAAACTAAATAAAATATATGATGTACAATATATGATGTACATGCAAACTTCCACCGAAAATTAGTTTCAACGAGATCTAGTAAGTAGTTATTTTTTAATACGTCATTAATAGGAATTTACCTTTTTTTTGGCGTTTTTTTTTTCAAAGCATAGTTGAGTTAGTTAATATTGCACGGAACCCTCTGTGTGCGAGTCCGACTTGCACTTGGCTGGTTTTTATAAGGCATTGCAGGCGGGGAACAAAATATATTCCAAAAATAAAGCCTATAACCATTGCACGGTTTAGACCACAGTTTAGACGAATCGATAGACACCTCATCACGGAGGAATCAATCCAGCCGTTGGATTTTTTTGAGGGTATCGAGAATCTCACATTAATACCTATATTACTCTTGTTAGGGAAAAAGAAAATCTTATATTTAATCTGGGGGCACGGAAGTGCCCCCCGCCAAGACAGCAAAGCGAAGCGAAAGGGCACTACCTACCTTTTCTCGAAGCGCTTCGTCGTTTTTTTGAACCGTCATAACTTGGGTTTGGATTATACCAGATAAACAAAATTCTCAGGACATGAAGTCAATAGTGAACTTATTAAACATATTATGTTTCAATAACATAGCTCTAATAGTTTAGATTTTATTGATAACTAAAAAACCCCGATTTCGTCACTGACTCACTGATGATCATCAAAACTAATAGGGTACTTCCTGAAGTCCTAGAAAGCTGAAATTTGGTATGTAAGCTTGTATTAGTACACAAAGAACAAAAAAATTATAAAACTTGGAAATTTCGAACAAAAAAAAATCATAAGCAACTTACAAAAAGAAGTGAAATCCCACCAAAAACATTTTTATGTAAAATGTTGCCGCCAAGACATATGGCTCATACTGTTAAAAAGTTATCAGATCTCATGTAGAGCCAAGCTTATAACTCTACATGCACTTACTCTATAAGCCCTAACTTCATAAACTCTACACACCGTAGTCAAAATATGTGGCTTGGCCGTTTCACTACTACAAGAAGTATTAAATAACAAAAAAGTAATGAACAGTGAAAACATTTTTCACCTTACTCCCATGTGACGGTAGCGAAACGGCCAAGCCACATATTTTGACTAAGGTGTAGAGTTTGTGAAGTTAGGGCTTGTAGAGTAAGTGCATGTAGAGTTATAAGCTTGGCTCTACATGAGATCTGATAACTTTTTAACAGTATGAGCCATATGTCTTGGCGGCAACATTTTACATAAAAATGTTTTTGGTGGGATTTACTATTACAGAATAGTACCCCCCGTAATAGATTCGGACGTTTCCGTCGCGGATTAACCCGATTTAGCGCTCGGCTTACGATGAAAATGGCGGAAATGCATATCAGAAGGTGAAAGCATGTTACTTTAAATTAATTAACTAAAATCTAAGGTCTCTTCTAATCAAGTTGGTTTATAAAATGTTTAAATGTGAACTTATTTCAAACATATTTTTGGTAAATTTTTTTTTTGTTTTTACTAATTTTAAGTAGTGATTTTGAGATTTTGGAAGTTGTGAATCATTTAAACATTTTCAAATTATTAAAAACTATCGTATGGGTAGTTTATATTTCAAGCATAAAAACATTTACGACTGCTTGGCAAAATACATCCCATTTTATTAAGTACGTAACTAATACAAGCAAGTAACTTCACACATATTTATGTTCTAAATCGCATGAAAGTCATTTTACTATGTATTTTACATACGATTTTATAGAACCGGTATAAATGTCTGTTCAGTCGGTAGTTTTCTAGATTACCGGTTTTTAAGTGCAAAGTAAGCACTTTATTTTACGCTACAAATAATTTAAACTATGGTTTATATCTGATTATATAAAGGGGAGAACTAACTAATTGACGGATCAACACAACTCAAATCACAAGGGGTATAAAATTAAATGCCTATATCATTGGCATCTAACCAAGGAAGAGATTTTAAAAATGAGACCCCTAAGGTGCAGCGCAGACAAGAGACCGCACCGCGCTGAACTTTTGAGTCTATGAAAATATAACCTATACAATTCTAAGCAGTAAAGCACACGATGCGCAAAAAGACCGGCGCACAACCCTTCGTTTTCACACAGACTTTTTGTATGCAGACACATAGACTCCTGCGCACTAAAAGTCCGTCGTCTGTGCTGCACCTGAAGTGGAAGAATTAAGGATGGAGTTAACATGACGGGGCAGAATGCTAATTGATTATAAGTCAATTTAACAACTGATGAATAGTAGAAGACAACACTAAACAGGGACTCCCAGCGACTGACGGTACTTACGTGCTAAATGGGTTCCCACGGTGTCTTGTTTCCTGGATAGATTAGCTAATATCACAAGCGCATTAATACCATATTGTTTACCACATAAATATCAATGTGCTTCTGTGAATGCACGCACTCTGGGGCTCCACTATAATATTCCAATAGTAAGCAAAACTGATGATATGATGATATTTATATATAACTAATCTTAGGACTCTCTTAATTTTTTTTGAAAATCAGATTATATACAGTTTTAGTTTTTATCAAAATCATGTTATACACCCCACGCGACCGTTTATGTAATGTTTAAGGCGCGGCTCGGGTTAATTCTAATTTAACACAATATCAATATTAATATTAACATTAAATTTAGCATGAAAATGTATAATCAGTAACTCCTAACAGAAATCACTTGGTGAACCACTAAATTGCCAGATAACTTCGATAAAGTTGTGAGATGACACATTTTGTTACGCCCCGCAAGGAATGTGCTTGTCAAATAAAATAATATTGCTAAAGGTATTATATATTTTGCATTCAAATGACAACTTTTTTTATTTTATGAGATTAATACGTTATGGTTTTTTTCTTATTTTTTTTGCAAATCACTAGTAAACAAAACAACCGAGCTATTTTAATAGAATTTGATGTTATAAATGCCATAAGAAATATTTTCATCCAAGACGGGACAACATGCCTTGGAGGTCGGGTCCTGTAGACGACAAACAAAATACCATTGGATGATAAGAGTCTCAAAATATCTAAAAGATATCGGAAAAAGGTCTTTTTTTCACAAATATACTTCTATAGGCCAAGGCGATCGGGGGACTCAAGAGCGCTATCAAGATTAAATGGGATTGAAAGATCGAAATGAATGTACGACCAGCTAATTCAATATCTGAGTGCCCACTTCAATAGAGGTTTATGTAATTTCAATCTCATGAAGGTTTTTCGAAAAGATAATTAATCATTTTAGCGGTTCGAGAAAGGATCCAGGCGTGAAACGGTTTTCTTCTATAGTATAAATTCGACCAATTACTGAAGCGAAAAAGAGGAGCCATTTGTCACAGGATAAAAAAAACTCTGCCGGCCCACGACCCGTCAGTCCATCTGTCTGGCTCGGACCTACATCAAAACCCCGGTGACTGACAGATCGTATTTATAACACGAACTGCAACTAGGGTGGGAAGAAAGCCTGTGGCCGACCAAAACAATTAAACAGAAAATCTTTTTTCTTGTCCATATTAAATTCTGAGGCTTGGCTTTAACAAACAACCCTGTTGCTTTGTTGACAGATTTATGGGAATGACATTATCTATTTTAGAAGCAAAGTATTTAAGTTTTGTTTGTAATTAGATAAGTCGCGCTAAATGGAATGATAGGTTTTTATCGAGGACTGAAAAAACAGAAGCGATCTTATGTAAACACACTACTAGTTGACAAATGTGTTTGTTAGGAATACAATTTCGTAGTCCAAAGGGTTTATAGGAGATTTATATCGGAGTGTGTCCCATCTTACACAAGCCCTTTGGCTGTAACTGAGGAAATAACCATTAAAATGGCAATAGCATACCATATTGCCCAATACAGGTGTTTGCAGAAGTAAGTAATCCTTACTTCATCCTTATTTAATCCTAACTAATATTATAAATGCAAAAGTAAGTTGGTTTGTTTGTTACGCATTCACGTAAGATAGCCTATGGTATGGAGAAGGACACAGGGTACTTTTTAACGGGGGTAAAACCGCGTATGACAACTAGTATACTTCATAAATAAATAAACTACCTAATTTTGTTCGGAATATCATAAATTCAATAAACTCTAGGAACATTTATAATGAAGATGCATTTGCCTATAGCACAGAGCTAATCTATACATATAATAAAACTGTAGAAAAATTGTGTCAGTACATTGTATATTATATTTACCAAAAATAAATATTGGGGGTGATGTAGAATGACTAACAGAATATATAAATACCATTAAAAAAAAATGTCTGTCTTTTTGCCTGTTTGAACACGCTAATCGTCGAACCCACTGAACGGATTTCCATGGAGTTTGCCACAGGGCGATTGAGCGTTGATTGGCGCTTTAACTAAATTAATATATCTCAATTTATTTATTTACAGGCCGTCTCACGGCTATGGGACACAAAGGGAAAGTACTACTCGCACTATAGTTTCGTGCTCATGATTATGACACGTTCAATGATTTTGATACCTCGGGAAAGCGGGTAAAACCGCGAGGCGGAAACGTGTATCAAAATAATCATCAATTGCAACAACACCCGACGTGCTTTCATTTTTTAAAATATAAATGTATGATCTTAACCAAAACTGCACACGATGTTACTTCAGATTCCTAGATTCACAAGTTTATGAGTCTGTCTGGATATCTAAGCTGTAAATTCAGATATAAAATTCAGTAAAATTTATGTGTTTCCGTAATCGACATCTTTTCGACCTACATAGTAAAATTTTATCTTTCTTGGATGTTCTGCCAAGTCTTAGGATTATCAAACACGCAACATTATCGTTTTTCTTTATTGTGAGATAAAATATAAATAAAGTATATTGATACGAGTGGTATGCTTATCAAGTTATGCATTGTTTTAATTTATTTGAAATGTTGTAATACGAGTACAATAGTAGATTTTCAGTGTTAGCTTTGAACTATTGACCTTGGTATCAGAACACATAAATTTATTATACTCGTTATCTCAGATTTACTGAAAGTCGGTGATTAATAAAGTTTAATACTTACAATTTAAGAGGGTTTATTGCCTAAACAATCGCAGACCTTTTGTTAATTAAAGTAATTAATAATTATACTTTAGCTACGTCGCAAATTCAATTAGTTCAGTTTTAATTTACCGTTGAAAATATATTTTTACAGTACCTAATTCATACATTCTCGAAATCGAGTTCTGTTCTGTTCCCTGCTGTTAAATGTTTTATCATCAAAGAAAATTATTTGGTAATGTAATGTGTAAATTGTAAAGTAGATATCGACGGTCCCTACGTATAAACAGACATGTCAAAAAATGCATTTTTTTTTTATTGCATAATTGGTTTCAGACAATCGATACGCAACTACCCATATAAAATATTTAGTAAAATATAAAGTAGTTTACTGGAATATAAAAACGTATAAGAGAACAACTATGTTAAAATCGAAGAATTTGTGTCGTAGATGCGGACATATCAGACTTGTCGTTTTGTACTGTGTCTTAAAATGCGCGCCACATGGTGTGAATGCGGCCATGTCAAATTTAAGTATGGATTTATGGGGAAGTATCAAGTAATAATTCCGAAATGTATATTTTAAAGTACCTATTAGTTAATACATAAAAAGTGTGAACATTTTTCTAACTTAGCAATGTATAATATAAATGGAAATGAAGGCATGCCCTACATGTTTGTTTATATGTTTCATTACAAAATTTATTGACCACTTCGTTTTCATTTACGTTTATCTACAGTAATGTTATAAAAAGAAAGAGATTGATTTTATGTATGTTTGTAATGGATAAACTAGGTACATAATTTATAAAAAAAAAAAAACATCTATAAAAGCAACATTATCATGTCCCGATACTTGAGGTCAAGTGGGTACTGGGCGAAAGTGTCTATACCGGCATGGTAATCATTAAAATCATTCCATGTCCAAAAGAAAAACAATCCATGTCTCGACATGGATTATTTTTCTTTTGATTTTCAACTCTTTTATCATTAAACTACGAGTAGTTTAATGATAAAAGAGTTGAAAATCGACACCCTAGACCATATTTTGGGCACTGTGATTACAAATTTCCTAATTTTGCAGTGTTTTTTTTATTAACGTATTTCTAAATAACCATGTTATCAATTCGTTGTCACAAATCTAACAACGAACATTGATAATTTAGTCAAAAATAATGATATTTGATAGTCATGTTTTAGAAAAAATATACCAGCGAACTTTGACACGTCATAGTTTAAAAAAGTACTACGCTAACCCCGGCAAGTAGTTTCAAAAGAAGACCCATTTATTTACAATTTCAAAACAGTACTATACTTGACACTTTTTATTCCATAAAGCGAGAACCACAATTTTATAGCGCAGTTTACCTAGATTTTATATTGGTTTTCAACAACACACTTTTTCTTGTATGCAGCTCCAGTAAAAGAAATCTAAGGTACCGAGAATGAGGAGCCCACTAAATTGAGCTAAGGCGCCCGCCATCCATTTTCGGTATCATCATCATCATGTAACCCTTAATGTATTGATGATTAAGCGATAGCCGGGACCAACGATTTTACGTGCCTTCCCAAAACTCGGAAGACCCTTGAGTTGAAATACTACTAGGAGGTCATCAAATATGTGTTTAAATAATGTTTCCTGTACAGGACAAGCTTAATGCGCTGGGCAACCATCTTGTTAACTTACATACGGACAGACAGACGGACGGATGGATAGCAGGAGTTAGGCCTCCGCTGTCCGTCCGTCTATAATAAATAACTAATAATAAATAATTCATAGCAAAGTTGAGTTAGTTAATATTATTATTATTGTAAGGAACCCTCCATGAGTGAGTCCGACTCGAACTTGCTCGGTTTTTTAATAATTGATCTGACTAGAATTAAACCCTTACTCATGAAACGTTATTTAACTAATCTGCTACTCAGATAAGGTAATTTTTTTTGTCAATGTCTGAAAGATGGCGTTTTGTTATTTGACCATTTACCCCCTTACTCATAAAGCTAATATACTGATTAAATGGTCACGTAAATAATGTTACATTCACATATTTGACAATGACAATAGAGTGACGTTATTTACGTGACCCTATGATTTTATATTTTTAAGTTCTTAATTTATTGAGTCTTATAAAAATATAAAGAATTGTTGATTGACTCTTAAAAATAATAATTTAATTGGAAACCCTTTTTAATTAACAAATATCTCCCTCAACCCTCTCCGATATTTTAGTTTTCAGCAACATGTCTTTGTTTTAATTGCAAAGTAATAGTCATAAGTCAGTTTGTAATGACCATGTATAAACAGATATGTCTACATCTGTGTATTTTATATATTCACGGATATAAACTAATGATTTTTAAGGTAACTTTTTTGAAGATGGAAATATAATGCCATATTTTCTTTAATATTTTCTTAAATTCTTTCATAAATTAGTGTTATGTTGTCTTCTACGTATAAACAGATATGTAAGACTTGACTGTTAAATATTTATCTTAAAGGCGATGTATAAACAGTCATCTGTCAGTTTTTCAATGAAAATCTGAAAATTTTGGAAAGTACATAATATCATTATAAACTTTCTAAACTCGGTATAACATTACAACAACAAAAATATTACATTATTACATAGTATTATTTCTAGATTGAATTGAATCTTTATTTCGCTCTCCTGTAAACCATGGTTTTTGACATGTCCGTTTATACGTAGGGACCGTCGAATAATCTCAGAGTAAATAATATACTACGATATAACCTAAAGGTGGGTCTACGCTAGGCGAGCCGAGCACGAGCCGAGCCACTCTTGTCGTCATCGCACGTCGTTCACGACGTTAAGTGTGGACATTATCGAACAATTAACCCAAAGAAGCGCAATGACGTTAATTTTACTTGAAATCAATTCCGCCAATTTCCCATCATTCGACAATGTGCTCTGATTGGCCAAGTCTCTTGACTTGGCCAATCGTGTGTGTTCTTACACACGATGTAGTGATTAGTTGCGGAATTGAATTACTGGGTATTGCTACTCTAAATTTTTCCTCGATGGTGGACATAATAAAATAACAAGCCTACAACAATCACTGTCCACGAGTGCGATGCGTATCCCTTTCTCTTCGTCAAAAAACCGTCAATTGGCGGAGCGTAGTCGAGCGCAAGCCAAACGCTCGCTCGAGGCTTCAAGTCCTTCTACGCTACGCGAATTCGTGCTCCGCTTGTGCTCGGCTCATGCTCGCCTCGCATAGCGTACCAACTTTAAAACTAAAATTACCTTCATAATCAATTTCCCTAATCAATCGTTGTTTATGCAAATGTTTATCTGAAAATCATTAATTATTGCTAATTTCAAATCAACCAGCGTTTTCCAATTAGCTCCAACAGCAGGCTATTGCGTTATTAGACTGCATTTACTGAATGCTTTACCTATTAGCTTTTAGTGGCTTTTTAGTTTTGGGCGTATTTGACCATCATTAAATGACCACAAGAATATACCTATTATTCATTTTAAGTATATTCGTGTAATAGGTATCTACACGAATATACTCAAAATGAATGTTTGTGTATTTGTAACGTGTTATATGATAGAACTAGATACCCGGCGCGACTTCTTACCCTACCCTACCTTACCTTAACCTACCCTACCGCGCTAAGGTTACATTAGAAAAGTTTATATAGACGTTACGTTTTCTTAAGTTTTCTAGTTTTCTGTGCAACTATCATTTTTTTCCGTTAGAACCTTCTACAAAGTATTAGATAACTTAAAAAAGAGATGGATGAAATCGGTATCGTCGGTTTCAAGTTATGGCGTGACCAAGGGAAATAGGGGTTAATTTTTATATTTATTAATAGATATATAATTTATCCGATTGCTTCATTTAATGTTTCTGAGATAGGAAAAATTGTTGCAAAGCACGCTGCGTACAATTAATTACCAATGAGTGAAATAAGTATTGTGAAGTATCTAAATTACGAAATTTATTGCTAAATGTTATATAGTAGTTAATCAAATAGTATATCGAAGACAAATAACGTAATTTTTGTTTAAAATAAATTAAATGTGACGTTATAAATAAAGTCTCATTCAATCACATTTATTATTCATATTGTCATCAATATTGATAGCTTGGCATCAATTTATTTCCCTGTTAAAATAATAGAGCTTTCATGTAAGGTTGCGGGTAGCGTAAACAGTTTTTAATTATATTGTGTGCGAGCGTTAGCCAGCGCCATAACGTTGGATGGGCCACGACAAAAGGGCATTATTAATTACTCTTTTGATACAAAATCGATACATTAATTTTAAATAAACATATACCCCCATACTCATAAAACGTTATTTAACTAATATACTGTTTAAAGGGTCACGTAAATAACGTCACTCTATTGACATTGTCAAATAATGTGACTTTATTTACGTGACCATTTAATCAGTATATTAGTTAAATAGCGCTTTATGAGTTAGTGGGATATTGTTTTGAGTAATTATTATATCAAAGGTTGCGACTATTTAAAACAAGTATTTTAATGTAAAGTTTTGTTTTCGGATCCAAAGTCATCTCATCCCTCAGCAATGACACAGACAACACAAGGAGGCAGAATTATTTTATGAAACTAATATTAATAGGTAACATACCTTTTACATAATATTTTATTTCGAGGCAGCATTGCTTTTGCTAAGGTAGCACAGCATGAGGTTCTTCAAGAAGAGTATGATGATATTTTGTAGCAAGCGTGTTTAGACTACGTTAACTTCTACAAAAATTAACGATAGCTCTTTTAAATTAAAGAAACAATAATATAGGTACTCCGCAAGTGTTTACCTAAGCCTATTCAATTTAAACTTAAATCATTTAATTCAAATAGACCTTCGCAGGCACTTATGAATTGTCTAACTCTATACTCTAATGCCGGTTCGAATAGTTGCATTTGCTGAGAAGAGCCGGAAATAAAAGCAGCAATCACTCTATTGATGCAAAACAATCTGGTCCATATTCAGAATTCAAAATCATTTATTCAAATAAACCTTATGAAAAGTTTGCCTCTAATACCGGTTTGAAAGGTGGCACTTGCTGAAAAGAGCCGGCAATATCCTGAGCTTCAAACTCTTTTCAAAACAATATTCAATATTTTTTGAGATATCTCAAAACTTAAAGCGATTAAAATGGACAATACCTATAGAAATGTGGTAGTTACTCAGTATTTGAATGAAGAGATCGGTGCTGTGGTGGTCTTTATTATGCGGTCATTACTTGCTTTATCGGCCTCCACAGATGGACTGGTATACAAATCGTTGGGAGTCATTGAATGCCAGTGGCTTAGATACTTTTATTATGTAAGTCTATAGAGAAAAACTTTATTCAGCAGTGCATGTGTTTTCAGGGTTCCGTAGTCAAACGGTGTCCGTCCATCTGTCGGTATGCAAAAATTTATAAATGTGAAGCCATTTTACTTGTTTACTATACGGTATATATTGCTTCAATGGTAGATAATTAACAACAAAGATAATGAAAACCATTTTTGGATCGTACCTACCTCCCCAACTTGTAACTATTATCATTTTCATTTAAAACCTCAAAATGGGGTATCGTTAAATAGGTCCTCAAAAATAATTGTTATTTACATTTTACAAAACTTAAAAAAAATAAGTTGCAAAATGGTATGCATTGTCCTATATGCACTTGGCCCATGTTAATACTTTAAATGTGTTTGCATTATGGTTTGGAGGGTATTTCCAATATTTTGCAATTTCATCTACACGTGAAGTAGCATTGTATGTATAAAAAATCCGATTTAATCCAAGCCCTCCAATGTCTATTGATCCTGAGTTGTATATTCAGCGTTGAGCTCAGCTCCGACCAATATTTTTTACAGTCCAATTCGTATCTACCTTTCTTTTTCGTGACCAAACTTACAAAAGAGCTTGAATATTACATTCGAGAAAACACGTTTTGAAACAGCAAAATATTGAAAAGATTGCTTTCATTAACAAATTAGATTATGATAAATTTATTCAAACTAAAATTAGTAATAGTTTATTGTTTGATTATATATCTTCAGTTTGCTGTTGCGTAGTAAATATTTCAACATCTAACATGTCAGTTTAGAGACGAGTCTGAACTTAAAATTTAATTCCATAATTAATGTTTTCTTTAGTCAAAACTAAACACATTAATTCAACAAATGAATGGTACCATAGTACCGTTAAGGTTTATTAGACAAATTAATCAAACGGAAAACTTTGCATGAAACAGTCGCTTGGTGTATTCGAAATATGTTACTCTAACTAAAATATTAACTATGTTTACATTTTAATAAAAAGTCACAATCTTTTGACGATAACAAGAACTATTTAATTTATCAATAAACAAAAATATTAAGCCTAATTAATTATTATTCATCACATCATATCGAAAACTACTGCACAAATAAGCCTGTATTGGAATGTAGGTACAGATTAACCCTTTTCATATGATACCCCAGTTGAACTTTAATTATTAAAATCTATAAGCATTAGTTATGCCCCGCAACTGACGGACAAACGCCTAGACGGACCGCGGATGGAGTCGCACCATAAATATAATAAACCTTTTTTAACTTTTTAGTTGTGGTCCGTAGTATTAAAAACTTAATATAAAGGTAGAAGCTGATTAAAGTATAGTTATTCTTATTAAAACAAAAAAAAAACGATAGGATAAAAAAATCTAAAGATGATACCTGAAAATTCTTTTGTAAACACAACCGAAAACAAGCACAGTCAGCGGATAATTCGAGATCTTATCTTATCTTATAGAGGGGCCGAGAAATAGCTCGGACACTTCGACCCATTGGGATCTATTGTGGTCCCCTAGATACTTTACTCCTCCCCAGTCTCGTTGAAAACTCTTTTCATGAGTTTTACAACGAGGCTAGGAGATATGAGCCTATAGTCTTCTGGTTTTGGATATCCGATCCCTAGGAGACTCATTCGCTTACCAGCCAGTGCATCGCATGTGCACAGAAGGTGCTCCATGCGTTCCGTATGTTCCCCACACAACCTGCACATGGGTGTCGCGGTAAGACCCATCTTCATGAGCATGTCGTTGGTTCCAAAGTGCCCAGTAAAGGCCCCAAGCAGGTAGCGGATTTGCCCCCTGCTCATATTCCAAATGCATTCCCGGGCTTTGAAATTAGAGCCTAAGAATTTCTTGGAGTGTTGTAGACCGGTATTAGACAGCCAATGTGTTCGTTGTCTTTGATCTGCAAACTCCCTAAATGTGGCTTTTACGAGACACGTCGATATGCCTACACATGGTTCTGGACCCACAAAGTCATTTGCTGAGCCCTCTCTTGCCAGTTCATCTGCCATTTCGTTACCATGGATTCCTTTGTGCCCAGGGACCCACATCAGTCTTACCCTGTTATGCTTCCCAAGCCTGTTTAGGGTTTGGACAGCATCCAGAATAAGTCTGGAGTCCACTTTGTAGGATGCCATGGCTTTGATTGCAGCCTGACTGTCACTGAGAATATAGATGGATTTACCTTTGGTTCCTCTATCTATATTCTCCTGAGCACAGGTTATTATGGCGTATGTTTCTGCTTGGAATACAGTTGCCATCTTCCCTAAGCTTTTGCTACATTTGTAACCTTTTTTGTATATTCCCGCTCCTGTACCTGATTCCATTTTTGATCCATCAGTGTACCAAACCAGACTTTCTGGTTCTGGTGGATCGAGTCCCTCCGTCCAGTCCTCTATTGTAGGGATTTGGACCTTGAAAGACCTTTGAAACACAAATGTAGTTTGCATTTTGTCGGATATCATGCTTGTTACCCGATCCAGGCCTTCGTTTTCATCGAATTTTGTATGGTTAGTCTTTGGCTTGGAAGCATCCCATAGTCCAGCAACAGCAAGACGATGTAATGCCTTCCTTGCCTCCAATTCAACCATCATATGCAGAGGAGGGATATTGAGGTATCTCTCAATCGCTGCCATAGGTGTTGTCCTGAAAGCACCCGTGATTCCAAGACACACTGTTCTTTGTAGCCTTGTGAGTGACGCTTTGCACGAGGCAAGCTTTGTTCTTGGCCACCACACTATGCTGCCGTATGTGATAATAGGTATTATCATTGTCCGGTACAGCCATCGTAACACTTTGGGCTTTAGCCCCCAAGTTTTACCGTATGTGGAACGACACATGCCGAACACTCGTAGGGCCTTTGTCGTAATATTTTCCACATGAGTTTTCCACCTGAGTTCTTTATCGAGCGTTACACCCAGATATTTAACTTCGGTGGACCAGGGCAGCTTTATTCCATTGAGGGAGGGCTCTCCTAGGTTTCCTAGTTGTCTCTTCCTCGTGAATGGAATAATGACTGCTTTGCTTGGGTTGATAGAGAGGTGGTTCTTTGTACACCATTCCTCTGTCATCCTCAACGCCCGTTGTAACAGTCCAGAGACTATGCTCGGGAATTTACCATTAACCATTATAGCTATATCATCTGCATAGCCTACTGTGTAGAATGGTCCGGTATTGAGTTTGGTGAGTAGCGAGTCTACTACCAAGCACCACAATAATGGTGACAGCACTCCGCCTTGCGGACAACCTCTTGTTGTTTTTGCGCTAAGTCTGTCTCCCATCAGTTCCGATCTGACTATCCTGCTTCTCAGCATATAGTCAACCCAGTCGCACATGGTATCATTGATGCCATGTTCCTTTGCAGCAATGCGTATGGACTCAAATGTTGTCTTGTCGAAGGCTCCCTCTATGTCGAGGAAAGCCCCGACGCAGATCTCTTGTCCCTCTAGCGCAGCCTCGGCTCGACTCGCAACATAGTGCAATGCCGTTTCCGTAGATTTGCCAGGGCTGTAGGCGCACTGTAGTTTATGTAGAGGAAATACTTTAAGTGGTCCCTCTCTTAGGTACCTGTCTACCAGTTTCTCCAGAGCTTTTAAGAGAAAGGATGATAGACTGATGGGCCTGTAAGCTTTAGCTTCTTCGTAAGTCGGTCTACCCACCTTCGGTATAAAGGTGACTTTGACCTCCCTCCATGCCTTGGGTACGTACCCAAAGGCTATGCAGGCTCTGTAGAGCTTGCTCAAATGGGGTATCAAAATAGATGCCCCTTCTTGCAATAGTATTGGGTAGATGCCATCTGGACCCGGGGATTTGAGAGGCTGGAAGCCCGCTATGGCAAGCTTCAGTTTATTTTCATCTACCACTTTCTTTGCCGTGAGCCAGTTATCTTTGGACGTATGCCTTGTGAGCTCGTCATTTGTGACTGGTTCCTCTTCATCGCTGTCGCGCAGTATACATTCCGGGAAGTGAGTCCTAAACATCACGCCCAGAGTGTCCTGTCCAGTTTCCGTGACATGCCCATTTTCATCCTTTACAGATGATAGTGGGTTTGTCTTAGCCATGGACATTGCTTTGCACAACCTCATTCCACTCGGCAGAGCTTCGATGGAGGTGCAATGCTGCCGCCAATTGGTTCTTTTGGCCTTGCGTACCGCCGTGCTATACCTCGTCAGCATGCTAGAATAGCCAGAGAAATCTTCCCTGGCTTTTGCATCATTGAAGGCCTGTCGTGTCTCCTGACGTATTTTAGATAGTTCAGGAGTCCACCATGGTACCTTTTTGCAAAAGGCCTTTTTCTCAGGGCAATTATCTACCCAAGCACCGATGATGCCCGCCTTGATTCTGTCCGCTTCAAATTCTATGTCTAGTATGGAATTAAGCTTACCTTTAGGGCTCCCTAGATTTACTTTAAGGTCCCTCCTGTACGAGTCCCAATTTGTGTGCCTTGGGTTTCTCCTTCGTCTAGTTTCGGCTTCTCCTGCCGTCCTAAACCTAAAGCATATATAATTATGGTCAGACAGAGAGATTTCGTCCGATACATGCCAATTTTCAATATGAGCACTGGCCCTGTTTGAAGCCAGTGTCAGGTCAATAACTTCAGTTCTCGCAGAGGTCCTGAAGGTAGGTTTATTGCCTGCGTTAAGGATTTGTAAAGAAGAGCTTACCACAAAGTCCAACAAATCCTCCCCTCGTTTGTTGACATCTGAGCTGCCCCAAACGACGTGGTGTGCATTCGCATCGCAGCCAAGTATCAGGTCAAGGTTTTCTTGGGTGCCGTAGTCAACCAGTCTTCTGATTAGTGGTGTTACTGGTTCCTTTTGTTCATATGGGAGATAGGCAGAGGCAAGGATAATTTTCCTTTTCTCTGTTCCCATCCCCACTTGGATCAGAGTTGTTGTAAGATCCCTGTAACAGAAAGTACGTAAGGGCATTGCCTCTATACCGCCCCTGATATAGATGCAAGTCCTCGCGTCATTAGTTGGACAGTCATAGAGCAGCATGCCCCCTGTCCCACCTAAGCCTTTTATAGTCCCTTTATACAAATATGGTTCCTGTATCAAGGCAATGTCGTATGTGTTAAGCTTCAATTGCCGAGCCAGAAGGGCAGTAGCGGCTCTGCAATGATGCAAATTAATTTGTACACACCTTAGTCCCTCCATCTTGGATGTGTTGATGGGTTGCTTTGTTGTAGGAGGGCCTCAGTTTTGAAGCTCCCCCTCCAGCGCCTGGCTCTCCTCGAGAGCAGTTGGCGACGCAATCCCCAGGGTATCGAGGCCTTCGAGGATGTCAGCCTCGAAGTCCGCCTCTGACGCCCCAGTCTGGATCGCTGCCTCCTGCGCTCCGTCTTGAGCATGGGCTTCGTCCATGGCCTCCGCACCCTGCGGTGGCCCATCTTCGGAGGGCTCCACACCTGCTTCCGCAGTGGGTGCCTCTCCCGTGTTTTCTTCCAGGAGCTTGAACGAGTATCGTTCAATTCCTCCTGGAAGAGAGTAGCCCGCGGCCTTGATTACTCCAGCGGATACCCCGTCCATGAGAACGATACGACGGATGCCGGTCGGCTCGATGTGAGTATTCACGACTTTCCAGTCGTCCGTCCTCAAGGTAGGGTTAAGCCGCTGGAGCAACCGAATGGCCCGGGCAGAGTCCTGCAACGCCAATTTGCGACACTTCCATGCCATTTAAACAGGCTTTGGAAGGTCCTTGGCGTTGACGACCTTAAGTTTCAGGGAGCCAAGTTCCACGTTGTGGATGGCACCCCGAAACCAGTTAGCTGCGTCGGAGTTGTCGCAGGAAACATGCACTGCACCCGCGACAACTCCGGGAGCAACTATGACGACAGGTAGAGGATCCGGTGCCTCTTCCAGTTTCTCAATTATGAGTTCCTGAATAGGCATCAGATCCTCCGCCTTCAAGTACTCCTCCGGGTACTTGACTGTGACGACAGCGAGTTTCACAGCCGCCACCGCATCCCTAAAGGATCCGGTCGAGGACGATTGACCTTGGGTCTTCATCCTCTTGGCCGCCATGTCCCCGCTGTCGCTGCTTAGAGTAGCACGCGGTCTCTTCGATGGTCCTCCCGTAGGAGTCCCTTCTAGAGCCGCCTGCTGCCTCAGCCTTTGGCGCTTCTTTTTTTGCGCCCCAGATAGTCGAGCCCGGCGCCCGCCTAACTCGTGCCCGCCGCCGGGTGACGAAGAGGTGCTGCCTCTGCCGGTCGCGTCCGTGGCCCCAAGGTCCGAGGTCGTTTGACCTCTGACGCAAGGTTCCCGTGTCGCGCCAGCTTTAGCAGTACCCTTATGCCCGGTGGGCTTGGTTGCAGTACCGCCCAGCGGTGGTCCCGCAGCAGTGCCGACCCTCGGCAGTGCCGCAGCAGTCCCGTCTTTTGACGGTCCCGCCGCAGTCCCGCTTCGAGACGATCCCGCTGCAGTCCCGCCCCTGGGCGGTCCTGCTAAAGTTGATGCAGTCCCGGCTTGCGCCGGTCCCGCCGTATATTGTGCAGTCCCAGCTTTCGCCGGTCCCGCCTTTTTGTGCGCAGTCCCAGCTTTCGCCGGTCCCGCCTTGTGGTTTTTTTTGTTTTTATGATCCATTTAAGAAATCCCGATTATTTTATTCGTCCCTCGACTATCCCCACCCGCCATGGAGTGCTCAAGTGGCGATGCTACGATAGCACCAGGGATTAGTCGAGGGATATAGTCCTCCCCCCATTAGTTACTCACGAGACTGCACAGCACTAACTCACACCGCTACCACTAGCGATGCGAGCGAGCGCCGCCGTCTGCAAGTCCCCAATGGGGGTGAACTCGCCTAGGGGCCGTCAGACCGGACCCCACAGCCGATTGACCGCAGCTGGCTAGGCTGCGGCCTCCCGTGTAAGAAGAAATCCGGGCCAAAGTGGAGTGTTGCCTCAGAGACGTTAAACCGCCTACGCTCATCGGCTCAGCCACCAGGATCCCATCATCCTTCCGTACGGGTCCCCGCGCACGGCACAAACACGCGGGAGGTCATTACTATCCACCATCTGGTCTTGTTCGATGGTGGACACCCAGGGGCATGACCCCGCCACCCCTGTGTTAAGTAGCCCGGTGATTTCTGTTACGTCTATTTCATATGGAATTAGACCAATAACGGGGCGGCAACCTCGAGAAGGAATATCACCGCACTTGCCTTGAGGATCTACACGACCGTAGCGCTCTCCCTCAAGACCACGCCACCTTGCCAACTCAGAAGGAGTAAGGCAAGGTAGGCCTGCATCTATACTACCAAGCGAAGCATGTTGTAAAATTAAAAGCATAGACCCAGCCCCACCCCTAAATTCGAGATACGTGCAGATCTCATTTAAGAGGGTGATTCAAATATAATAAGCCTCTCTAAGCGTCAACTTACATTATCAAGTCCCATTGCCGCGCTTTACGGGAGTGCTCATTGTGTCAGCGATTCTTTACAAAAGATTACTTATTATAAAAGAACGACGCGAAGGAAATATTCCAGAGATTTTTGTCCTTTTGTCAAGCGATAGCCAACGACACTTCGACCTCTAAGCTACAGACGTTGCAGTGACCAAAAATGTAATAGCATCATAAGTTTTTGCCTTTCCCTGTCTCTCGATTTGATGAATGTTTTTGATGACGGCTGAACGACGTTCCCTCAAGAATTTATTTTCCTTTTACATCGGGGTGCTTGCTCGCATTCACTTGTTCTACAGCTTTCTTATTAAAATCTATGTTGCTCCCATTGCATTTGCTCCGTTCCTTTTTTTATAATCTACGTTTTACTCTTTATGTTTATTTTTATTTTTACAGAGGAAATAATAATATTTTTTTTCTGATTAAATAATGTAATTAAAAAATATCAGTAGCAGTAAATTCAAATACCGTGGTGAAGGGCATTCTCTCGCATCTTTTAATAAGATAGCAAGGCATATATAACCCTCAAATTGAAAAACTACCATAAGGTTCCGTCACAATACCTATTATACGTTCTAAAATCGCTTTTTTGTTAAGGATCGTAAACAAGAAGGATCTTCTTGGGCGTAATAGTTTTCGTTTTTTTTTCTCAGTATTTTGAGAACTTCAGTTTTAATTGTACGTGTGTGCCAAACGGCCATTTCAGCTCTTTAGATTTATTTTTAAGGCCTATTCAACATAAAGGTTTTCCAACCGATTTTCTATGCTAAAAGTTCATAAAAATCTACATTTGTAAAAGTAAAAACTTTCTACTAATATACAATTTCTAGCGACGCTCTCCAACTGTGTACCCTTTTCAAAAAATGAGCTATCAACATCTCCAAATTTTCACGAGCGTATTATTCATACTCATCATTATGCATTATTTTATATCCTTAACACAAGATGGCCATTAAATCGTAGGTGCGCTAGTTAGCGGCAAATATATGCACGACTTTACACGTCTCATAGCTTTCCATCCGACATATGAATATATTTAAATAATTTCACGTAGGCTCGTTTCAAACGCTTTTGTCGAGTGCTTCCCTAACGAGCAAGCGAATAATGGACCGGTAGCTTTATTTTCTAAGGAATAAAGGAATTAAATGCGTTCTTCTTGCTTCCCGTTTTCAATGCAAGTTTGGATTTTTAAGCTCTATTTCGCTTAAATATTTGTATTTACTAAGACTCCTCCAAATTTTTCAGCCGCGTATAAAGTTATTTCATGTTGTTATAATTGTGTATGACTCTTGTTTCATATTTCAGAGTGTCTAAGTCACAGCGTGAAATGGCATGGTGACAACAGACCATTCAAGACAACGAGCAGTGGTTGGAAATTAAAAGACGGTACTTATTTTTACCGTAGCGTAGGTTAAGTACAATGAGTCTGGGATCCTATTTGGAAGGCGTAAATGAATCTTCCAATTCACGCCATTTGCTGGCTGCCGGACGGGTATAATCTCATTTACTGTTGCCTCGTTAAGTGCAATTGCACTACTGCAAATTGCGACCCAAAACTTCCCCTGTTTTCTTCAAACAAAAGAACTTAACTTTTTTTTCACACTTTTAAAGATAAGGTTACCAGCGTAACATCGGTTGCAACTTTACCTATATCGTTGTTTTAGAAAATGTATTTTCAGGAATTTATACAAGTTTATAGAGATTGGTAGGCCAATTATAATTTTAATAAAAATATATTATTCCGATGTTGTATATCTGGTAGGTTTCACTTAATGAAGTTTCCTGTTCTCAAAAATATTATTTACAGGCCAAACTTAGACTGTGCCTACGAAGAGAGGAAAACAAATCATATTACATGTTTTCTGGAGTTTGAATCCATTTCAATACATAACAAGCAATCTGGCCGAAGTAAAACTTTTCAAGAACTCAATATATTCCATGAATTACACCATATTTTATTTTAGTATTTATACTTATTCAGTCAGTACTTTCTACAACTACTTGAGTTAAACTTATACATAATTTTAATATAAATGTGATTCAAAGTTAATAATAATCGAGTGCAAAATTAGCCAGAATAATACGTGAAGACGATGATGACACTGTTACTAAACTTGATTGAAACGTATCCAAATATTCTCTCGAATTACTATTCAGGACAAGTGTCTGCGTACGACCTTGGAATACAAACCCCGCCATTTCAATCTGGACGGTCTTCGAAGCGAACATTTTGGTGCAATAAATTTTTTGAAGTTGTTCGGATATGTTCAAAATTTTTTGGATGAAACCCAAAACAGTGCTAGTTAAAAAACATACATATCTTTAAAAAAACATATTATGATATTAAAAACATAAACCTTTCCGGGTCAGTCGGGTAAAAATCTAACAAGTGTGAGTAAGAATCGCGCTCTGAGGGTTCCGTATTAAGGCATTTATTTTACATTATTTATATCCATACTTTTACTATAACTCTGTTTGTATGTTTGTTTGTTATGCTTTCATGCCTAAACCACTGAACCGATCGCGATGAAATTTATCATGCAAATAGCTTATAGTATGGAGAAGGATATATGCTACTTTTTATCCCGGGAACGCGGGTGAAACCACGTGGGATAGCTAGATTTAATATAAATAAAAAATATTAGCAATGTAAGTTTATAATCACAACAAATTATACATTTTCGGGTTTTTCTTCCTTTACTTATGTTGTTTCATGACTGGGTCAACGAAAAGTATGTTTTAATAGTGAGTTTGCGAGAGACAAAGTTTGTAAAAAAATGTGACATAAATGGCCGTATCAGTTGTTTGTGTTAACTTAGAATCCGACATCAAAACGGGACAAAAGACAAATAAGGTTATTTTAACCTTGTTTTAAGAGCTTGTGGTTCGCCCTCTTAGGTATTAAATTTAAATTAATGCTGAATAATAAGATATACGCTTCTAAGTCAACACAAACAACTGATACGGCCATTTATGTCACTACCTGTACGTAACAAAAATGTTTACAGGCGGCAGAAGAACAGACGGACAACAACAAAGTGATCTAATGGTTCCCTATTTTGCATTTGAGGTACGGAACCCTAAAAACAGAATGAAAATAAAAATTGATAGTTTTTTTTTTCATTAATTAAATTCCTGTCAATTGGCATAGTAATACGGTAGTGACTATAATTGTCTGCGGTTGTGACCTAAATAGGAATGCATCCACTTGACAATGATACGGATGTATGTTTCGGAGTTTGTTTCCATAAATCTGATATTACAAAAAAAAATGCTATTGCAAAATTTGAGTAAGGACCACCAATATTGGAATATATCCCAAATAAGATATTCTGAATAAGATGCTACATAAGTCGTCATACTAACAAAATAATCACGTCTGCTCTTTTCTACTTCAACTTCTTAAGAAATACTGCATGAAACCTTTTTATTTTGTTACTGTGCATTCTTATATCATAAAGAAAATTTAATATAATAAAAGCTAAATTGGCAACACTTAGTCGCTCCGCAGGCTGCCACAGGCAGAGTATGAGGGTAAGTAGGCAGTAATTGACCCAGGTACATTTACTTAAATGAAGTCATTAGCGAATCGGGTAAATCACCCTCTATCCAACGTTGCTTGTTAATTTTCAAAAGTTCATTGCACTAATCAATCAAAGTCGGGGTTCGTAAAAGCCTTTCGAATGTTTTAATATTCAGAAAACTTTGTATTTAACCACATCTAAATTCAATGCTGAGAACGCTTTATACAGGATGTAACAGGAAGTGTATACATTACAGTAATCCACTTTTTTGGTACTAGGCGCACAGATCGCGGTAGAGAAAATTTTATATTAATATTAGCAAGTGACGCAAAAAGATAATTACCTTCATTGAGCGATTATGATTTTAATTCAATAAACTTGGAAGCAAGAATTCGGTATGAATTTTTGAGTAATTTACTTTGAGCTGAAACTTTTTATAGAGAGTCTACACTTGATGTAGTCTTCACCCCTTTCGGATGTATATACCCTTTTTGTTACACTCAGTATAGATATTGATCTGAATCTTTGTCACGTTCTATAAGTGGATCAATAGTTTTGGATGAGTTTTGACATCTAGGTAGATCAATATCTCTATATACGTTTTTCTTTGGAAAAACATAAGAGTCCTCTCGATATTCTAAAAACAAAAACATATGTAGTATTTAGTACCCCTTGTTTGTATATTCATCGCTACCGTATTTTCATAACAAAATGCTTTTATTTGTAGGAACAACCAGTTTTCTATTCACATAAAAAGCACCCCCGACACTGTTGTAGAACAAAATTAAACTTTCCCTCACGTTTTGAAATATGTTATTTAAACTAAAGCGACCGGCAGTCTTGGGATCGGGAAACCTCGCGTCGGATATATTTCTTTACAGTAAATAAAACATGTTAGCTTCCTTACTATCGCAGTGTGACATCGTTCTAAGAGTGTCACTTATCTCCTTTATATGCTTACACAACATTACGCCATGTAACAAAATGGTACTTTTATGTGGAGATGGGGTTATTTCGTTGATTATATTATGGTGATGTCGTATTCTAACGGCCTTCTTAACGCGCGAACAGTTTACGACGTGACTTCCATCTACGCACCTACAAATATAATTATGTCTTCATGAAGCTATTTGCTATTCCTAAAATTCTTATATTTAAGAGCATTCTCTTCAAATTAAGGAGATCTAAATAAATGAGCAGCAATTTCTCTCACTATAATATTAGTAAGATTAATGTATTCATTTGTGGCACTTCAAAGTAAGACCCTTAAGGTTGTTGATACTCACTAAACTAATTTTCGCTAACGACTCACCATAATGTCGGGGAAGATAGGAACTATTATTATATTAGGGTGAGAATAGAGTGAACGAGTATCCTTGATAGCTCCACTGAGTGACGTACACTCAACCTCAAAAGTTAATTAACATTTCAAAGCTATCGTGCAAATATAGAAACATTTTACGGTAGGTGTACAATTAATAGAGCAGAACAAATGAAATTACAGCACTAGGTAAAGTGCTTGAATTAGGAGGTAAACTAATTTGGCTCTAACAAGCTTGGATATAATTCATATAAGTACTGTGGCAAATCTAGGCTAAATAAGCATTCACCTTTTCGGCATGAATGAACAAGCTAATAGTATATTTCTTATTGGCAGGGTAATATTGACCTACGTGGAATGTCTTATGGTACTTTAGTTAATGCGGTATTATTTTAATAATGTTCAAATCTTTTGAGAACGTTTACCTTTGAGAAACACTTGGAGTATGTACTACGTTACATGTAAAAATGCAATGCAGTGTCGCATGCAATTGCAATGTGTGAGGATGGTTAGCGCCTTGAGAGCCATTGTCATAGAGGAGTCTATTGGCACATGCTAGACTGTCTGTTCGTATTACTTTGTCCTATTATACTTGTACACATCCCCTGATAGCTAATATCACTATCATGTCTTTATTGTAACTCATATTCATATTGTTGTGCAGTAGTGTCAATTGTATATGTATTTCATTACTATCTAGCTTCTTTGCCGCATGATTTCAGCGCGGGTTACCGAGTAATCAATTATTATCTATGCAATTTACAGAAAAGAGTAGTTCCTTTGAAATGTCTGCATTGATGGAGGTCGTAAGCAATACGGATAATGCAATTCTACCGGGTCAAACACTATTAAATACTATTGTCGGGCCAGTTGGTGTTTTTAGCAGTATCTCTACCTATCACGCTGCAGATAGTAAGTACAATTCCCACCAGGGACATACATAGGTACATTTGTGTGCATGAAGTTGTATGCATGTTGTGAGCCTGGGTGTAATTATGTATTTATAAAAAAAATAGAATATCAGTTGGTTAGATACAATGGTCTACTTAGTTTGGGATCTGTTAGCCGAGGCGTCCGATGTTATTACCACTGAGGTATCATCGTTTCAAAATGATCACTATAAACGTAAAAAGCACTCCAAAACCACTAACCAGTAAATAGTATAAAACATTCTGTAACAGTTTTATTCTAAATGAACATAACATAATAAAATAAAATTGTTTTTACTTAAAAAAATAGCTATCTTCTAAATGCACTCTGTCTTTAAAAGAAGGTGCTCACAAAAAGTATTTCTTAGAGTGGTTCAAACGCTTTTCCACAGAGCGAAGCTAGCTTGAGTCTTGAAGCATTATTGTGAGGCCTTGTGGCACTGAAACAATGTGGATATCGTCTAGATTACCTAAATGGTTTACTGCCATTATTTTAGTACTACGAAGGTCTTTTGGTAGATTATCATCTTTAACCTTTAGGTAATCTGTAGACGTATGAAAGCTATACACATATAATAAGTATGTAGAAAAGCCGTGTATATAATTAGTTTTTTTTTTTGTATATATAATTGGAGAGGACTCATGAGCGAAACTTTTTTTTTTTCTAACAATAAGATGGCACACAAGCATACGGCCGGCCCGCCTGATGGTAAGCAGTTACCGTAGCCTATGGACGCTTCCAACACACAAACTCGCGCGTTACCGACTCTAAAAAATGAAAAAGATACTAAAGCCGAATTAATGATTAATATAATTGATGTCTGTCTGTCCGCTTATAACTCAAGATCTACTGGACGGATTTCTATGTAATTTGGTGAACAGGTAGATTATGACCCTGGTCAACATTAGGCTAAACTAAAAATCCGAACTATATTATGACTGTCCAAAAAAGAAGGGTTCTGTTTTTTATTTAATATTTTTCATATAGTCTTAACAAACAGAGTGGGTAAAGTATCATCACGTTTTCTCCATACCACCGTTCCTCACAGCATGAATTGGATGATTGGCAAATTGGGCAATTTTATCCATAACGGGAATAGCTTTATAATTTTATAGCTTGTATTTTTGTATTGCAATATTTATAAAATAACTGTCAATGGAACTTATTCTTTAATGAAGATGTGGGTGCTCGGAAGTTATAATCCCTGAAATATTCCCATTTACAAATACATAATTATTATGAGTAATTTCAGAAAGGGTAGAAATAAATCGGCAGCGCCAATATCGTAATTACAAGCTTATGATCAATCAGTTACGGATCGCTGGAAAGACATCACTCTGTCACTAAGGACTGCTGCCACTCCACCGTCGAATGATGGATGAATGGTTTTAACATTAATTTAAAACTTACACGACCCTCTGGTTGAAAATTTGATAAGCAAACTTCACTCTGGTGAATCGTGTAGTAGGCAGGAAGTGAAATGTGTACATAATTTATTTTTAATCTAGTATTACGCCAAGCGTTGGTGTTTTTGTTTCAGTTTGTTAATTACTTAAATGGTCAAATATTATATTATATATGTCGTGGTTAGCGACAGCCAAGCGATACAAACACTATTATTAGGGTTCAGTGGTATCGGGATTCGATGGGCGTAGGGAAGGGATGCAGGCATACCAGAAGAAACTCCCCCTGGGCATTATAAAATTATGATTTCAATTTCTTGATCTATACTTCAATTATACCGTTTATTTTTTACTGTTTATAGAACTGTGTTTGACCGCAATCTCACCATGGTAAGTGATGATGCAGCCGAAGGTGATGCCTATAGTATTGGTAAGTTATAGACTTTAAGAATGGGTGAAATAGCAACTGCACTGAGGTGCTTACAGCTCAAGAGCTTGGCCCTTCTAAAAATGACAGACGCAAACTTTTATTAACTTTGCTTTTGTCGTTATGGTCAGTGTTGCCACATCACTCAATCATTCTACCACGGTAAATTAAATGATCCATCCAAGTCGGACCAACCATCTAACTTCCCGATATATCTATAGTTTCTTGAACTCTTATTTTATTAAATCCATTGTCTGGTTACTGCTAGACTCAGATGCAGTAATGCTGCCATAAAATTATCGATATGATTTTGCACTCTGCAGTATCGGATCTGGATGATGTAGATTGAATGGCCAAATATTATACGAGTCATCATCCTGAATGATAAAATAGCGTTTTAATAAGGCACTTTGGTGGATCTATTAGAATCGCACGTGTGCAGTCATAATATTTATATCACTATTCAGGCAAAATATCTTTGTGCCAGTTTTTGAAGGTTATTCCCACAAAGTAGTGACATTTATAAAATTCTTAAGCATTTCTTGGCACGTATAATATTGAGGGTCATATTATACAAGCTTTGTTCCTTACGGGGCTGGGCGGTATTAAGCGGGGCCCTCGGACGTATCGAGATACTGTAAGTTTGGGAATTTCCTATGTATTGAACCGGCCCTGGCCTGAGATATTATGGTAATATACTAAGGAAGCAATTTTAAATAATCAATTGTAACAAAATATATTATTAGACAACTGAAATATAAGCGCTAAGTACCGAAGCTATAATCAAAATAAATAGATAATTATGGTTAACGATAGGTAATCAAATTAAATATCAAATAAAGCGATACTAATAAAATAATGCTAAGCTAATATTTCAATTTACCGTGAGCCTAAATATAATCCTTCCAACCCGACGTGAATTTTGTATACAATTGAAATTAAATTAAATTTATCAGAACCACGCAAAGTTAACCTCCAATTAGAACTACATGTTACCTCTAAAACACTCGCAACACCAAACATGAATGTTCTCGTTAATCACAAAACTCATTTGAATATTCAAAGCAATTTAATTCGAGGCTGTGACGTGTATGCGGAGGCGGTACTTTAATTTTCTTTCTAATGCAATATACGCCGACTCCCAAAGATTTTATGAAGCGGCGCCTTTAATTCGCATTCGAGTACTTACAAATGCGGAGTCCACAATTTGCATACTAAATTGTAAACCAAATAGAGGCCGGGTTCTGCGTTGAAACATCTGCTTTAGATAAAACCTTCCCGGCTTCTCAGTGTGAAGTCGTTTGCATAGCTTACTGCGCTACGCTCGCAAGATAAAAATGCAACTATCTGTTTGCTTTCATCGTTTTTAGTTTTCTAGTTTGCGAAGGCGATGGTTTTGTAAATTGAAGCAACAATTCTGTGTTGAGATAGCTTGTTGCGATAATTGTTGCCTGGAGTAACTTTCTTATATTATTTTTCTTTTTTAATGACTTATGTAATATATATTAAAACACTGTAGAGCAAACTAAATGCATGTGTTTAATGTGTTCATCATGGCAATCCTCCAGATATTTTCTTTAAGCTAATTTCTTTAAGCGACATTGGCAGAGGCCACTGATGGTAAGAGTTGGTACTCTTACCATCATCAAAGACCAATTGGTTTTGGTCTTTTTGAGCAATCTGACAAAAGAATAAACCATTTAAATCAAGGGTTTATTTCATAATTCTAATAAGAAAAACTTGAAATATTGCATTAAGAAAATTACATTTGACATACTTGAAATAGGTATTACAATTATTAATGGACGAGGTCCAGTCTTTGAAACTGACATAATAATAATGAATATCAGGGTACTCAGGGTAGGTATATCGATACTCAGAACAAATACAAACATGTTCACACACAGATATATGTCTTCGGGAATCGAACCTACGTCCTGAGTAGTGAGTCAGGATATTGTAACTCCCGTACCAGTCCGTCGAAATCATAAAAATAAAAACAAGCAATTTAGCTCTTGTAAAGAAAAATCGAAGTTGAACGAACGTATCCCGAAAATGTATCCGTTTTTCGTTTGAAGCAAATGACTGTTGCCAAGATCAATACAGGGGAAAAAGAAGAAAAATTAGTTTCCGACTTTATCGCGTGTTAAATCGGCGATCCGTTGCACGTTTACCGTCAGGATTAATCCAAGCTGCATAAAAACATAAAAACGATTTTACTTAGCACATATATCGTATTGAACCATTTGTTTGTACGTATCAAACGAAAACATAAATGGATTTATTTGGAATAAAATTATTGTTAAATAATTTATTTTCTTTTTAATAGTGTTGTTTTGTAAGAGTCATAAAAATCGGAATAAATAGGTAAGTCTCTGCAGACCACATACTTTTAAATCGGGCGATAGTTTGGTCGGGTTTGTCTGCAAGCGCGCACACTGGGCCAACTTTATAGTCGGGATGGTGGTGAGTTGCGCACTCCACCGCACCACCGACTGCTCAGCAATTTGCTAGTTGGTAAGCGGCTTTCGAAGAGAGCGGTTGGATAATGAAAGTTAACAAATTGATAATTATTTCGAATTTACTGTTTACAAAATATAAAGGGTTAAAGTATCCGTTTTAAGTTGTTTGTTCGTTCGAGTTAAGTTTTAGTCGTAGGGGGTAGCTCTATGACTAAAACTGTAGTTTTGAAATCTGTAAAACCTACAGTGCATAGTATAGATCGAAGACTGAAGTTACAAGGAAAACTATCACACCCAATGTAAGCCTTCCAGTTCAAAAGCTATTGTCGTACAAATAACTTGCCGGTAGCAACTCCGTTCCCCGCGCGAAGTGATCGGGATATGGATACATGTTCTTGGGTAAACGTTACGTTATCAGATGTAGCCAGACCCAGATTACTGGCCAACATATTTATTTGTATTTCTGACCATCGTGTGCATGGTTCTAAATCTTCGTGGCTTTTTTAATACTAAGACTAGCATCTTGCATCAAGCATTAACAACAAAAGCGAGAAAGCAATTTACTTTCTCTATAAAATACATTAACATAATCTCATAAATGTATTTCTGAGGTAAGTTCACGTAAGGGAAGTCATTGAAATATAACCGCGGATAAATCCCTGCTAGGGTCGCGACCTCAACTTACCTACGCAAAAAAGGTAATAAAGCCTGACCCGTGGATTTCAAATGTAAATCTATCCAACGGAGCATGTCGACGCTTAAACATTTATTTACTCACCCGATTCGGCTTTTTGGTAGTGTGTGGTTACTTACATTCAACAATTTCTCAGATATTAAAAAAATTAAAAACATTTCAATCATTTTCATGGTTTTAAGGAACATGAATAAATTTATTATTGCGATATCTATTTTAGTTTTTGTACATCATCGTAATCTGTAAGAGGCCATACTTCATTTCAAATTTCCGAAATTTGCAGGATAGGCATCTTATTGGTACCATCCGCCATTCACTACTTGGTATATAGGCTCACATTCAATATAAACTGTAACTGACTGTTTTTCGAAAATAGGTACAGCACTATAAATAAATTATTGTCTATCAATGGGCGTTGACGGTGATGATAGTGATGAAGATATCATAATTTTTATGACAATATTTTGCTAGCTGACCACTTGAAAAAAAAACATGGAAATTGTGCCATCGAGGAATAAAAGAAACATTGATCTGAAACGAACATACTTCTGGAATAATATTGATCTCATAATTGAACTACTTACCTACTTATAATAAAAAAGTAATTTAAAAAAATTAAATCGACTTCAACATACACTAAAAAGTATGAAATAACTTTAATCGGACACTTTTTTTTTTTTTTTTTTTTTTTTTTTTTTATACAACTAAGTCGGTAAACAAGCATACGGCCCGCCTGATGTTAAGCGGTTACCGTAGCCATATGGACGCTTGCAACACACGAAGCATCGCTCACGCGTTACCGACCTTTCCCCCCTCCCCTATGAGCCCTGGCGACCTTACTCACGCGCAGGAACACAACTTTACAGAACATAAAGTTATTTGGCTGCGGTATTCTGTAAGGTGGAGGTACTTCCCCAGTCGAGCTGCTCTTTGAGCGAATATTACGCTATGCTCTACCTCTCTCGCTGATTTGAAGTCAACGAAAGAGCACGAGCGACGTATTCCATTGAACATATTTCGCCACTACGTGGATTGTGTGAGTGGATTAGAATGATGAAATAAACCCTTGTTTTGAATGGTTTATTCTTATACGTGTCAAATTGATAATCTCTTTTTTTGTAAGTCGATTAACAATAATTTTCAGCTATATCAAAAAAGAAAAGTATTTCAGCAATCCAGATAAACGCACTCAATATAGTTTATAACTTTCAGTCTTCATAAAACCAGTAATAAATAAAAGTACTTTCTTTGGTTCACAAAGAAGATTATTAGCCCATAATTGCATTCACTAACTTAAGATACCTAACTTCAGACACCCACCTAACTGTGAGTGCGAAAGAAAAAGTAAAATAACGCCCAAAAACAATTTGCAACTCCCATTAACGACGAACTTTGTCTATAATTTTATATTTAATTTGTTTGGTCGGTAGATTTATGTATCAATTA
This sequence comes from Polyploca ridens, assembly GCA_951394255.1. Classification (NCBI taxonomy): domain Eukaryota; kingdom Metazoa; phylum Arthropoda; class Insecta; order Lepidoptera; family Drepanidae; genus Polyploca; species Polyploca ridens. The sequence continues at coordinate 7,825,267 of OX596259.1, read as the reverse complement.
TGTGTTTGATAAAAGATTTATATTTACAAAGATTTATTTTTCAAAGTATTCATGAAAACTAAGTGGGTATAAATTATTTTTGGTAATGGATTTCACAACTGTACAAGAGTATAAAAATACTGCAAACTTTTTTTAAAGATAAAACGTAGGACTCCGAATGTTTGACTGTGAAAATAGAACCTATACAATTCTAAGCAGTAACGCATACGAACGCGCAAAAAGTCCGACGCACAACCCTTTGTTTTCACACAGACTTTTTGTGTGCCGCAGAATAAAGTCTGTCGTCTGCGCTGCACCTAAAAAAAAAGACTCCTTTGGTACTAAGGCGCACAGAACGCGATTTTTTTTATAATAATATTGGCAATTAACGAGAAAAGACAATAAATAACCCTCATCGAAGTGGTTATGATTTTAATTCAATAAACTTGGAACCAACAACTTTGTATGAATGTTTGATTAATTTATTTTGAGCTGAAACTTTTATAGAGCCTATACCTGATGTAGTCATCACGCCTTTCGGATAGATATACCTTTCCGTTACACGTTGTATATTTAAATAATTTGAGTTTTGTAACCTTTTCAGTAACTAAAATAAATTGAGACATTTTGTCAATAAGTCATAATTCTATTTTTGCATTTGCTTCCTTCCAAATTAGCCATCGGTCAATTCAGCAGAACAAATTGATTAACTTCATTTAATGTGTGTTTCTACAGCGGTATAAGGGAAGGAAAAAACGGTTCTAATGAACCATTGAAAATGTTGACATACGGTGTGGGAAAAGTGCAAACTTCAATCAAACATACTTTATGCGAACCGCAAAGGCAATTCATTTCCAGGGTCTGTGTATCCTGACTCTGGCCTGTCTAGTCATAATTCCTTCTGTGGACTGTCGACTGCCAAACATAGTCCCTTTTACATTTAAAAAACCTTTTTAACATGGAACATACTTTCGTCACCTATGTTTAAGATTTTCTGTGCACGTGCAGAGTGAAAGTATGATCATGCGAAATTAATACGCATACTCTTACTTAATGTTTCAAAAGATCTAAAAATCGTAGGTAATCAATAGGATTGATAAGGTATTCCGTTGTCAATCGTTTTATACAAATAGCGGAACACTTAGAGTGATGTATTTTGTTGCGACCTACTAATAGCAGCATGAGAAAATAGTAGAAAAATATAAAGGAATTATGAAAATATTCTATCAAACGTATGTGAAAGAAAAGAAAATACAACGATGATGGAGGATAGATGAAAATACTCCTTATTTTCTCGCTCGATGTGGCGTAATTTCTATCCATGTATTCTGGTTTCTGGGTCCGCATTCCTTTTATAGCTGACGCAATAATTGACCGGGCACACACTTTTATTCCGCAAACATCCTGCGCCGGTAGCGTCTGGGGCTTGTACGTGATGACTGTCGAAATGTGCCCTTTTTGTTTCTTCGTTAAAATAACCTTTCGCACAATAAAATGAACGTGTTTGATTATATTATAGTACGTAATAGGTGTAGGTTGAAATATTTAGATAGCAGCAAATGTGGAATAACAAAATTGCATGTTTATAAAAATGCATGCAAGAGTTTAAGATCAAATTCAAATAATTTATTTCAAATAGACTTTCGCAGGCACTTATGAATATTCTGACTAATAAATCTAATAACTAAAACTCTAATCAGTTGCGATATCAGAAGTAAAATTCATGAAATAACAATCACTTACATTCAACAGTAGTAGTATAAACATACAAAGAAGAACCATTGGAATTTCAATAAGTATCCAAACTTCTGCGATCTTTTGAACAAAATTTAACAAAAATATTTGAATAAAACAATTCAAACTACGATGTGCAATTTATAACGCTAAACTTGAGATATAACTGACGTTATTTTAATATAATCCTTGAATTATGAAAGTCGGGATAAAAATGGAATTTAAATTGTCGTAGAAGCGGAGCGTTGGCGAAGTCCGTGCAAAATCAGACGGGTAGCTTTAACAGGATATTCCAACTATGCATCAGTAGAATCTACTAGAGATGCCTACTCGTAATACACCGTCACATAATATGCAATTCCAAGAATATGATATTTGCAGAATATTATTAGTGCTCAGTTTTATTTCCCTGACGGTGCACCTGGGCCATATTATGATGATTCTCTGCTAGTCCCATTTCATTATCCAAAGCCGGATAACTGCTTCAAATCGGATTAATATTTGCCTCACTCAATTAATCTTTGTTACGGAAAAAACCTGAAGAAATGATAATATAGGCCTATTAGTAATTCACCGGCAATGTTTTATTATATATAAGTACCTACTTAAACTCATCAATATCCATGTCTTTATAATGGGATATGGAATTAAGTTTACTATCCATTTTGGTTCAATTTCAGAGTGTTTCTATAGTTTAATATATTTCCTTCCGTACATTGCTAGTGCATTATAAACAGTCCTGTTCATAAATCGAAAAAGTTTAATCAATCGTTTTGAGTAAAACGTGGATTTGCCGAAAGAATAACGTAAAACACCATTTTAGTTTTAAACCTAAAGTAAATTAAATAGGTAAAGTCAATAGATGTTTATTCTACGGGCAATCACAATAAAGAGGTCGTCTTCGACGGGTCAATCGATACGGCTTAGGTACTTCCACTTTTTGTCTGTTGCCCCATAGACTTGATAAAAGATAGAGGTCAGTACCCGATGACCTCATAAAATGTCTATCAATCATAATAAAACCTGAAAAGAGTTTAGTATCAAATGACGGGTTAATTAACCCGTAGTGCCGTTGGAGACTGATAAATTTGCAAAGTATGCAGCCATATTAAATTTATAGATAGGATTTCTTTCTACAGCAAGGAAAGGTTAAGTCGAAGTCGTAATTCAAATAATTGCTAATGCTTTTGAAAGATTTTAAAGCAATCACATTAATTTAAGTAATACTCAAACTCGTAGTAGTCAGTATAGTTATATCTATATATAAACTACCTATATGTACAAAAATATATACGTATTATTTTATCTCCTGCTTCAAAAGATAAAGTTACACCACGGGATATCGCTAGCGTACAAATAAATAACTTTCTAAATAGTATCAATGAACAACTCGTTTCTTCTCGTAATAGAGCTATTCTGTGTTAAAGATATTATTTTCTTATATCTACCAAATTGTTTTCCAAATAAAAGCCACGATCAATCTTGCCGTGAACCTTTGTCTAGATATTATTAGGTAGGATCGTACCTGTTATATCGATAATGATCTGTGTTATTTCGGAAAGAGGTTATACTTGTCGGTACTAATAGTTATGGTTATGACGTGGTAATTATAATATATCCTACTTAACTTAATAAATGGGAAAGTGAGTTTGGTTTTCTTGACGCCTCAATGGAACAACCAAATCGTGAGATTTGGCACGCAGGTAGATCATAACCTGGAATATCTTATAAGAATACTATTTATCCCCGGAAAGTATTAGAACTCTCGGAAACCACTAGCGGGGAGAAAACTAGTTTAAATAGAAATGAGAAGCAATTTCACACAATTTAACAAAAATCTATTCTGTCAAACCGTAGTACGTTTGATATAAAGAACATCGATATATTATTTCTGATAAGGTTTTTTAAACGACAAAGTCGTTAAACAAGCATACGTCCCTTACCATCAGCATATAGACACCTGCAATACACGGCGTATTAACGCTTTAACGACCTTTCCCCCTCCCCGATGAGCCCTGGCGCTCTCACGCGCAACATGAAGTTATCTGCTGTATTTTGTAAGGTGGAGACACTACCTCAGTCGTACCTCTCTTAAAGAATATCAAATACAAAACCATTTACCGCTAAAAGTATGCTGCTGGTATTGGTAGCAAGAAGTCTGAAAAACTAGATTCCAAGATGAAATACTTAAATATATCCGTACTAGTAATGATGTATATTTTATGTGGGGCTTAAATTAATAAATAACAAGGAAGTGAGTGAAATTCGACTTACAAGATTACACCCGTACATTATACAGGTCGTTGTTTTAGTCAGCGACGAGCGACTCAGAGTAGATGATACAAACGATACTGGTGCTAAAAAAATATAAAAAAATACTTCATTTTTTATAATAATAAAATAAAAATAATATTAATTGGAAAATCGTGTAATAAGCTAAAGTGTAGACGTAATACTCAACGGGAGTGCGAGGGAGTAAAGGGGTGGGGCGATGGCGGCTTGCGCCTAGCTCTAGTCTGTGCACGTGCCTATTGACCATGCATTGCGGTAATTTTATTTGAAATTGAATAGGGTATTTGTCAACGCATTTACAGTATTTAATGGAATTAAGTCCATTTTTGGAAAATTTATGTTTTGTACTACCGCTCCTGGGTCGCTTTCCGCCTACGTCGAGCCTCGCTACAGTGTGTCAAAATTGCGATTTTGGTGAACCAGATTAACAAACAAGATGGAATTCATGACAATAATAAAATTGTTACAACAAAAACCGAATCAAACTGAATCAGCAAAAAACTCCACGCAGAAACACGTGGGATTGAACGGGAAACAATTGCAGGAATAAAAATGTTTCCATGCATCCATGTAGACTAAAATAGTGAGTGGAGTGATAGCTAGAGAATAGGTTTAAACATTTTTATTATGTGCGTGTACTTCACACTAGTACACAAATGGGAACAAAAACTAAAAATGTTTATGCACGGCTATCATTCTCAGTTTTCAGTGCTTGCATTAAGCATTACGTAAATGAAAACGCCAAACTCATTTCAAAAAGAGGTTGATTTCAAATTCATACACAAATAGGAATCAGATATTCTGGTATATACGCAACGAGTTATATACAGTCACAGTTTATCACTTCGAGGTTTTGCAATCCATTAAAAAATTATTAAATCTTCGTTAATGATGCCGACCTATACAAGGCCTAAAAAGTAACTAGTCGTCAAGCGCAACGCTAGTTTATTGGCGACAAATTTTCAACTTGAAAGTGGTAGCCAGCCAGGCGAGTATACAAGTACTCTACCACCATGCTATGATTTCTTCGTGATTTTTTCCTTTTGTCAGATAAATTACTTTCAATCTAGTACATATTATCAAACTTCTCCATTCTCTGCCCTCTTAACGGTTAGATATCGGATATTATCCTTTATTACCTTGATTATAAACATTATATAGAGAAATAAAAATTGACTTTTTTTAAAACCAAAGTATAGTCTAGATTAAATTTAAGCTCCTAGTAGTTGAATTTTTATACAAAGTGTCATAGGCTTTTAAAAGACGAAATATTTCTCCACTGAAAGTTTAAATAAATTCAACACCCCTGACTGAGATGTAAAAGTAATCTTCAGAACAAGTTTCCAGTCATGTTTGCCTGAGATAGAAACGCTGTTGACAATTTAATATATTCCATATACAATATAGTCCAACTTCAATAAGATGTTATGGCTTTTCAAAACAAAATGTTCAACCTTAACATAATAATGGTCTCCCTACGGCTATTTTTGGTGCAGCGAAAGGCCTGGGCCTACGCACCAGCTTGTCGGGGACGAGAATCTTGAAACATGTTTTCTGTAAAATACGTAAGTCTTCATGACATGATATTTATTACAGCATAAGAAGATATTAGGCATCTTATACATCAACAACAGTTATATAACGCAGCTACATTTTAGTTATTCTTAGAAAAATGTAATACATACACTTGTAGTCCCTTGTATGACCCCCGAACTCCTTCACAAATGTCATTGTTAAATAAGTGCCTCACTTTATCTATTTTAGTACATTAAGCAATATTTGAACGTCTGTAAAAGCCAAGCATTAGCTGTCACTTAAAATTCTTAGGGTCTTAAAATGTGATTGTAGCTAAATCGGCCATTAGTTGACTGTCAGTTACAGCGTCATAATATTCACATTGTTCGCTTTTCTTTGCTTGTTTTGATTGTAAAGATTTTTCTATATTTTGAATTTTTAAATGACAAAAGCATTGCATTAATCAGTTGTTTTGTGCTATTTTCGAAAACCATAAGCGGGTGTATTTTATTGACTGGTCTTGTTTAGGCTTATCCTGATAGACAAACTATTTCTGTGGGATAGACTGAAGATTAAAACAGAGTTTCCAATAAGCTATGCTTAGCTTTTGTTGGTGAAACTACCTTCATAACTTACGGGAATTATTCCTTCAGTAAGCCACAACAGACTAAACGGGTCTGTATTAAATTACAAAGTTAAACGTCTCAAATATTATCTCCCTTAGAACTATTTTGGTTGCCCACTAAACTTCCGTTGGGCATCTCAAATGTCCTTTTGAGAGATAACGGAACGAAACTATTAAGTTTACTATTAAGTAGAGGGTTATCAACTTATAGCCTTTATGACGGCTAAGTCAAAGAATTAAATAAACCACTATCATTTTTTTAAGACGAGACATGTAATGAGACGGTGATCAAAACCCAAGACCTTTATACGGCAAAAAGTTGTTTAATATACAAAAACGATTATTGGTTAAGCTGTCATTACGAGTAATTACAGCTTACTGCCTATCAATAAGATTTCCAAAGTAAATACGAACAAATTACCATGAGGAGTTATTAGAACTCATATAACATTAATTCAAATAAAATCTTCGTGAATATTCCCATTGTCTTTTTATTTTATTTATTATAGTCTTCCTGTTGGGAAGCGGTCACCTTAGCCTATGGACACTTGCAACACCGCAGAAATCTCTTCACACCCTTTTTGAAGAACCCCATTCTGTTTTCAGGTATTTAAGCAGATGAATAAATCGTTAATTTTGTTTCGACATTTAACAAAACGTCATTGGAACTTTCAACAATACGATGTTTTAAATGGAAAAGTTTATTTGGAGTTGTAAATTGATTACGAACCAGCTGACGAGGTAATTTTATTCGACTCGATAAAGTATTTAGCTCACGTAATTTTTATATGTTGCTAATGATTAAATGGTTTGCTTCATTGAGGTTTGCTTGAATCAATATCCAAAAGTAGCTACCCATTTCTTCGTTCGGTAAATACTTTATACCAATTACCTATTGATAATTTATTCAAAACAAGACGCTCTGATTTTTATGTGGTTAAAATATGGTTATAGTTTATTTTATTTAAGTAATATCTAATGAATATAAAATATTCATTAAATATTACATTACTAAATGTGCGATTATATGAAATATATGAAAACAAAAGAAATATGTAAAATGCTGTGTATGAGCGCCTTTAGACTACCGGTAGCATGGTGGGATATATCGATAGCTCTGATATGGGAAATATTCGAAGCAATATCGAAATGATAAAACAAGAAGTTATGTTATTGATTTTAATAACAAATTCCCAAACAAAATATTTAATTATCTTTTTTGGAGTGAAACATGGACGACCTTTTCAATATATCATACTTTGATGATATGTTTGTCAGTTGATCTGATGTATGTTATAGTGAACCGCGTTGTGACGTAACATGCCTCAATTTTGCTGAGGTTGTATCCAATTTGGCAGCACTTTTAATATTTTTTTTGTTTATTATTTATTAAGCACTCAATTTTCTTTATTTTTAATTTCTATTATATTCTAAATTAATTATGAAAAATATAAAATCATTATTTTTAACCGACCGCATAAACTGCATAAGACAAACTTCTGCAAAATTTCTGAATTTACGAGGGTTCAGTATTGGCTATGGAATGGAACCTATATTTTTTATTATTTGGAGTATAAAATAAGATAATATTACAAAAATATCAGAATCCGTTGAAAAACTTAAAACCCAGCCCTAAATAGTTTTGAAAAAGCCTCGACATTTTCATTTTAAATACATAAAACACTTTAAAATACATTCAAATGGGTCCAATTACTTCCACAAAATATTTGGCTAGAGGAAGACAGCTATTTGCATAATTGGTTTTATCTGTCACCCCACACTTTTTTTAAGGTCTCCCGAAACTTACTTAGCTCACTAATACCGCCCTACAAGGTTTGGGATAGTAGGACTTAATGCGGTCGGATTTCTCACTTTAACAACTAGATGTCTGGATTATTGACTACTAGAAGATACTAGAACGTCAAAGTCAAAGTCAAAGTCACTGCACCGTTAGTAAGGAGAAACGAGATATCTGTAGAAGATACTAGAACGTCAAAGTCAAAGTCAAAGTCACTGCACCGTTAGTAAGGAGAAACGAGATATCTGTTTGATCGCGATATACGGTCGCCCTAATATTGATCCCACCAAAAACATTTTTATGTAAAATGTTGCCGCCAAGACATATAGCTTGCACTGTCAAAAAGTTATCAGATTTCAGTAGAGCCAAGCATATAACTCTACTTGCCCTTACTCTACAAGCCCTAACTTCACAAATTCTACACACCGTAGTCAAAATATGTGGCTTGGCCGTTTCGCTACTGTCACATGAGAGTAAGGTGAAAAATGTATTCACTGTTACTTTTTTGTTATACAATAGTTCTTGTAGTAGTGAAACGGCCAAGCCACATATTTTGACTACGGTGTGTAGAATTTGTGAAGTTAGGGCTTGTAGAGTAAGGGCAAGTAGAGTTATATGCTTGGCTCTACTGAAATCTGATAACTTTTTGACAGTGCAAGCTATATGTCTTGGCGGCAACATTTAACATAAAAATGTTTTTGGTGGGATTTCACTTCTTTTTGTAAGTTACGATAGTTTTTTTTTTTTTGAAAATTCCAAGTTTTATAATTTTTTTGTTGATTGTGTACTAATACAAGCTTACATACCAAATTTCAGCTTTCTAGGACTTCCGGAAGTACCCTATGAGTTTTGATGACCATCAGTGAGTCAGTGACAAAATCGGGGTTTTTTAGGTATCAATAAAATCTAAAGTATAAGAGCTATGTTATTGAAATTAAATATGTTTAATAAGTTTACTATTGACATCATATCCCGAGAATTTTGTTTATCTGGTATAATCCAAACCCAAGTTATGAGGCTTCAAAAAAACGACGAAGCGCTTCGAGAAAAGGTAGGTAGTGCCCTTGCGCTTCGCTTGGCTGTCTTGGCGGGGGGCACTCCCGTGCCCCCAGATCGATGTAAGATCAAAATGTTAATCGTTTCGAAAAAACAAAAACAAAAACGTTCGCCGTTTATAAATATACTATACCTACATCATGACATTGAAAAAGACATGGATAGTTTTTTTCAATAAAAACCGGCCAAGAGTCTGAGTCTGACTCACGCACCGAGAGTACCGACTTTCCTTAGACATATAATTTCTTGGTTTGTGCCATAACTGTAGAAAAAAACCGGCCGCATCCGCATATGTAGTTAGTTACATATGTTTGTGAAGAAATATTGAAGAATAACTAGTAGTTAGAAACACCGTTCTATTTTTCTTGTAAAATACATCAATATCTATCTACTGTAATTATTTCAGATTTTTGGCTTTGCGAACTTTAGAGATAAGGCGGAAGGAATGGTATTTTCTATCAAAAGTCAAAAACAACGCGTAAACTAAAAGAAAATGAAAACCTGTTTTGGAATTTACAAATGAAGTTCTTTCATATAAATAAATAAATATCCTGGGACATTCCTCACACACGGTCATCTGATCCCAAACTAAGCAGAGCTTGTACTATGGAAACCAGATAACTGATATAATACATATACTACTTTTTGTTTGTAAATACATACTTAATATACATAATTACACCCAGACTCAGGACATACAGACATGTTCATGCACACAAATGCATGTCCTGTGTAGGAATCGAACCCACGACCGGCGGCGCGTAAGGTGAACCTTAACCAACTGCGCCAACTGGCCCGTCAATATTATTCTCAATATTATTCCAATTTAAACTTGTAGGTGTACAAATCTTTTTTTTTTTTTTGTTTCATTATTTGCAATAATATTAGGTATGCAACATGTATAACTATTCCAAATCAAAAGCCCTAGTGGTTGCTATAATATAACGCTTCGACAGATGGACAGACGGACGGAGTGGCACCATGATGGGTCGGAACTCGGAACCCTAAAAATATAAATTTAATTTGAGCGGATACCTAAAATACCATGTTAAGCGTACTACGAAAACGATAGTCCGATCATCGTTGTCAAGTATACCTACCAATAGAATTGCAGCAAAACTGACGAGACGTAAATTTTGTGCTATTCTATTGGCTGATTGATTGACAACGACCTTCAACCTTCACACACACACACACACAACTGTACCTAACTATGTAATATAAAGAGACAGAACATAATCAAAGGCTGTTTGGCTCGAAGCCTTTCGGAAAAGGGAGCCATTAGTCAAACCAAGCTTTTAAACTGTGGAAGTGACATGATTTATATCGTGGACGTTGATTTTTACTTTAGCCGTCTATTTTGAAATGTTGTGCACATTCCATTTGGTTGTGAAAGCGAGTAAATGAAAAACCACTCAAGTATTAACATCCAGGGTTCCAAATAAACAGGCAATGTATAAAAATTTATGGATAATAAAAAAAAATGGAATTGCAGTAGTGCACTTTTACAAAAAATATTTACCTAGGCATTTACGAGATAATATTTTTAATAACGATCTTTCCCCTCTTTTGTGTATACATTACCTGAAAAACTAAATGTTTATTTGGAGCCTTTTGAGTAACGATCCATATTTTAGATCGGTGCCGAAACGGGAACAAAAATTAAATTTGAAATCATTCCCTTTTGAGCACCGACGGTTTTGCGAGTTATAGTTACTCCTACTACTAGTTTTGTGGTGTTTAATAAAACATATCGATGATAAATAATATTTATATTATAAAAGTAAGTATTATCGTTAGAGCACCCATTTTTATAGTATCAAAGCTATTCCGCTTAGAGCACCGATATGTTAGGTTGGTTGGTTTTGTTCTCATTTGAGCACCGATCTAAAATATGGATCGGTGCTCAAAATGGAATAGCTTAGGTGCTCAAATGGGAATACTTCAAAATAATTTCCTCTGCTTTTAGTTGAACCAAACATTAAATGTAGCTTTTTTTTCTTCAATTACTTGGTACTCTCTCTATTCAAATACCTCCACTATAATGGGAATATAAAACAATATCCTGACACAACTACCTGCATCACAGAAGAAGGAATATAGTACTCCTCCAAACACAACATAATTATATTATGTTTGGTCAGGAAAAAGGTTGTAGTTTTTCTGATATTTGAATGAAGTTGCACGTTATACCAGTAGAACATTGGAACGTTTGTCTATGTATGCTTCCAAACTTCAATTTCACGAGGTTATGAAATGTCATTATATAAAAATATGGCGCGGAATAATTACCGTGAATGTGGTTTTGATGTAATTAGGGCGTTATTTTCAAATGTGATATTGCAAGGTGCGTCAGTTTACATGTGCAAACCTATTTAACTCTAATACTATTTTATTGTTGAGTTAACGATAATTTAAACTGTATTGAAAACAAGCGGTGGTGATAATTTTACAGGATTTGATTCATCATCCTCCCAACTATATTCGGCCCTTCTACTGTCATATCAGCATTCACTCTTATTGTTCATATCATCTTTCACACAATCCATCTATATTATACTCATTCCTTATATTATCCCCTACTAGCGACGCGCCCCGGCTTCTTACGGGTGCAATGTCGTGTGGTGTCGAGCGATTTACGCGCCCGCGCCCCTCTGGGCCCGTTCACTGTATCGTGAATAATTTCTTGCTAATTTTAAATCTGTGATATCTTTTAAAATATAAATGATAATGATTTTCTGTAAAGAGCAAACTTTATCTACATTAAATGCCTGTTGTAACTAACTTATTTAATTAGATAAGGATTAATATTATACACGTGAAAATAACTTCGAAAGTATAACCCACATAAAATTTTAATTTCAATCGCATAAAAATGGTTACTGCGGGTTATCCATAAGATGTAGATATCATCGCGGACTTAAATAGATATTTTTAAGATACACAATTCCGTAGTACATCATTTTGATATATCTCGAAAAGTTTAGTCAGCGTTAGCAAAGAAAGCGCAAAAAATTCTATGTGTTTACGAAACATTGACTTTTTTATATGTTCTGTACTATATAAATGTAGTGATGATGATAGTGATTATTACTCCACACATCTATCCCAACATTCTCATCTCAGCTGCATGCAATAGACTTTTATCCATTCCCTGTCCAACAGTCTGTACAAACCATTAAGATCTTTGTATATAAACCTACTTTTTAGATAGGTATACAATTTATACAAACAACATTACAACATGAATAAAGTTAAATACTATAGTTTTCTTTTTGTGATTTTTATATAGGGTATTAATTGACATTAAGTGAGTGAACATTGTGTATGAGACTTTAATTTAATAATATAAAACCATTAAATAAGCCACATAATGTGTAATCTTATAGAACATACTAGAATATAAAGCTAATTACACATTCAATTTATTCTATTCATCACAGCAGCTAGGCAATAGAACCCTGTCTTATGTTCTTCCTGACTTGCACGGTGAGTAAAGTGATCAGTCACAGAAAAAGCTTTGCAGCCTAACTTTAAATATATATTTGGTTTTAATAACGTTTTTGTATTGGATATTGTCTCATATTTTCAAGTTGATAAGCCTATTGCAAAAGAACAAGTTAGTAATATTTTAGCATCTTTTCCACCTTTTGCATGTAGCAACATGTTTATATTTCTGAACATCTTCTTCGTGTAGTTTAAGTAGTCTGTGAAATGACTGCATAGTTTCATAATGAGCTCACAAACCCAATTTAAGATAAGCATGTGGGATCCTTACCAAAAATATCGAGAGAAATTCATCCATTGTGCTTATTCCACAGGCACTTATAAAGTATAGTGCGATAAGATTATTCTTACTATCTGGGAAAATGTTTTCCAGAAAATACCCACTTCAGTATAAGATAGTGGCTTTTAGCGATTTTTTAGGATTCAATTCGTTCCAAGTTCTGTGATCGATTCGTAAACTTTTAAGTGGCCAGATAAACTTTAATTAGAAATGGAACCTGAACCAAGTTCTAGAATAATATATTTATGCTAAGCGCCATATTGTTTTCAATACTTTTAACATAGTCTTTCTTCTTTTACCTATCATTACTTCTACTGCATTCAGCTTCATTTTCTCAGGCTTCACTTTGCAAAAAAAGCTCTGATTATTCTTCCAAAAATATATTGTACTAGCTTTCTAGCCCGCGACTTCGTCCGCGTAGATTATTTCTTTTTTTCTAGATATAAATCATTGTAACAATATAGAGCTTTGTTCATGGCTATTGTCCGCCACTACGTGTGATATTGACAAAAGTTCAGGTAGATTAAGAGCTCATATGCGAGGATGCCACATAAAACTGAAACAGTCCTGCCGCAAATCAACTCTAGCAAATTTCAGAGTTTTTCCCTGTGACTACAAACCTTAATTAGGAACTGTTATCTTTTAAATTCAAACGGAAGGTGATTTGGGATCAATGGTATACGCGGCAAGAAGACTGTTTCTCCTCTGGCAGAACCAGTAAATATTTTGACCTCAATAACATTGCGGCGGAGAGCTGTTATCTAGTTCCACAGCACAATTTTAGAGGCCTTATCTCTCTTTCCCTCATGTCTGAGGATCGTGGTCAACATTGGGTTTGCTTCTAGAGCGAATGATCTGCCTCCACTGGTTTCTGTCTTCTGGTTTCTGTAAAACTTGGAGGACGATGAGTCTTTTACTTGATCGGACCATCTTGTTGGTGAACGACCACGTAGTCGTTTTCCTTCCGTGTTCCCAACTATGATCAGATTTCCAAACTTTCATCCCCTTTGCGCACCATGTGGCCGAAATACGAAAAAATACGTTGGTGGCATATGGTGGACAATCGTGTTTTAATTTGGAGCTGCGATAGGATTGATGCATTGTTGCGTTTAGCGGTCCAAGGTATTTCCAACATCCGTCTCCAGCACCACGTCTCGAATGCATCAATCCTTTTTCTTTCTCGGGCCAGTATAGTCCACGCTTCCACTCCATACATGAAAATGAGGAATACCAATGCTCGTATTAACCGGATTTTTGTTTTAATACCGATTCCTCTCTTTTTCCTGATGCTGTTTAGGCGAGTCATTTCAATACGCCAATACCATAAGCCGAAATAATAAATTGTAAAATGTTCACTCCGAAAATAAAGAACTTCATATACTAAATTTAATCCCCTGTTCACTCCTTAAGGGTTCAAATTCCAACAACACCAATATTCGATGCGTTAGTTTATAACCATAAGCTTAAATAATAAAAGTGTACTTCCATACACAACTTCATCCTCCTTTTCCTCCCACCGAAGGGAGGAAAGGGGGGATGAAGTTGTGTATGCAAGTCCTTCAATTTCAAAGTAAACTTCACTAAATGTATTATTATACGGTGTAGGCATCCTCTAAGGAAGGATTTTTAGAAATTCCACCCCTAAGGGGGTAAAATAGGGGATGAAAGTTTGTATGCAAGTCCGTCAGTTTTGAAGTTGGGATCTTCAAATTCTGTGTTTAGGCTGACGATTGAAAATTAATATACAGGACGATTTTTTTTTCTAGCCAGTGAGGACAACTTCTGAACTACATACATACATACAAACTTTCATCCCTTATTTTACCCCCTTAGGGGTGGAATTTTCTAAAATCCTTCCTTAGTGGATGCCTACACCATATAATAATACATTTAGTGAAGTTTACTTTGAAATTGAAGGACTTGCATACCCAACTTCATCCCCCTTTTCCTCCCTTCGGTGGTGGAATTATCACAAACACTGAGATAACTACACATTAATTTTCAATCGTCAGCCTAAACACAAAATTTGAAGATCCTAACTTCAAAACTGACGGACTTGCATACAAACTGTCATCCCCTATTTTACCCTCTTAGGGGTGGAATTTCCAAAAATCCTTCCTTAGTGGATGCCTCCACTGTATAAGGTATCTTTGTGCAAAATTTCAAATCTCTAGGTCCAACGGTTTGGGCTGTGGGCTGATATATCAACAATCAGTTTATAATTTTATATATTAAGATTTAATCCCCTTTTCACTACTTAAGGGTTCAAATTCCAACAACACCGATATTTGTTGCGTTAGTTTATAACCAAGCTTAAATAATAAATTTAGTGTACTTCCATACACAAATTCATCCCCCTTTTTACCCTTTCGGGATCGGAATTATCAAAAACGTTGAGGCACATATAAATTAATTTTAACTTCGAAACTGATGGACTTTCATATAAACTTGCATCCCCTATTTTACCCCCTTAAGGATGGAATATCCAAAAATCCTTAGTGGTTGCCTACACTGTGTAATAATATATTAAGTGACGTTTACTTTGAAACTGAATGACCTACATACATCCCATACCTTTTCACCCTGTCGGGGGTGGAATTGTCAAAAAAGCTGAGATAACAACACATTAATTTTCAATCGTCAGCCTAAACACAAAATTTGAAGATCCTAACTTTAAAACTGACGGACTTGCATACAAACTGTCATTCCCTATTTTACCCTCTTAGGGGTGGAATTTCCAAAAATCCTTCCTTAGTGGATGCCTCCACTGTATAATATTAAATTTAGTGAACTTTACTTTGAAATTGAAGGACTTGCATACACAACTTCACCCCCCTTTTCCTCCCTTCGGCGGTGGAATAACCACAAACGCTGAGATAACTATACATTAATTTTCAATCGTCAGCCTAAACACAAAATTTGAAAATCCTAACTTCAAAACTGACGGACTTGCATACAAACTTTCATCCCTTATTTTACCCTGTTAGGGGTGGAGTTTCCAAAAATCCTTCCTTAGTGGATGCCTACACCGTATAATAATACATTTAGTGGAGTTTACTTTGAAATTGAAGGACTTGCATGCACAACTTCATCCCCCTTTTCCTCCCTTCGGTGGTGGAATTATTACAAACGCTGAGATAACTATATATTAATTTTCAATTGTCAGCCTAAACACAGAATTTGAAGATCCTAACTTCAAAACTGACGGACGTGCATACAAACTTTCATCCCTTAATTTACCCTGTTAAGGGTGGAATTTCCAAAAATCCTTCCTTAGTGGATGCCTCCACTATACAAGGTATCTTTGTGCAAAATTTCAAATCTCTAGATCCAGCGGTTTGGGCTGTGCGTTGATATATCAACAATCAGTTTATCATTTTATACAATAAGATTATTGTTAAGATTACCCTCTTAGGGGTGGAATTACCAAAAATCCTTCCTTAGTGGATGCCTACACCGTATAATAATACATTTAGTGAAGTTTACTTTGAAATTGAAGGACTTGCATACACAACTTCATCCCTCTTTTCCTCCCTTCGATGGTGGAATTATCACAAACGCTGAGATAACCATACATTAATTTTCAATCGTCAGCCTAAACACAAAATTTGAAGATCCTAACTTCAAAACTGACGGACTTGCATACAAACTTTCATCCCTTATTTTACCCCCTTAGGGGTGGAATTTCCAAAAATCCTTCCTTAGTGGATGTCTACACCGTATAATAATACATTTAGTGAAGTTTACTTTGAAATTGAAGGACTTGCAATACACAACTTCATCCCCCTTTTCCTCCTTTCGGTGGTGGAATTACCACAAACGCTGAGATAACTATATATTAATTTTCAATCGTCAGCCTAAACACAAAATTTGAAGATCCTAACTTCAAAACTGACGAACTTGCATACAAACTTTCATCCCTTATTTTAACCCCTTAGGGGTGGAATTTCCAAAAATCCTTCTTTAGTGGATGTCTACACCGTATAATAATACATTTAGTGAAGTTTACTTTGAAATTGAAGGACTTGCATACCCAACTTCATCCCCCTTTTCCTCCCTTCGGTGGTGGAATTATCACAAACGCTGAGATAACTACACATTAATTTTCAATCGTCAGCCTAAACACAAAATTTGAAGATCCTAACTTTAAAACTGACGGACTTGCATACAAACTGTCATCCCCTATTTTACCCTCTTAGGGGTGGAATTTCCAAAAATCCTTCCTTAGTGGATGCCTCCACTGTATAAGGTATCTTTGTGCAAAATTTCAAATCTCTAGGTCCAGCGGTTTGGGCTGTGGGCTGATATATCAACAATCAGTTTATCATTTTATATATTACTAGCTTCTGCTCGCGGCTTCGCCCGCGTGGCCTACAGGAAACAAATGACATATTTTTCTACAACACAAAGAAAACAAAACAACTTCATCCCGATTCGAGGGTGGAATTATTAAAAACGCTGAGACACGTATAAATTAATTTTCAATCTTCAGTCTAAACACAAAATTTGAAGATCCTAACTTCGAAACTGACGGACTTTCATACAAACTTTCATCCCCTATTTTACCCCCTTAGGGGTGGAATTTCAAAAAACCCTTTCTTAGTGGATACCTACTCATCACAAAGAATATACCCTCTAAATTTCATGTCTCTAGGACCAATGGTTTGGGCTCTACGTTGATATATCAGTCAGTCAGTCAGTCAGTCAGTCAGGACTTTGAATTTTATATATATAGAAGATTGTACTCGCCATACTTTACTCGCTTAACAACTCAGTGATATCTGTCTTGTCACTTTTTTTTGTCTCAATGAATGGTTCATATTCCAAAGCTTCATAATTTTTATAGTTCCATTGAACGAAACCTTAAAACTTTAATACCTACATTTCTCGCTCTTCACTCATTTTCAATATTTGACTGTCTACAAGTTGTGCATTTCTAAAACTATGAGCCATAAATCTCTTTTTATTTCACAATATCTTTTTTTTTAAATTCATTAAACTTTTCTTTAAACTTCCGCATCTCCTATATATCTTTTTGGCCTTTATTTTACGATATGACTATATAAAACCTATACCTCTTATATAAAACCTATGTAGGTATTAGTTTATTACAACTATTTTAGTTTACTTTCTCTGCACCGCTGCACTAGCTACCCGATTTGACCAGCTGCCCGTGTTTATAGCGTCAGCGCCTTCTACGAAGCCCGCGCCTGAAAAGGCATCGAAGCGGGCACGCCCCGGAGGAAGTGCGACAGACAAACAACAAGAACCAATGCGGCACGACTCCAGCGGAGCCCAACTTAACCATTTAAGAGGCACAAATACCTACACTTTGATTGCTCACGTTCTTAATTTAGTAAAATAATTTAATATAACTTGATAAAAGTAAAGAAAACAAAATCTAATCAAACTTTGCGTTGGTGTTTCAAAGAGTAGGTAGGAAGGTACATAAAATATTGCGTTTGAAGTCTTCAAAATGTCCTTTTAATTAGAATAAAGTTTATTTTATCGACAGAAAGGAAAATAGGACAGCCCCTTTTTTCTGTAGTATATAGTATTTTATGTTAAAATTCATACCAATTTTTTAATGCCCTAATTTTACACCCAATTTTGGAATTGTATTTGCAAAAATCCTTTTCTATTGGTTGCCATTATCATAAAAGGTCGCACATCGCAAAGAGTATCGGGTTCCTTGGTGTCGATATTGTCCGATCATCACCTTTCTACCATCGCACTGCTCGCCGGCGATGTGGAGTTCATCCTCACATCCTCGATCCGCCTCGATTGTCCACACAACGTTTCAGTCGGACGTTCCTACCACTTCCTACTGCGGATCATTAGGATGTGTGAGCTCCCCATTACGGTTGTCTCTCAGAGCGCTACGATATGCGGTTCTTCAAAACAGGCGTGAAAGGAGCTCGTCAAGATCGGCAACACATTGGTAATTCCCCTGGTATAGCAAATATCCATAGGCGGCGGTGAACACTTACCATCAGGTGGCCATTGCCTGATTGTCAACCTGATGACATAAAAAACTATATACTTAATTTCTTAAAATCGTTCTTTGCTTCTGTAGTTCGTTTTGTCGGTTATGAGTCAGTCAATCACCCCATTGGGACTTTTATAAAAGGATGATGATATGATTTGATACTATAATTCTAACAAAGAGTTTATTGTTTGCCAGACCATGTCATATGCGGGCGCTACTCACATCACATTTTATTTTTATAACTGTTCTATGTTTTTACGTACAAAGAGCATGAAATATATTGATAGTGAACAGTACGTCAAACCTGGGTTAGGTTTTATTATAACTGGCGTTGGACTCGTTCGTAATGGGTCTGACTTTGTATTTTAGTTGACAGTTGGTACGGACAGACGTTTCAAAAGAAATTGAATGATAATAATTGGGACCCATTCTTTATGTGCGTCGTCATATCAATTTGTGCGTGTTGACTATGCTGACGTCATTAATATTTTGTAAACCTTTGTTATTTATTTGTCGTCATATTCTTTTGTACCGATAATTTTGTTTTCTTATAATGCATTGCCTTGCATCGTAATGCTTCACATAATGGCCTACCATTATACGAACGAAGAAAACAAAAGTACTATAAAATACCTAT
Organism: Polyploca ridens; assembly: GCA_951394255.1. NCBI lineage: Eukaryota > Metazoa > Arthropoda > Insecta > Lepidoptera > Drepanidae > Polyploca > Polyploca ridens. The sequence continues at coordinate 7,805,855 of OX596259.1, read as the reverse complement.
ATTTACTTCAGATTTATACTTTAAAATAAATGTTATGTGAATACGCATGTAAGAAAAAATAAGGATTCATCATCATCAAAGTCACTTCTTCATCCCAAATATAGGTAGGTACTTCTGGACCTATAGAAAGTTCCCAGCTTTTCAAAATTCCAACTAATTCTAGAGGATAACAAGGTTATACACAAATTGCTTCGTTAAAGACTTAGGGGCTAAAAGTTCACAATCAAATTAGAAAATTAAGATAGAATGCTGCTGGTTTGTTAGTCGACCTCCGTCTAACTATTGAGCGGCTTGTATACATAATGAAAGTTCATTTGTTTCCGTCAAACACGTTTCACAAAGCCTCTAAGCTGATCTAGGTGTTTATTTCTCTCGGAGATGTAGACAGGCCTAGGCAATAATTTACAATAAATTAGTCTAGGACAAATGTGTTAGTAAGCATCTGGTAACCTTCATCTTTTGTTTAAAGTCGTTTATTGTACAAACAGCAGCTGCAATTTTTGCGCTCAGCAAATAATACCGTATCGGTTAAGTAAGTAAAATCTTCTATATAAGTCTCACAAAGCTAGAAACTATATTGTAGTATAGTTTAGTATTATTGGAATATAGTTTCTGTATGTATGCTTCGAAACTTCAAAGCGATCATTAGACTACTGTGCACACTGAAATCGTATGTCAAAGCATTGGCCTATGTTTGTTCCCATATGCACCTAACGATGTCTAAAGGTAGTGCTAGATGTTCTACTAGAATATATTTATGTGTATCGGAGTTCAACGAACAAGACGCATTAGAGTTGAGCATAGTAACCTTGCTTGTACTGCCTGCTGCTGTACTTTTGCAATTTCTTAAGGCACCAAGCTATGGAAATAATATTGTGTCTGTACAGGACGATAAAAATCGACAATATTATTTTGATTTTGCTTAACAAATTGTATCAACCAAATTAAACTCAGTGTCTCTTGAAAAGCTAACTTAAATAATTACAAACTTCAAACAATGAACTCGGATATGAAAATTTTATCCATAATTAGCAAGTATTACGTTGAATTCTCAACAAATTTCATAGCCGACTAAATAAGTAATCAAGTTGAATGAGAACGGGCTTATGCCATATAATCTTGGCAAGAGCAAATTAAATTTAACGCCATCCGAGGCGAGACTACCTATGTAATCTTTAATCAGCGCAGGCCGTTAAGTCTCAGGTATACCTCCACGCGTTCATCGCTTATTCAGGAGAACCATTCTTATAATGAAATTTCCCCTTTAATAGTCCACGGAATTGAGACAGGGTGAAACTGCGAAATCTTCACTAATGGTGCGTAACCACGTAACTTAATGTAAAGCGGGGGGCATGCGCTCGGCCGTATTCGAGTCTTACGCACACCTATTCGGTTAAACTTCACGTAAAGTGCCCGCGAATTATATGCGAAATACGTGCCTCCAGCCTCGCCGACGACGCGACGCTAACGTCGTTGTCGAAAGGAATAAAAATTGAATGGATAACATTCAGTAAGTACTAATGCCGGGTTTTAGAGAAATCAGCAAGCACTTTACTTCGTTTTAGTGGAAATAAGTTCTACTTTGTAACTGTCATTGCTTTTTAGGGTAAGTTATACTGAGTACTTACGAGGTAAAAAAGTTGTTGATTGTTACAAATAGTTGTAAAATGTAAATATCATTTGAAAGAAAATAATGATGAGAGCTCAGAGAAATCGGCCTACTTAATTTTTACTGGCAACGTATGTAAATATACATACATATTTTTTATAAACAAAAATCTAACGATAACAAAATATTGGTATAATAAAAAACAAAAGCATAAATCAAATCACAATAATTGAAGAGACTGCACACTAAACAACGTGCGAATAGCAACGCTCCTTCAAAATAAATAAATAAGGTAGCTTTACGGAAATAATGAGATTCTGTTGGCTCTTAATTTCCTGTCCCACGTTATGCTCACACAAAGCTTGTTAAAATGTGTGGTCGTTGTATCATGGCGTGACAAAATTTGCCCGAAGAACGATGAAAGACTAAAAACATTATTTATTTGACATATTATTATATTTTACAACATGTTTACATATTATTCAGATATCATTACGATTTATTTTGTATTTTGAACTGACTTTTGTGTGTTTTTTATTCCATTTGTGAAAAACTCTTCGAGCGAAATGGCAATTTATCTTTTCTGAATATCATTATAATACATTAAAGTGCTCATGGTGTAGCATGATTAACCGTTCTTAATCGATCGGCAAAGTTAAGCTACTACTATCGTGGTCGGTACCTGGATGGGTGACCACCTAGTGGTATTTCAAATCGAGCGTTTCCGTGCTTTGGAAGGCACGTAAAGCCGTTGGTCCCGGTTTGTGATAATCGTAAGGCTAGTTGGAGGCCTACTAGGTGTCTTGAAAACTCCAACAGTAGGTTGACCACTAGCGATCCGCAGTGGGCACGCGTGGTGGAGTATCTGCCCATTCCCTTTCATAATAATTTGTGAAAGAAGGCCTGTGCTAAGCAGTGGGACATTAAATAAATATGAAGTAATCGTAATGAAATCTAAGCGTATTCAATCGTACGAAAACATAGTTACAAGGTCTCTTAGAAATAGCAATTACTCTAAATATACTCATGTGGACATAGTAAATGTAATTGACAATCACTAATTAGTACATAATTGAAGCTACCAGTCGTCAAATAAATCAACAAAGCTAGTTAACATACGCATTTGATACAGCTGTTAATACTAGTAAGCATGTACAATGAAGCCTTTGTAACAGCAAATGATATTGATCAGTTAGGACATTTGGTTAATATGTACTAATCAGTCTATAGTTGCAGCATTCGAATTATAATAATACATTTATTTAAGTATACTTAATAACTTACTTATAATATATTATTACTTATAAGTAATAATATTTTTTTTTCTGAAATTTAAGATTAGATATAATTTTCGAAGAGGGGTAGAGCGTTTATTCGTTCAAAGAGCAGCTCGACTGAAGAAGTACCTTAACCTTACAGCAGTCAAATAGCTTTATGTTGTGTTTCTGCGCGGGAGTAAAGTCGCAAGAGCTCATTGGGGAGGATCAGTAACGCGTTAGCGATGCCTCGTGTGTTGCAAGCGTCCATATGGCTACGGTAACCGCTTACTATCAGGTGGGCCGTATGCTTGTTTAACGACTTCATGGTATAATAGATAACTAATAAAAAAACTGTATAACTTTATGTATTTTTCCTGTGCGTGAGTAAGGTCGCTAGAACTCATCAGGGAGGTAACGCGTGAAAAGTGCCCTGAGGAGCCTCAGGTGTAGCAAGCATGCGGCTATGATAACCGCTTACCATCAGGTAGGCCGTACGCTTGTTAACCGAATTGGTGTATAAAATCATACTTCCAAATTTAATACTTACTGATTGTTCATCCAGGATTTAAAACAGCAAACATAACGCTTTACCAACTGGACACATGACGTAAACATAAAATGCTTGCCAAATATAAGAGAATGCATTTACGTATCAACCCCACGCGGAAGCCAATTTTTTTCTGAATAGGAAAAGGGTACCGCTATGGCTCGCCGAGGCAAATCAGACGGAAATAGGGTTGCCCAAACTTTTTTACATTTGTACCAAATAGTTTACACATAACACTTTCAGTGCAGCGCCAGTCCATAAAACTAGATGAAAAAAAGAAATACGGAATTCGGAATCACTAGTTCATTTCAACAGTCATTAAGGGCCATAAAACTAAATAATGATTTAAAAAAAACTAGTGCAATTAGAATTTCCTTAGTATCTCTACTATGCTACTATGTAGCAAATTTCTATTAAAATGCCATAACTAGGCTGCTTGATTCGTTGTCCATCAAAGCTTGCATTATCTGATTTTCAATATTAGGTATATTGAAAATTAAAACGCGTTACTTCAAGAGAAGATTCCAATGTTTTACATGGCTGTTGTTTTTAATCTAACTCATGGTGACCCTAACAGCAGCGCCTTTATGAATACCAATGGTATGGTAAACCTATTCGTGTAATTGTATAATCCAGCTAAATTACAACGTTTATCCAGCTACGTTTGACTATCAATCTTTGTACATGTACTGGATTAATCAAAGTCTATGTTGTCAAAAGATGCCGTATTAAATTAAGTGTGTACCAATATAGGCGACTATCCATAATAAAAATAATTACGAACTTATAATTAGAATTACGAATATAGGTATTATTATGTTTAGGAATGAATATTATATTAGTTTTCAAAATGTGAAAGAACCTACATAGTTGACAATCAAATATGTGCCTGAAATCAAGTACTGTATTACTTCTAGTGGTAAATTACAGTTTAAGCTATTGAAAAATATCCTATTATATGGGCTAATGCTTCAAAAAATATTTCACCCCAAATATATTCATTCAGGTATTTTCAAAGCCTAAAAAGTTTGTTTTTGTAAATAATTCATTAATGAATATACTGTTTTAAATACAGTGAACACTCCACAAGTACCAAAGTTTAAATTTTATTTAAATTATATACTAATGAAGCACATAAAAAGGGACTCTTTGGTCTAGTTACGGGAAACACTCCGTCCGACAATTTGCTAATGAATAGCATTTACAATTTAGCATAAATTAACGTAAATAAAATATTTTTAAGTCAAAAATGTTTTGCTTGGCGCCGAAAAGTACCAAGACTTTGTTTATTTTACGAAAATGTTGTAGTCTATAAAGCCGGCTTTTCACTAGCGATAAAATATTATATCCCAAGATGTTATTTATATTATATTATATCCCATAGAGAAAAGCCGGCTTAAATCTTTTACAATTACATTTTCATGTTTGTTTATAAATTTTGAGCATGCTATTATACTGTACTACAGATGTAACTAGCCTACAAAACCGATTTCAATAGAATCATTCAACTGATGAGGGACGAGATTAGTGGATCTCTCTTAATACATTGCCCCTAATTATCCAGCCGAAAGCAGCTGAAAATCTTATTCATTGTAGTAGAGCTGCAGATTACAACAAAGCAAAAAGAACATAAAAGAAAAAAAACTTATAATTCACAATCTATGACGTAAGTCGCTCAAACGTAATATTACGACTGTAATTAACATTATTTTTCCTAAACTAAAAATAAGGATATAATAATAGGATTCAAACGGCAAATTTATGTCAAAGCTCTGCCAAATTTAAGAGTTAATGCCTCTATTTATTCAAGTTATTTAAATATAAAGACTACTATAGGCCGTGAAAGAATTCGAGTTTATAGCAAACGCCAAAAACAAAACTTTAATAGCACAAAGATGCAAACGAGAACAATCGCAATCCACCAACTAACAAAGCGCTTAAAAAGAATGAAGTATTTCAGATTGCTTTAAAATGAACCGTGAGTAACCGTGCAGCTTTTTACTTCGTTATGAAGCAGTTCTTTGCTGGCATTTAATGCGCTATTAGCAAATCAGAACTTTTGCTTTGATAACGACGAAGCTCAATCCAATATCGAGTACAGTTAATTCATTTCCTTCCATCATACCTTAATGATTCATAAGTTGTTATTAATTTTATAAATGCAATTTAGGTCTTAAGGGTATTTATTAAATATGTAGTTTCAACCCATATATTTCACAAGTCATAACAACAAATAATCTCTAGTACCAACCTGTCAAAAAACCCTTAATCAATCAAGCCACTAATTTGTTTGAACTTCAACTATTAATCAAAATTGTGTCACAATACGATGCGTTAATTACCTGGCGCATATATAAACAAATCCATATCTAGCGATAGGCGCCCACAGCTGGTATACCAGTAGGTACGAGGCTATAATTAATAAGGTTCAACTTGTTAACATTAACTAGTTGTTGCATCCGGAAAAACTTTGAAACTAACGCTTGTTACAAGTTAAGATGGAAAGAACTAATCAAATTAAAAGTTGTTTCCTGTTCGGATAGAACATTTTTTCCTCTATCATTAAGCCCAATGAAGATCTCTGACGAGTGTTGGGTTTGCATCGCCGATATGGGACCTCTATGGACTTCTAATGGAAAACCACGGTGGAATGAAATAGGTACTAAAAAGAAATAAGAGCGACTCAGTAAGATGTTGTCCAGCACCTTAAGTTAAAAGTGCAATAAAATACGTAGTGATCATGTAGTGATGCGCTTTGGAGAATGTGGCACTTGGATTTTCTTCCATCAAAAATTAAGGCGCTGAGGTAATGAAGGCAAGGTTTTGGAGACCTCTTGCGTCCGATACCGGATACAGTATTAGCTTGTAACCGCCAGATAGAACAGATATATAATACAAACTAGATTTGCTTCATGGTTTCACCCGCGCTTCGAGGGATGTAATATTTTCCCGGGATAAAAATTATCCTATACCTATGTGATTCTAGATTCTATTTGCAACCATGTGACATATCAACATGTAACGTGACGTTAACATGGTACCTTTTACGTGGTAAACTATTTCCGTCGCATTCGGTACCAGCATTCAGTCCTTTGAGACGAAATGTTTTTCAGTATTTGAAGTTAACTCGGAGAGTGAAATACGCTTTTAAATTATGTTTTAAACGGATATCTACCGTAACGTAAAGTTAGAGAAGAAGTTTCCTAGCTACCAACTTGCGAAGAATGTTAATTCAAAGATAAACTAGAATATTTCTGAGAATGTTAACGAGTTTCAAAAGAAATATTTTGCTTGTAGTCAAACATTATTTTCACTTAATAAAGTGAAGATTTAGACTCATAATAACACATCTCATCTCACACGTACGTAGAACAACGTATTTATTAAAAGCCTTTTATTGATTAAACGCGTACCTACCTGTTTCGCTCAGAAGAAAACTTTTCACCCAGCTAATTAAACTTGAAACTTTCACCCCCGAATTTCGCTGTTTCTTTGGAATTATTTCGTAAATAAAGAAAAGGTGAGAAAAAAATCTTTCCGTTTCTAATTAGTTTTTAATACCTCAGAGGTGCAAAGTCTTGGTGAGTTTCTTAACAAGTTTCTGAGGTTCTGTTTTATGTTTAAGATAATTTTTGTATTTCTTCACAAGTATTTTATACTTGGCTGATAATTAACTTGAACATGATACAAAATACTTCACTCACAAATCACCATTCACCAGCGGAAAAATGTATGGACGTAAATCAATATCATTTGAAACAAGTTGGTCTTAAGTACCCAGTCACGCAGTGGTTATTAACAAACGATTGATAAATGGTAACAAGTTGAATGAAGGCCAGGGCCAGGGAGGTTACGAGTAATTTCAGCTGGAGACAGTATCGGTACGGCCTCTCTCAGTCCCCTGTCCGCTTGATAAATTGATGTCGGACCACTGTGATGTATTAATATCACCCTAAACATGCTGTTAACTTTCTTTATCTCAGCGAGATTGGCAGCACTTTTACTCTCATTACTTCTATTTGGAGGTACAGTCCCACTTTCTTACAATATAATGATATACGACGATATTTACGCTATAGTTAAATCTTCCTCTCCTCTCTTACTAGTAGAGTATATGTATCTTTCAATCAAAATGTATGCTTAATATGTTTATTATAGGTATGTATTCCTCATCGTCGAAACGACGACGCGTATTCGTAAAAAGCATGATAAAATATACGTGTGTGATCGCAAGCGCTTCAGCTTCCGGCTTATCTCATTCGACCCGTTGCTCGAGAGATTGAGGTAGTAATTTCCGCGTACGGGGTCCAGAATCGCAGTTCCAGCAACAATGACTCGTCGCTTCGACGATCAGCCTATAATGTCCCAATGCTGAGCACAGGCCTCCTTTCATAAATTAGTGTGAAAGGAAATGGGCAAAGACTCCACCACGCATGCTCACTGCGGACTGGTGCAGTAGAAGTAGGCGAGTGGTCAACCTACTGTTCAAACCGCCAAAGAGGCATCCAACTATCTTAACGACTATCACAAATTAAGTGACAGGAAAACGCTGGAGTTGAAATACCACCAGGCGGTCAGGCATCCAGTAACTGGCCTCACCAGTGCGCGGTGGTAGCTCAACTTTACCGATCGATTAAGAACGACTAATGCCCGGTTTCAATAAACAAAAACGAATCGTTTTGCTTACCAATGGTAGGTCTTTTTATTGCCAAACTGGGCATATAGATCATTTCATAAGCTAATTTTACCTGTGATAGCTACTTCCATATGGGAGGGTCTGATATGCAAAGCTTTGAGGTCTTTGCTTCATTATTAGTAAAGATATAAGAGTCTTAATTTTAATAAATCTTAACCGATACCGGTCCGTAAATTATTGAAACCGGGCCTAATTGTCCTACCCAACGAGCGCTTCATGTGTACGTTCATGTACGTACATTATGTGATTATGTACTATCAGATTATGAAAATAGCAACTGAAATTTTCCTCCCAGTTTTCCATAAGTTAGGGTGATAAAACACAGCTTACATTTTCAATAACTCTCTAAAAACTCAATTACATCTTCATTAGTTATGATCGAAGTTAGATTGCCTGTTTTCAAAATGGAAGTCGCTTTCGTACCTAACCGGGAACTGTCGTCGGTTATGTCGTAACTTTTCACTTACTGAAGTGGTTAAGTAAGATAAACGACGTCCGGCAGATAAGCCTAGTTCAGGGTAATTTTCCCAGAACAATTGTCGGTAGGTTATGGGCGAGTCAAATAATATTACAACAGGAGATAAAGCCGTATTTTTTTCAGTTGCGGTAACCCTATCTCATTGTCAAATTTATATACGCTTGTCATCACACTTCTTGTTTCTTTCATTCCTTTGTAAGGTCACTCAGTACTAACAGCCTAATTAGTTTATTTTTATGTTCTACAGAATTGTTTTATTTGTTTAACTTATCTAAATCTGAGGGCCAACCACCTTCTCTTAAAACATTAATATTACTTTACTTGCGTTACGTCCTTCTTTGACATCCGACATCAAAAAAGGACAAAAGACATTTAAGGTTATAATAACGTAGTTTTAAGAGACGGTTGACCCCATATCATTAATTAATTAAAGCACATACATCCACAAAAACCAACACACAATCATACACATTTAGTAAGAAAATTATATCTAAGCTTTAATAAAAGGAACAAACTTCAGTAAAAGGTAAAATAACTCATCTTACATTAGGTATAACCTAAATGGAAAGTTTTCAGTCCCTAAAAACCCTTATTTTTTGGTAAGTGACAATGGAAGGGCTTTACTTAACTTTTAATATGGAAAAATGTCTTAAAAGTTTCAAAAGAAACGTTAAGATGAGATTGGATAAAATATGTTATGATTTTCAAGATGTCATCATGATAAACATCATGAGATTGTAAAAAATATGTTATGATTTTCAAGATGTCATCAATACCATGATTGTGGGACTTTTTGGCGGGAACTTGCAGAGTGATGTTGCTTTTTCATTTTTATTTTCATAAATTCGTGTATTATGAGTTTTATTGCATATAATCGGTGGTATGTTATCCAATAAAGATCAATATACAGGGTGTAACGGAAACTGTATATACATTACAGTAATCCACTTTTTTGGTACGAGGCGCACAGATCGCGGAAGATAAAATTTTATATTAATATTAGTAAGGGACGCAAAATGACAATGACCCTCATTGACCGGTGACATGTTGGTTATGATTTTAATTCAAAAAACTTGAATTAAAAAAATTTGTTTGAATTTTTTAGTAATGTATTTTGAGCTGAAACTTTTTATAGAGAGTCTGTACCTGATGTAGTCTTCACCCCCTTCGGATGTATATACCCTTTCCGTTACACCTTATATATGCACCAGTGAAGTGAAATGAAATGAATTATGTGTATCGTGGCTTTTCAAGTTGTTTTCAAAATGGATTTCGTCGGAGAAGTTTCAATAAATTTAATTATAACTTAATGTATATTGATCTTTATTGGATAACATACCACCGATTATATGCAATAAAACTCATAATACACGAATTTATGAAAATAAAAATGAAAAAGCAACATCACTCTGCAAGTTCCCGCCAAAAAGTCCCACAATCATGGTATTGATGACATCTTGAAAATCATAACATATTTTTTACAATCTCATGATGTTTATCATGATGACATCTTGAAAATCATAACATATTTTATACAATCTCATGATGTTTATCATTTGTTATAGTGTAGCTTAATTATATTATGTAGTATTAACTAGCAATAGCAACTGCAATAATATAACTATTTTATATTAGAATAAATATATTTTTTGGTGGTTTCGATGATAAAGTACCGTATATCAAAACAATTTTGGTGGGTGCTTATACAGACGACACTAAAAAGCTTTACAACGAAAAAAGAAACAAAACAAATTAAGGTTGCCGACGTAAAATATAATGATGCGCACATACGTTGATATTTTATGTATTCAGAGAGGAACATTAAGCGATTATGAGCGAGGCAGGCATGTTTTCATTTGTTACCAACGCCACGGTATGCTGTTGAGCATAAGTGTGCATAACTCACTTGTGTGTCATAATAAATGTTATGTTGTAGGAAATGCTGTCGCTGCTATTACGTGTGCCCTTTTGTCTAATGAGTAATGTTACAGTGGTATGATGTTCATTCTAGCTATTTACTTAACCCATCCATTACGAAGAGTACAAGATAAGGGTCAGTTCACACCGAGACACGCATCGCAACGCCGCGGAACGTACTCTAAGGGTCCGTTCACACCAAGATGCGACACGACGCGGTAAACTTGGATATCAATGGAATATAGAACATTATTTACTACACAAAAAGGTGCACATCCGTGACAATAGACTCGCGACGCCACGAGGCGTATCCAAATTATATCCCTGTAAAGTTCTATTTGAATCGCTATCATAAAAAGTGCGCGCCGCGTCGCACCGCCTCTCATCTCGGTGTTAACTGACCCATTAGTACACACGGCCACAGATCAAGCTCGACACCCTATATAACCATAACTACGCTACAGTCAATATACAAATACTCTAGAAAGGGATAGTGCAGGCAGACGTGGCCGGGCGGTGGTAGCGGCATGGGGGGGAGGGGACGGGGCGGTGTTAGCGGCACTTGCGCCGGCGCCGGCACCGGGCGGTGTTGTGCTTGGCGCTTACACACACAGAGGCGCACTTTTTTTTGCATTGTTTGGACTATTGTTTACTTTTGCAAGTTTTCTGTATTGGTTGCGTATTAGTATTTTGTAGTGATGATTATTTTTTAATGCAAATATTTAAATCTATGTGATAGGTATCTATTTTCATTTTAAGTAGGTAACTCATATTTTTATGTTTTGTTAGTCACAAATTGCATATACTATTAAATAACTAGGTTTAATTGTTAATTCCTCCCAAAGACTGATTCATTTCTAAGTCATGATTATTATTATCTAATTACACAAATAGGTATATTATAGTAGCTTTCCCCACGGTATCACCCGTGTTCCCGGGATAAAATGTAGCCTATTTCTTTCTTCATGCTATCTGCGTGCCAAATATCATAGCGATCGGTTGAGTAGTTAAGGCGTGAAAGCGTAACAAACAAACTCACATTCGCATTTATAATATTAAAGTTAGGAAGTATGGATTGATGTTCTTGCTCACATATTTTAATAGTGTTATTATTATTGTAATTTTTCATATTTGTTACTAATGTTGGCTCTTGAGTTAACCCGTAGGTTCTCGCGAGGGACGCGCGTCCTATTATAACAATTGATGTCATTGCTATATTTTTAACCGCGAGCCAACCGCTTAACTTATGTTAGATTAGCTATGTTATTGTTTATAGTTATCTATATTTGATTGTTAATTCAGCTTCAGCCTAGCGATCGTTCGGAGACAGCTGTCATGCTATCAATAAAATGGACCCCTCCCATTTTATTACTCTGAACCTTATCGATGTGAAAGTAAGATCGAATGCTTAGGACATTATAAATAAATATTTAGAATTAATTTGTAATTTCAACGGATTCTATGTCATAAAATAATTAATTTTAACCCTAACTCTAAATCTGTGAGTTTGAATCTTTTCATTCAGGCACTCAGCTATATATTTTCTCTAAACGGTTTGGCACTACCTATGTCATCATATCAGCACAAAGATGTCCACTGCTGAACATAGGCCTCCCCCATAGACTGCCACAATAAACGGTTTTGGGCCGCTTACATCCAGCAGCACCCAGTGACTCTGACCGTCGTCGGACCCCCCTAAAAAGGAAGCTAACGCAATTTTGCTAAAGGAATTATTTTTTCAAAAATAAAAGTAGCTAAGTTACTCGTTATAACATCAGCTATAAACCAGAACAGACAGACAAAAATGTTTAAAAACTCAATCCGATTTTATTCAAAAAAAGTTGAACTCACATAAAAGCTTGTTGCAATGCAAAACCTGTGGCAATACTCTTTAAAAATTGGAATGCCCAATATAAAAGAATATTTAAATCAAAAGCACTAAGGAGTATTGATATCAACTTCGATGCAAATCACCCCTAAAATAACTTTCTACCCCTTTTCAACCCCGTTAGGCGATGAGTTTCAATAAAATACGAAACATATCTTCCTTACCTATGCAAAAATTAAAGTAGATTGAACTAAGGAATCACGTTGTCCCATACAAACTTTGCCCCCGTTTTTCACCTCCTTAGGGGTAGTATTTCAGAAAATCCTTTCTTATCGGATGCCTACGTCATACAAAGAACACACGCTCCAAGTTTCAGGTCTCTACGATCAGCGGTTTAGGCTGCGCGTTGATCCATCAGTCAGTCATTCAGAAAAAAGCATTTTATATGTATAGATAAAACCTTATAAATACATAAAGATACAGTTTCTCAATAATCGTCGTTTTTGCAAACACGAACAAATAAAGATTGATAATTATGGATATACCTAATTACTAAGCTGTCGCGGTTTGCCCCGCGTTCCCAATGTAAGAAGTAAGTAATATATAATAATACTCGGGGATAATGTAGTTTCTTATTAGTGAAATAATTTTTCACATCCAATTAGTAGTTCCAGAGTGAAAAAAAAAAATCAAACAAAAACAATCTTCAGCTTTATTATATTACTATAGATATTAGTCTCGCTCGCCAAGAAAACAATGTTTTTTATTTTGTCCGTGTAATTTAAAAGCTGTGATATTATCTCTAAAGTATTTATTTAAAAAATATGATGTAAAGGGCACATTTAATCTACATTAAATACATAAACTAACGAAAATATTTAACTGGATAAGGATCAATACTATATTGGTCAAAATAGAGAATAACCTTTTAAATATGAATATTTTTTAAACATAAAAATGGTTACTATATGTCAACCTCAGGCCTCAGGAGAGATTGGTATATGACACCGCAGATTTTTCTGAAGACAATTTGAAGACCTATAATTATCTAGGATATCATTTTGTTCTATCATCAATAGTTTCCGCAGCGCACGCGATATTAGGAATTTTAGAGGTATTTTTTTGCACCTTGGGTTATATTATTAGAGTTTTCATAGGGAACCCTATTTTTTGAAAATAAAATATACTTAGCGTATACTATTGCTCATGAATCTGGCTATCGTATACAAAAAAAACGAATCTAACTGGTAGTTCCAGAGATTAGTGCGTTTAAACCAACAAAAAATCTCTTCCACTTGATTACATTTACTAGCTGTCCCCCGCGGTTTTACCTGCGTTCTCGGGATAAAAAGTAGCCTGTAAATTTAGAATACTTGGGAATAATGTATCGGTTCCTATTAGTGAAATCAGTTTTCGAACCCGACTGGTTGTTCCAGAGATTAGCCCGTTTCAACAAACTTACAAAAAACTCTTCCGCTTTATTATATTATTATAATATTATAATATAGTGCGTATCTCATATATCGTAATTGGTAAGTCTCGCTCGTCACGCAAACAACAAATTTCAATACTATATTGGTCAAAATCGCTTAGCAAATAACGTTTTAAATATGAATATTTAATATTCATTTAATATTCAAATAACGTTTTAAATATGAATATTTAATATTCATTAGAAATGGTTACTGTATGTCAACCATGGGAGATAGGTATATACCACCTGAAACTGTTTTGTGGATATTTTGAAGACCTACAATTCCCTAAAACATTATTTTGTTCTATCATCAATAGTTTTCGCAGCGCACGCGATATTACGATTATACGTCTTGTATACACCTTGGGTTAGATTATTGGAGATTACGTAGGAATCCCTATTAAAATATATATATATATATATCCTATACTATTCCTCATGAATCTGGAATCAAAAATATTTTTTCAGATCGGACTGGTAGTTCTAGAGATTAGCGTGTTTAAACAAACAAACAAAAAACTCTTCCGCTCTATTATATTATTACTAGCTGTTCCCCGCGGTTTCACCCGAGTTAACGGGATAAAAGTTACTCATTAATACTCGGGGATAACGTGGCTTCCTATTAGTAAAAGAATTTTTCAAATCCTACTGGTAGTTCCAGAGATTAGCCCATTTTAATAAACAAAAATAACTCTTCCGCTTTATTATATTATTATAGTATAGATATAGATATTAGTATAGGTGCATAGGCGCAGCGCAAATTGAAAACAATCTTATAACACAAATTATTACGAGACGAGCTCGAACCTGTTTTTACAATTGACTATACATCATACGTATAGGTATAGTATGGATGTATTGCTACGTACGGTTCCTGCGCGTGAGTGGGACGAAATAACAAAAATATATCGCGCTTACTCGCTCGATTCTCACCGTCCTACCTCAAATGGTCCAAAGTCCAATCAGTATAGGTTGATGTGGCGTTGAGTGTACCATAGATAAGCGTTTTGCAGTTTTCGCACCGCTCATAATACATTTAGGTACACATTTGGTAGCTTTCGACTGTATACATGTAGGTATGTATAAATATTCATAGTTTGCTATACTTACATTGTAAGTATGATAAATAAGGAAAATTAGCAAGGATTGGTAAAGGATTACCTTAGTCGGTACATAAAAACGTAAGCAAACTTGCTAGAAAATATTGTAGTCGACGCAATGAAAAGAATATTTTCATAAACTTCTCTCTCTATCATAATTTTTTCAACACAATCCTAGAGAAATAAATCCAAAATATATTCGCAAAAAGTTGAATCACTGAATTTATGGAAACCAAAAAAGTTCAATTATAACGAGTGGAAACGCCTTTCTGACAGATTTCCAGTTAGTTATGGAAACAAATATCCAATGGTAACAAACATCCCGATGAATGAGTGAACAATAAAAGGAAATCTAGAATTTATAGGGTGCTATTAGTCGGACGCTGGTGAGCCGAGAAACGAAAACATGAAAAAAATATGACCAACGCTGTTATCGTAAAGCACGCGCAACTATTATTTAGCTTTTGAACTGTAAACAACCAACATCCTTTTCATTCTAAGTGGTCTCTTCCTTATTATTCACAGCAATATCAATATCGGTAGTAAACGGAAGCATTAAAAAATATTAAACAACGTTAAAAATGGTAAAAAGATTATTTTAAAATAATATCCAAAACGAGTTATTTACCTAATTGACCGGAGAACACTCAATCAATAAATCAATTTGATCTCTTTATTAGCGCATCATATGCAAACACATAATATTTGATTTAAAGATAATAATTTCAGCTAATGTAACTGCGATGAATCAGTGAAATTCTAATGCGCAAGCCATATCTATTCCTAAACTGACATGATTACGGTCATACATAATACCTATGTATGTTCCATAAACAGAATGTTGTATACGTGTGAACTACTCAATACTGTAGATATAATTTGTAAGCAATACACGCTACGTAGAAATAGAATGTATAAAGTCGAGCTCAAGAAATGTAATAATGCTGAACAGAAAATATAAATGTATTTCACGTTGCCGGCCGTAATTATCGTACTGACACTATTCTCACATTCTGTTACGAGTTTCTAAAGATAAATTGTGGAAAAATAAAATGTCTGAGATGCTACTGCTTATTAAATGTGCGTTTTAAAAATCGTTACTTGAATTGAAAATATGGTTATCAATTTTCAAAAAAAAGTCCTTAAAATAATTAGTGAAAGTCGTAAAAAACGTGCTTAAATTTTTTACCGGCCTTAATTTCTTACGTTAGCAGTTTTCAAAATCCATTAAATACACAAGATCTGACAGAATTTCTGATCTAAGTAAGCAGAATTTTATTTAATATCTTATCTTATTAAAAAGTTTCAGTGGCCAACCAAATTTTTTCGTCTAAGCACCGACTGGAGTTTTTTTATCTCCGCCGTAAAATATTTCTTTTTGCTCCTTAGCGATACAATGTAACATACCTGTGGGTGAAAAACATTGCTTCAAAAAAATTTCGAAATATTTCAGAATAGATTTTCCCAGAATTTGTCATGAAATTTAAATCAGATAAAGTTTTGCGGGTGAGTTAAAAAATACACTTATTTTCTGTTACCATTTATTCTATTTACTAATAAGTATTGATTCTTATAAATAATTCCTTGCAATCTAAAATATCAATCTTCATAACTGTCAATCTACGTGATTAGGATTGGAAATACACAGAATTACGAACAAGAACAACGAAAGCCATTAGCCTTTTGATGTTGATTGACACTAGCCAAATAAAAAACCATAATAATATTATATTTTATTATATTTACTAAAATAACTGAGCCACAGAAGGATCTTTTGAGTTTAAGAACGATCGCATTTCGTATGAATGATATATCGGCCTGATTGGTTCCTAATTCATTTACTAGTGTTACAAAAGTATACTCTGTATAGCTTTCAGCTTAACACATAGTTACACAAAAGGCTTTTGTTCGTAGCACCCTTGGAAAAATTACGTGGAACAAAGAAAATATCGATATGCCAGCGTATCCCAATTTGTCATTTCCATTGTTCGACTGTAACTATTTGTGTTCGGGTTAAATCTCATTTCTCGGTGTAAGTAGGTATCAATACGGTAGTGTCTGATTTGTCGAGTCATTATTTTCGGATCAACTTCATACTAATTAGTTGCGATGGTTCCTTTACATTATTTTTGTGTACTTATGAACATGGTGTAAAAGCAATTTGTATGTGTCATTATTCAATTGCCGATCACAATTATAATTTAGTTGCAAATTACAAGGATGTTAATAGCGGGACCAAAGGGTTGAACAACTCACTTAGTTAATACTCAAGTTAATCGACCGTTAGGAACAAAGTTGAGCTTGTAAAGCGACAAAGTTCAAGTTCATCATCTCATGTAGAACGACATGGGTATAGTCTAGGTTGATAATAAAATATACTCTCTGTAATTCAAACTCAAGAGTATGAATATCTTGCTATCAAATAAAGTAGCAGCAGTACCCAATAGGCAGTCGGATGGCTCGCGGTATTTGAGCTCCTGAAGTGTTGTGGAACCGCCATAAGCAACCCGAACTGAGCCAACTTGACCTGGAGCGAAAATAGAGCGGGGGTGCGAAAATACCGCAAGCCTTCCGACTGCATCTTGGGTACTGCTACTACGCGTCATTGCTCTGTTTTTTTTACAGTTGTTTAAGTTGGAATATTTTAAGACAGGTGTGGGCATAAAGTTAAATAACTCGCAAAGTATAGAATATTTTAAATGTCACTAGTATTAGTTCTAGGTCATACGTTAGTGATATAAAATGTTTGTTTTAATTATATTCAACATTATCGAATCAAAACGAAAATCAATATTAGGGGTATCTTTGTGATTATTTTCTATTGGGGAATTTTCATTTCACTGTTTTTTCTCAGTGTGACCTTTCGTATATAATGTTTTTTTTTATAATTCACTGAGGGTAAAATTCCATTCTAATATATGTGACTTTACGAGTTAACTATGATGTGATTTTGTACTTTGGTAAAAAGCTCTATATTAATTTAGAAATTTATTTAGTCTCATTGTCACTATAACTTTATCTGCGAATGTAGAGTGGTTTTTTAATGGCTTGTAAAATGCCGATAAATCAGACAGTGATTTCAACTAGTGAATCCTCGCGGGCAGTGTTTCGCCCAGGTCTATACATCACTCCTTCACTTATCTGATGTCGGACATTGATGGATGTTATCCCAAACAAACGGACTGAAACCAGTTGGAAAACATATCTCTCTACATATTTATCTGAATTAACCCTGTCCTTTATAGAGTAAATATAAACATGACACATGTTTACAAGCAAGAATGTAGTTTATTTTCAAATAGATAGTAGGTTTTTTACTTTTTTTTTAAGGAGAGTTTTTGCTTAGCAAATATGCCGCTCAAGTTAGTGTAAGCCACTATTATTTTGTTAAGCGTGTAATTAATTTGTATCAGGTTTATCAAGGATAATTTTATAGCAATAAATCAGTGTCGCTACAGTACTCGTAC
Organism: Polyploca ridens; assembly: GCA_951394255.1. Classification (NCBI taxonomy): domain Eukaryota; kingdom Metazoa; phylum Arthropoda; class Insecta; order Lepidoptera; family Drepanidae; genus Polyploca; species Polyploca ridens. Next base: position 7,787,480 of record OX596259.1, on the reverse strand, counting down.
GAGGTAGTTTTATTCATCACTTCCAGGAGACGCCTTCCATCATCATCAATACCATACAATAACGCCGATATATTTTGTTGAATAATGTTGTAACTGTGGTTGTAAGCCTTGCCATGTGAATTAATTTTATATAAGTCAAAAATATCAAATAAACTCAACGTCCTAAATTACAAAATTTTACATAAAGGTTTGGAAACCGTTCATATATTTTAATTAACTTTACATGTTCAAATGCTACCACCTTGAGCCCAAGGGTTGGACCGTGATGCCAAAGAAAACATTAATTAATTACGCCATTCTGTTATAAAATCATACGGTACCCAGGCTTTTTAATCCCAGGAATTATAAAAACATATTGTTTTGAAGCGTACAATTTCAATTTACGTAATGATAAGAAAATCTTTTAACTCTAGAACTTTCAAATATGACCAATGTTGCAGCTACGACCAATTAGATATTAACTTAAAACTGTTTGCAAAGTATTATAATAAATAAAAACGTTTTAGAACTCTTTGATAAGAATATTATTTCAAATAATAAAGTTTTTTTTCTGAGAACTTACGTAAAGAGATTTAAAGCTGTTGTTATTCGTCCAACACAAAAATGTTTCATTCTGTGACATTGTTCATTAAAAACAATGAGAAGGATGTTATTAATAACGTTAAAAGACTCGTGCGACCGCATATTTCACTCTTAAGTATACATTAAAATGTAAACAAGCCTCAGGCGACAATCTTCTTTGCAGTTATTTTAATAAACGACGCGACTTCGACGCGACAAAAATTTTATATGATTTTTACTAACGGTTTAGCCTGAAGCGTTCTTAGTTATCAGTTAATGTCAGGGCTCTTCCTAACATTATAATGCGCTGGTTATTAGAGGGATTTTATGCGCTATAAAATCTTGGCACTGCGGACGTATTTTTAATGTAGGTCAAAAATATTGAAGTAATGGTCAGCCACTTTACGTAATGGTTGATCCAATCTTTTCAACTTTTAAGTCTTGTTGCGTGTGTTTTTTTAAGTTTGTGTTATTATTTAACTGTTGATAGTGACCAGCTCTTGTCTCGACACAGTTATTAATAAAACAATTGCATGTTATTAATTATACGAAGAAATAGTAATTTGCATGAAAAAGTGATCTGGGAGATCGGCTTTACAATGGACAGTTTGTTATGTCGTCTATCAAAAACTTTAAGTAAATAAATACAAGATCGATTTAGCTAAAGGTTGATTAACTAAATCTGGCACGTTAAACACGTTGCGCTTGTGTAGTGTCTGTGAATAAGCGCGCGGCGTGACTTCGCAATCATTAAAAGTCTGCCCATCTCTCGCGTGGGGTCAAGCTTATGAGTAGGACAGAAACAGTTATTGTTTTGCTTTAGCTACTGCTTATAAATATAAAGTGGTCTTTTTTGCATCCGTTCATTAGAATTGACTGAATGATTACAAGCGATAATGTTATAAAACATACTGTATCGTGAAATTGCACATGTGTGAGTACTGTGAACGTGCCAGCTTTCGTTAATCGACCTGTATGAAAACACGACAAACAATTTCAATTTATGGTCAAAATGATTAGTATCCAGTATAATTATAGAAAAATACCCCCATTTCTACAAATATTCAAAAAACCTACAAAATCAATAATACTAATTATTGCAATTATCTTTTTAGATAACAAAGAGTGCTAAAGATTGTATTTGTGATTACTAAATATTTATAAAGAGCACCCATAAACGTGGGAATTCCTTCAACTATATCACTTTTTTAAGCTCCACCTTTAAATATGTTCAACAAAGCTCTTTGTTGTTTAGACAAATATATCGTTTTTTGAATTTAGTAGTGAAATAAATGGAATTGAATAAAATCAGAACAATAGATATCAGAGAATGCTGACAACATAATTTGCATACAAATCCAACCGAGGTAGATTACGGAGATTAAAAAGCAAATGAGATAACCAATTTCTGTAATCTGTATACTTTTAATGTTGAAATAAATACAAAATGAAATTATACTTTTGTTAAAATAATAAGAATATATTCCACGTAAAATAATGTGAATAAAATAATATTTTGTTTCCTTTACTGAATGTCGACAATTTCAGGATTAGGTAAAGAGAAACTAATATGAAACAAAACAAATAATTCCATTGTACTACAACAAACGCATTAAATTGTATCCCTGACTAGTGGGAATCCTTTACAAAGTCATGAACACGTTCCTGCCACGATATCGCGGTATAATGTTCTCCAAGAGAACAGCTCCATAATAACGCAGGTCGCTACGAGGGTCGTAGGTGTGCTACGAACCGCTGACCTACGACGGCTACGAGTAACTCAATACCCACGATATAACTTTGAGCTCATATTTTCGTTAAAATGTTTTATAATTGTAGAATTAGTCTAAGTTCAGTGCGCTAGAAAATATATATGAACTTCATTAAAAATGTAAGCTTGAAATAATATCATTATTTTACATTTACTTATGTAGGCATAACATTTTCAAATCATTATACATTTTGACGCTAGCCAGTGCCAACGTAAATTTTCAAAGGCATAAAAGAATCACACAAAATACTGGTATTCATTAAAACACATTGAATATTCAATGGACATACGTTTGAATAGAAGGACCGTCCAGACACGTCAGTTATCTTTGTGTTTAATACATTTTAGTGCCGTGGTCAAAGAAAACTCTGTTTGCGGTGAATGACTGTGTATTAAAGCCCCATGAAACGAGTGTTGGGTGTCCGGTTCGTTAATAAAGATTAACGGACTAATGCCCCGGGCAACCGGGTAAAGCCTCTTTTTGTTGTCTTACTACGTATCCATACGTAGGTATGCATTTATAGTGAACATATATATATACATGTGAGCTGACAGATTATTTGAGTTGCATGAAAACGTATCGAATAAACGCGTCGTATAGTAGATGGGCATACATACATACCATGTACGCATGATTTATATAAATATGGTATATATACGTTTTTGGTACCAACTTCCTATGAAGGAATGCGATAAAATCATGGGTGGTGACGGTTTAGAATAGTTCAATCTTTTAACATTATATTTTTTTTTTTTTACTGTTTATAGGCGTGTTTTAACCACCATGGTAAGTGATGATGCGGCCGAAGGTGGTAAGCACACAAAGCCTAGAAGGAACTGGCTCTCAAGTGCAGCTATCGGAACACACCGAAAGGTGCTTGGCGACAGATTTTCAACTTGAGGGTGGTAGCCAGCCAGGCGAGTACTACAAAGTACCCTACCACCGTGCTATGGTTTCCTCACGATGTTTTCCTTCACCAAAAACTCAAGCCCATTGTAGGATTTGAACCCGGGAACTTCGTCTCGGTATCCGACGTCACTACCACTGAGCTATCATCGCCTTAAATATATATAGCACACGTATGTATAGACCGTACAAGTAACACAGTGGAATGGCCCACCAGGCAAAAGAAGCAGAGGAAGACCATTGACACGCTGGGAAGACGAGATAAAAAGAAAAGCCGGCCCAAACTGGGCCCAAATAGCACAAGACCGCGTCAAATAGGCATCTTTGGAGGAGACCTTCACCCAATCTGGGGTTCTTATATCAAAAATAATAATAATAATAAACCTAACTAAAAATAACAACAAATTTTTAAGATAACTAACCAAATTAACATTTAATAGAATTAGATAATCCTGTAAATATGTAAGGAATAAAAGGCCTTTTTATTTTATTTTATATAGCACACGTGTTATGATAGAATTTCTCTCTTAATCCGAAAACTGTCAGTGATTAAAGATCGTATCAGAATTAGTGCTAATAGAAAGTTAATGCGACCTTTTCTATAGTCCCTAACAGTCACCATAAAAGTTGATGTTGATCAAATGTCTCCAATATGGATGGTAAAGTGAAAGTGATTAAGCCATAAACACTGGAATCAGAAGTCTAATTTATTAGCAAAATGCTACTATCCGCTCATTTTGGCTACAATACCAGACATTGTTTTGGAGGAGTTCCAACTATTGTTTGTTCTGTCCATTGGTTCCGGTTCGATACTTCGAAGATTAATATCGATAGAAACATTATTACGAACATTAAGACTTATTTAAAGCATTACTCGCGCACAAAGACATAGTGTTTTGTGTACTATAATATTTATGTTAGTTTGTAAGGTATATATCTATGGGCCACTAGTAGCCTGAAATAAATGAATTATTATTATTATTATTATTATTATTATTATTATTATTATTATTACTTAAAATAACCTTATTTTAGACTAGGTTCTTAATATTAATAGTGCTTGTTTACCAATTTATAGTATAAATAGTAGATTTCAATAGTACATTAACAGATTTATTCATATAGACCATTTTATAAGACAGTTAATTTATCATATAAAAATTTATCAGTAAAAATATATTCCTTGTTTTTCAAACACATCAAATTATTTTACTGTGTAACAAAACATACAACAAAAATTGCCGTATACCAAACCCTTTGTTTACTTCCGTAAAATCATTTTTATAGGCAGCATTTACTTTATAACACATATTCCCATATGGGTACCGTAAAATAATTCCAATACATAAAATATGAGCTACTCAGATTTACGTCGAAGGAATGCTCGCACCCCGCATTTAGACGACGCATTTTCTTTCTAAAGTCTTTCACAAACGTAACACGTTTAGAATACAGGAAATTGTCGACCTCGGAAGTCAATGTACGTAAGTGGAAGACATAAAATCTTCGTCATGGAACCATAAAGAGGGCAATTTCTTGTCTGCTTGAAAGCGACACTGGTGTGCATGGCTCTATAGACGGACGTGTCCCGCATTGCCAAAACATGTGGCGCTGATATGGATAAAAAACCCCCATTTAACCGAGGGAAATTTGGTGCTTCGCAAAATCTGCGATAATATTATTATTATATCACGAAACGACCCACCTTCAATAGGCTTACTTGTAATGAGGGATATTTTATTACGTCTACCTGTCTGATGGAACTTTTATTGAGTCAGGAATTATGGTTTCCCTTTCAATAGAAATGAAATTTGTTTACGAAATCTGTTAAGTACTTACATTTCTTTATATATATTTCAATAAAGTGCTTATAATAAAAATGTTTGTATATTTTCTAAGGTTCTGTATAATCTTAATATTCATCATCTTTAAAAAAAGCATCTTTATCCTTTCCAATATAATAGAGTTAAAACTATATTTATTTTTTAACAAAAATACAATCCTTCTTCGTATAATCACAATGATTTCGTGAAATCGCTCGACACAAGTGGAAATAATAATAACAAGTGGATTTCTCTTAGGAGAATTGTTAACGCAATAGATTTCATGTGATTCTATTATAAGAATAAATGTTATGGGAACGAATGCATTTCTCCTTCAAATAATATACGTGAGTGGAATGTCTATTGCTAAGTTGACTGGTAGGTACTCATTGGTCAACGTTCTCATGACAAAGCTTTTACGGGAAAAATATTTTCTATAAAAATGTTAGAGACCAGTAAATTTATTAGTGTTCAGCAAGAAGAATAATATTGTTATATCTGACGTATTGTATTCAAGAAAATTTGTTTTTCATTGAAAGTAAAGCAATATCTTGAAATAATATTTTACAATGGGGGGTTATATTTTTTTCAGCATGGGGTTTTTTAAAAAGGGTGTACAGAGATTTCTGCAGGATCGGCAACGCGCGAGTGTCATCCCTTGTGTTGCAAGCGTCCATAGGCTACGGAAACCGCTTACCATCAGGCGGGATGTATGCTTGTTTGCTACCTAAGTAGTATTAAAAGTAAAAAAGCTTGCATTTACTTAAATTTAATATTATGGCTGCAATACTACAACATAAGTTATCTAAACGAACTCGTATCACCAGTATAGTATTTACTTGTAGATCAAAGTGTTTAACTTACGCGAGATACTCGTATTCTTATTATATTTGTGTGCTCATAATAAAACGCATACGTCACCGCCACCGCTGGCCGGATAGATCGCTAGTCTCACCAGAACTTGAAACCAGAGTATAGCGAACCGATCCAGGCTACGTGCCCAATACGACGTCACGTAACTCACATTACTGTGCTGAATGACTGCCGAGTTACGAGTCTTTTCAGCCGACGTTAAAAATGGTAGCCCCTCCAGCTATTCTTTTGCCATTATTCACAGGGTACAATCCGTTGAGTGTTAAGCACCCTTTTAATGCCGCCGTTAACGGCGTGAGTACTCATGTCATTGTGCTGCGTCTTATCGCTACCCCGATTGAATACGGAACCTTGTACAATTTTATTCACCCTAACAAAAAATCTGTCGCTCATTTAGTATTCCAAAGCAAAAATATTAATACGTACAATTTCGTTATTTGAGTTTTTATTAATTTTTTCTCAAGAAGCAATAGTCAAAGAGCATCCTAACGACGATTTGGGAGAATTAAAATGTATTTCAATTTATCTAACGACGTTCTCAAAAGGTAGGCCTATAACAATTATAATTATTATTTCCATCGGCCATTATAGCCTGCCTGTAAAATTTTCGCGAAATTATTCGGTTTTCACCGAGCGAGTCATTAGCAAACATTTGTCATTTGCAAACTCGGCTTGACGTTTATCTCCCTACAATTGATGAACGGATGTTAGGCCACGTAATCAATTGTCCCCAGGGAATGATTGTGGGAGAAATTTTCAACGAAATTATATCTGTGACTATTCATTTGTTTGATGTTGACAAACATGTTTCATTTTAGATGAGACAAACGTCCCGAGACCTATCCGACGTAGGTACATTGGGTTCAATGTGTAATTCATTAGGTATCAATTATTCATACCATATGTTATACAAAAGCAATTGAGGCTATTCGAAGATTCAAGTATCAGAATTGTGTTTAATATAGGAAAATATACACATGCTTATTAACCTTCAAGATTAATTTATTGTGTGTAAGCAAATAATTCTCAGAAGACCAGACTTATTTATTCGATGAAGAAAAGAAATATAGAATTCATACGTATTAAAAGTTTGGGCAAAATCATGATATTACCTAAGTTCCTGGAGGTCGGCTCCTCGCTAATCTCAAGAGGTCTGCCTAGTATTTTCCCCGGGTTATTATTTATTCGGATCTCATCAATTTTTATTTCAGTTCACATCGCGTGAGAAAATATTACCCACTTCTACGCTTGACCGAGTCTCAGAAACCGAAGGCCATGACTTCTTTTTAGTATTCCATAAAACAGTATTTTATTATTAGTACCTAGCTATCTATTCCTTAATTCAGACAATTTGAATTTTCAATGGTATACGAGTGTCGTTCCAAAAGAGAAATTAAAATAATATTTATTTTTACAGGTTTTTGATTAGAGAAAAAACATGGTTTTATAGCCGTGATCCTGAAAAAGAAACTTTCGGAGGTATGTGCTTTAAGATACGACAATTCATGGCTGACTCCAACGAAATGTTACTAATTTGTAATACTGCAGATACAATACCTAGTTTTGGCTCAAGCTCTACGATATATTATTTTTTACTGTGTATAAGCCGTGTTTGACTACAATCTCACCATTGTAAGTGATGAAGTGGCCGAAGGTGGTAAGCACACTAAGCCTATAAGGAACTGGGTCTCAAGTCCAGCTGTCGGAACACATCGATAGATGCTTAGAGACAGATTTTCAGCTAGCCAGTTGGCTACTACAAAGGACCCTACCGTCGTGCTATGATTTTTAACTAGCTAGCTAACTTCATATTACTTTCATATTACATCAGTTAGCTTTAGTTATAATAATAAACTATAATTTGTAAAGAAAGAAAGAAAAACATGTATTCTGAATATATACGGACATTGGTTAGTAGTTTTCAATATCATAACAAAATCTCGCCACTCTGCATATATGGCTTACTCTTAGGTACCTGGATTATATTTCTTATTCCACGAAAACGTTATTAATGCCTAACGCGTCTGTCAAAAGACTACGATACCTATCTTATATTGAAAAGGTTTGCTTCGATACAAAATTGAGTACAAATATAATATAGGTATACAGGGCGTCCCACGGCTATGCCACATGAAGGGAAAGTACCTTAAATATTGTAGATGGAACATTTCACTGAAAGAAGTCATTATATTAATTTAAAAAACAATTTAAACTGCATTCATAAATTTTTAAATAGTTACATAGTTGAACCGGGAATCGAACTCGTTACATGAGAAAAATAATTACTCTGTAGCTTTATCATACCGAAAGGCTTCATCATAAGGATTATTTTTTGCTAAATAACATAGTATCAGAAATAAAAGGAATACCGCGTTTTTTTCCTCATGTAACGGGTTCGATTCCCGGTTCAACCATGTAACTATTTAAAAATCTATGAATAAATTTAAATTCTTTTTCAAATTAAAATAACGTCTTCTTTCAGTAAATTGTTCCATCTACAATATTTAAGGTACTTTCCCTCCATGTGGCATAGCCGTGGGACGCCCTGTGGGTATATATAGGTCAACCAAACCGTAATATCCGAACAAATTGGGTGCAACAATTTAAAGCCCAGCAAACGATCGTATGTAACCGCTACAATCAGATTAACTACCTATGCATACTGAACGATTCGATTTTGAGCCTTGCGAGGGTCCAATTGCTTTTAATTTTCATATATAAAATAAACTGAAAAGGATTTGTTTTGTTTTAGTTATTTGTTTACGGGAATTTAATTAAAATCGAAACGTAGGTAGCAATGTATGATTGTAATTATCCAAACTAATTTGTTTAATTGGTAACGTGTTCTATTATTAGTCGACCTAAATTGAAACAATACATAATAATTAACTAGTTTACCTACATTATTATTAACGTTAACTACCCCTTATGATTTATTTACTTATTATTTTTATTGTAATAATAATATCATAAATGTGAAAGTTTGGATGTTTGGATGCTTGTACGTTTAGATGTTTGTTCTTCGATCACGCTTCAACGACTGAACGGCTCTACCGCGTATTGATGGTAATCGTAACAAACACCAATAATGAATTTCATCCAATAACGCAGTACGACGAAGATCATTGGTGAGCCCTGACCCAAACATACAAATATCCAAACATCGTAACGTTCACATTTATAATACCATATTAATTATTGTAATAATAAAAACTAGAAGCTCTGTGAACTGAAGACCTCGCGAGTCACGATAATTATATGGATTTTTTTATATGGCATTACCGAACCTGCTCACAAAATTTCACGAAAATCGGTTAAATTCAAATTCAAAATCATTTATAAAAATTGACCTTCGCAGGCACTTCCCGTTCGGAATGTTTCATTTGCTGAGAAGAACTGGCAATAAATACGACCTAAGGAGAACAGCGGGACATCCTTCGAACATACGAAAGCATTTTGCGGAGACCCTTCGTTCCCTCCGTCAAAAACAATTAAATAAAAAATTGCGGATTTGGATGGAAGGTAGAAAGATAGAATATAATCTGGATTAACACACAGTGTACTTTTTTCCCGGGTAAATAATAGGTCATTCAGGAACGCGGATGTAACCGCGTGATGGAAACTATAGTATCAATTTAAATGCCAGTTTATTTCCATGGCAACAAGACAGTCTCGGGAACCATATGTCATACCCAGAAACTTCATTCCAAAACCCACAAATCAAAGTAATTTTCATAAAAAAATGTAACGAGAACCCTCCATATTTTTACTACAGATGCTCTCCACATTCAGTTTAGTGCTCACATTTTTATAGCCCTTGCGGAAAACTATATACAAAAACAGTACCTTCGTCGCCTCCGAACCGTTACCATGTAGACTCCGTATTTGGGTCGAGCTAGGAAATTGAATCGACTCGGCAAGAGCAAATAATGTTCGATAAGCCGCGTCGACAAATGACCAATGCAAACAGCTTACTAACAACCCGCACTATAAACAGTGCTATGTATAATCCACGGGATATGTGTTCAACGTACGTCCCTGAATAGTTCAAGGCCTCTTCTATCTATTTATAAAATGGAAGGGATAAAACCGCGTTTTTTTATACGACTAAGTCGGTAATCAAGCATACGGCCCGCCTTACTCGCGCGCAGGAACACAACTTGACACAACATAAAGTTATTTGGCTGCGGTATTCTGTAAGGTGGAGGTACTTATCGAGCTGCTCTTTGAGCGAATAAACGCTATGCTCTACCTCTCAGAAAATCAATCTATATTTATATATTAAAGTGTAATCACCACCACTCACTCACTGATCATAAAATAGAGAAACTATAAAACCTAAAAAGAATTTATGGTCTCCGGAAAATCAAACCCAAAATGGGGTATAAAAGTTTATAACTTTATATGAAACTGTTATACAAAACATGGTCACAGAATAGTTAATATTACTGACATTACATGGTGTTAATATGAGTAGGTATCAAGTTATGTTTTCATTTTACAAGTGGTTCTTGCACATATACTACTATTTTCATACTGGTCATGTATGGGTTTGCGCCCTTAATTAAGCTCACTGTTATTACAACGATCAAAATTTCGAATGATAGTAATAGTAATAATTTATTATTACCAGCGCTGTATCTAACCCTGAATAAATACCTGCAAACTAATTAATTCACAAATAACAAGCACAACTGTGAACAATGTTTCGGTAAACATTGCCTGTATTATGTTTGACAATATTTTCTTAACTGAACTTCGACTGAGCTCGGTAAACAAATTCAAAGATAAGGGGGCGTTCAACAAGTTTTTTTGGTCCCCTCTTACTGTTCAGGAAATTTAGCTAATATTTATTTTCAGTTAACTGGAGCGTAATGGTAAATGCTATTTCCATATAAATTAATATCGATTACCATTTCTTCAGTAAAAATAGCAGTTTGATATTTAAAATAATCTCTTTATTACAGAGCTTTCTAGTTATATCATAGGTAGATAAATATTTAAAAGTAAACATGAAAATCGATGTCGAGAGTCGATACTAGTCAGCCGAAGCGAACGTGTTTGCTTCTCAATTCCAATGCAAATATTTATACTGAAACTCTGGATTACCAGACGTCTCTCTGCAATTTATACGTATTCACGTCATATTCAATGTTAATATAAAGGAACTTCCCTGAATCAGTTTATTTTATTTTCTCAGAGTTTTAATACCGCTTTTATTAAAAGCAATGCTTTGCCTTTTCATAAAAATGATATAATGAATTCATAATCATAGCGGTATGTTCACAGAAATAGATATAACTATTTCTGTGAGTATGTTTAACTGCCGCTTATAATGTAGTTTGTTCAACTGTTGCAATAACTTTTATGACCTGCTTTTTTACCTGTGACCATAGAGTTACCAGTTTTTATAAGGACCTTCAAACAAAATGAAATGCAATGTCCTTGGAGAGGGGAGGGTTGACTTTTATTATCCGTAGGTTGAGGATCAGTAGACAGAAGACCAAATAAATATATGTATTGCGACTTTGCAGGGTATATGGGTATCATAAATTACGTTTCCGACAGCCGAAGGATTGAAAAAAAAGCGAATTTAAATTAATATAAAAATTACAAATTAATTATCCTAACTAAATGATCATTCCACTTCTAAGTGGGAATATGGAATGCCCATTTTTACAGTTTTAAATATTCATGAAATGTCGATTGACGTCAACGCTGCATCAGCAATCGGATGTTTGCAATATCGATGTAGAATGCAACGTCGACGGTCTTCATATAGTAGCGCTATGTAACTCATACCATGTATATCCATCGAGAACAAACCTCTTAACAGAGTTGAAGAGTTCAAATATCTCGGATCCATTGTAGCACCCCTGTGTAAAGAAAGACATACAAAATAGAATCCAGGCAGCCTGGCTGAAACGGAGATCGTGGTCCAGCATCCTATGTGACTGCCGTATGTCAATTAATCCATATAGAAGGGCAGTAAGACCAGCCCTTCTACTATGGAACTGGCTGTCGGCCTATGAGGAAGACGGATGAACAGAAAATTAACACCACAGAGATGAAGATAAACGCCGGTCTAGTGGAGTTTCAAAGTTGGATAGAATCGAATATATCCGAGGTATTTTCAAAGTCGCTAACATACATGAAAAACTTAGTGAAAACCGCATCATTGTGATGAGGCGAGATATGACCATATTGTAACGATACGACCATTTTTCAATTATTGTTTCTGGTCATAAACACTTCTTTCAAAATGTTATATACTCTTGACATTTATTCTTTTATTATTGAGAGATACGTCCAAATAAACGGACCTATTGGAATAGTCAATTACGACTCAAGTCACTTAAAGTAATGAGTTTATTGTTTATTGAGGAATCCTTCCTTGTTGTATAATGATACCTTTTCACCAGTGTATAAAGTTTATATCTTAGAAACCCAGCTGGGATCTTCATTTTTAACAATAAAATTCATGGAAGACAGTCTTTACTTACCTACCATAATTTCGTATGTTCCGCCTAAGCCAAAGCCTACATCGCCGCATCATGATCATATGACTAAAATAGTCATGAATATAAAAGCCGAAAAAAACGTGGACGACCACCAATAAGCTGGCTTCGAGCCATACAAAATTACATGATAGTGTGCTACACAACGAAAAAGACAACCGTATGGTATGACGTAGAAGTCTAGGAGAGCTGAACCCAAATAAACTAGGATAATACCCAGGAGAAAGAAGAAGATACCAATATTCAGAATAATACAAAATTTAAGATATTTTACTCCCATCGTAAAACATAACTAATCAAGACCTTCAATATTACTAAATAACTTAAGTGTTCCGAACAAAAATACAATCAATTATTTTTCAGTGACCGTATTTGAAACACAATAACAAATTGCTGTTCCTATACAGAAGTTAAACACCTACTCGAAATTAATGTATCAAAAGCTTTTCCAGATGTCGGTATTACTTTGTAGACCTGCATATAAAATCTTGTAATCCGATTTAGTTACAATTCTAAGCCGCGGCACAATTTTCCTTATATTGATTTTTCTTAAGGACTTTATAGGAGTTAAAAGACTTCGCTAAGATTTCCCCGAGGCCCATAAGTTCTTCTGAGAAATTAAAAGACTCTTTCTTTGTGACAATGATTCCTTTGTAGGTGAGATCTTAAAACTAAATGGTATTAAAGTGAAAAACATTTCTGGGATGAAATAGATTCCTAGGAATTCAAGAGATTCTTAAATAGATTCTAGTATATACTAAATATTGCTCGCATAATAGACAAATATCATTTGTAGTGTTAAACAGCTTAATGAAGATAGTTCTGGGAATTGAAATGAAAGAGTTAATAAAGCACTGCAACAACATTGCATTGTGCCGCGCTGCACCCATGCAATTGTCTGCATTGTTTGTTTGCACTTGTTCCGAATAAGGGTGATACAAAAGTTGTGGACGCGGAAAAGATATTTAAATAGGCCAGACTGTGTCTTGTCCTAGTAGGTTTTATATCTGGGTTGCAAGAAACTTTGCGGTCTGTTGTTTTAGTTGTGAAACCAAATTCAATCAAATTGTTTGTGAGCAGGAATTATTGACTATATGGAAATCATTTTAAGGTGTATTTTAGAAAAGATAGTAGTGATATTTATATATCTATATATTATGGCGTGCATTCAAATGAAACAAACATAATTCATCCAACATAAAGCGTCCGCTAAGACCGCTTCGTGCAGCTTTGGTATTCTGAAACGTTTTTGACAGCAACCGACGACGACTCCGTTGTGACGGTTAGTCCGGGAGGTAGCGTTGCAAACACAAAAGTCATAGTAAGCCGGCTGACGTTGAAATGTATAGTTGATCTTATATGACTAATAAGTGAACCGACCGTCTGCTCAAGTAAGTGCTCAAGTCTTCTACATCCGTCATCAGCCACTCCCAGTAAAAAAAAAGACATAGTACGCCGGCTCAAACTTGTTTCATAAGTATTTGACATAATACTGAGCTGAAAAAAATCGTCTGCTGCATGGTGGAGGGGGGAACACGCGTCAGCTGCTCGCATGAATTTGTAAAAAAAAGTTTACCCCTGCCGTAACCTTCCAATCCTAAACCCACCGCGGGTGCATCGCTGATGCGTGGTTCACATATTAGTCATTCAAGATCTATTGAAAAAGATGGCCATCGATCGGCATATTAATACTACCTAAAATGCATCAGTACCTCCCGGACTATTGCATGTCGAAACAATTGAATACTTCAATTAGTCAAAAGAATTAAAATGGGCTGGAAGGTGTATTGTAAACATCAACTGCGCTCTGCGAGTGGATTTCATTTATTTTAATGATCTGAGTCGTAATCCCAAGCTAAGCAAACTTATGATATGGAAACTAGATAACGGCTAATTTTATTTCATATTTTAGTAAAACTTTAATGTACTGAATATACCAATTTTAAAGGTTTAATATGAAGGCTATTCATTGGTTTAACTTTATCTTAATATTACGACATAAACTTCACAAAAAGAAAGCTAGATATAGCGCCCATATTTTGAAAATATTGAAACAATTAACATTTTTTCACGAATAATGTTTAATAACATACTCGTACATACTACTAAATTGACGAGGTATTTTTTTATAAGGAATAATAAAAATAAGCCAGATATCAAAGACTTCTATATAGAATTTGGAAGAATTTTAGCATTTCCAGTAAATAAAAATGCATTGACTTTGTAGTGCTGTGCACAATTTAATCAATGTTTATTTCAACAAGAATAGTTAAAGAATTACTCGCCAAAAGTCTCAACTGTTGAGCTTGACGACGTTTTTCCAAGATATCTTCATCATTGGCTGATTTAAGGATGCCCATAATATGACTAATCCGAGCTGCAGATATCTGAAATATGTATACCAACTCTGTAACCACTATAAAATTAGTATCATCATCATATTCTGTCACGAGATGTCCTCTGCTGAACTGGGCCTTTGTTTTTGACTGATTTCGACAAAGAACAGTCTTGGATTTATAATAAATAATTTGTAATAAAACATACTTACTTCAAATATCATAACATTACACAGAAACTATCATAAATGAAAGTGATCCACAAAGTGACAGGTTTTTTTTTATAATGGATACATAATACGACCTTAATAGGAGCTTCCTAAAATTAAACATTAATTAATTGACCAATTGAAAAATGTAGCACCGCACTACGAATGTATAGAGAATAGACCGCGACGACGGACGTCGTCGTCGTCAGCTGTCAAAAAAGAACAGAATTGCACTACAGGAGCTATAAACCGCTGGGCGTTAGCTGCAAATCTCTATAAAATGAATAGATCATATCTTTTGCAGCTGCATAGCCATTGCACTTATTCTTCCCCATTATGTTTTAAATCACTACCCCCCTTACTCATAAAGCGCTATTTAACTAATATACTGTTTAAATGGCCACGTAAATAATGTCACATTATTTGACAATGGCAATAGAGTGACGTTATTTACGTGACCCTTTAAACAGCATATTAGTTAAATAACGTTTTATGAGTAAGGGGGTTAATCTTTATCGTTCATCTCATAGTTGTTACGTAAGATGCTAAAATAAAATACCTAGTTTAAATCTATACTAATATAATAAACCTGAAGATTTTTTGTTTATTTGTTTAAACACGCTTATCTCTGGAACTAACAGTCGGATTCAAAATATGCTTTCACTAATGGGAAGCTACATTATTCACGAGTGCTACTTTTTAACCCGGGAACGCGGGTGAAACTGCGGGAGACAGCTAGTCAAAGTATAAAGCTTTGATAGAGCTTTTTTAATGACATTGAATGTCATGAAGACGTTTGTGAGATCGAATCCAACAATGACCTTGAGCTTTCGGTAAATCATAACACGGTGGTAGGGTACTTTGTAGTACTCACCTGGCTGGCTACCACCTTCAAATTTAAAGTTTTTCGCCAAGGACCTAGCGGTATGTTCAGGCACTTGCACTTGAGAGCCAGTTATAAGCTTCATATAGGTCGGCAAAACAATGGCAATCCTTCTGAAATTGCTAAATTCATTTATCAGGTGCTACCTACTTGTCAGCCATCTGAAATTATTGTGTATGTTTTAGTGAAGTTTGTAATAAATCAGAATTGCACGTGTTTAAATCGAATACACTTTAATATACCTAGTGATTCTGATACAAATAATACAATCAATTACAGGAAACTCATAAACAAAGGCAATATCCCTAATGATCGTTATGCGAAACCAAAGTGTGGTATAGAAACTAACATTATATACATTCATATACGTAGCGTAATACATATATGCTTTCCCTCAGATGTTTCCTACACTGAAACATATTTCAACCTTCAATTGTATTATAATAACAATATCTGATAATAGTAAACCTTACAAATGTATACAACAATCCTATGTTCGGTCATGTTACAAAATAGCCCTCTGGGAGAAATGGCGACGGCAACAGAAATCACTCATGCGTGCCGATAATAAATCTAATGGGGGCTGCCGATACGGTCCCAAGATATTCAATGTAGTGTACAAACCTTGTTCACAAAGTGGTTTTGATATCACTAGGTATTGTAACATACGATGGTTTCAACTACACATACGCTAAAAATACTCTCGAACACGCTGATATTCTATTGTGAATGTAACCTATTAGAATGTAAATGCAAGCTGATTTGAAGTAATCTTTAAATTAAATTAGCCCGAAAGTTCAAATAATTTGGAATATATATTTAACCTTACTACACAAAAGAATGAGAGAATAACGTTAAAATATACCTAATAATTTTCAAGAATAACAACAAAATTTATGTCGATTAGCGAGGGAGCGATGTTAAGAATTTAAGAGTACCCTTGGGTTACATAAGCTAACAATAATGTTAAAATAATCGTGAAGGTATATTAGTACTTAATACGCGTTTATATTACTAGATATTTTTCCTCACGTTAGCTCTGAAAGGATGTTTTTAAATCAGACGAGGCTCCATTACGTTCACTATCTGCTAAGTCCCTCGTCTAGCTAAATGGTGAAATAAAATAACTGTTCTTTCTCATCGCTTTTTATTTCGTTAGTCTGGTTTATATTTCTATGAAAAGTAGGTGAATATTATAAATGATATTATGTTTTATGCGTATTCATTCTGATAAATTAACATAAGAAATGCTGAAAACCTACGAAATAAATTGGTTTCATTTACAAAACAAGCGAACTGGCCGGCTCGATGAATGAGAAAAAAAATACTTACAAAAAATGGCAAGCTGTGTTGTGATGAAAGCAAGCTTTTTTTGAAAAAAAAATATGAGTTCAGTCGTAGAAAATACATCAATAATTTAGGTATGTTTGCTGCACACGTAACGGCGAAGTACGACCTAGACGGGATGGAGTAAAAAGAGTTTTGGAAACACCAATGGGTGTCCACGTTTCGAAAACATTTTTATATACGTATCGCAACAGTAACGCGAAAGTAACGTGAGGGTAAATACGATACACATCGTAGACGATGACATTTTTTTCTCGTATATACCATTCGTGCGTTGTGACCTATACCAACTTTGTTCTTTTTCTATGAAATATATTTTCCAAAAATATATATCCTGTTCCGTCCGTCTCGCAATACCTACGTTACGTTTACAGCGCCTTATTAGTTTTTCACTATGGGATATAATAATATATATTACATCTTGAGATATAATATTTTATCGCACTTCATACATTTTGTCGAAAATATATTTATAGTTTGGGATGTAATAAATGTATATTTTAGCATAATGTATGACGAGCGATAAAATATTCTATTTCAAGATGTAATTTATATTATATTATATCCCATAGTAAAAAGCTGGCTTTAGACTTATCTATTTAACTCATGCTATTTACATTATTCACTTTATATAGTAATGTGAAAATAGTCAAAAGTTCGTGGAAAGCGAGACCTTGGTATACTCTATTTCACATAGGATGAGTCGTCAAGGTCAAGGGTTTTTTACCAATATCTAGTGAAATTCCATTTGATTACTCTGAAACAACAATATTTCATGAAACCTCGTTCTATCATAGTATTCCTTTATTATATCGAAATGAACATTAACCATTGAGAAATCTAATAAAATACCATGTGTCACCGAACTCATGTTATTTGAAATCTACTATAGGTGCTCACACCCCAGTAGGTAGGTATATTTCATTCTACCAAGTGATATTTCATTAATAACTGTTTGATAAGGGACATTTTATCGAAGTTTTGCCGGAATTTCACCTTACACTCATTGTGATTTCTTTTTGTTGGCAACATTACAACGCTTGCTTGCTTTACTTGCTATATTTGTCAAATATAAATAGCAATTTATTGCCAGATGTGCAAATAGCTTTATCTCTCAAGATAAATTGACATAAAACATCAAAAAGAAAGAAGATACCCAGTGAAGGACTTAAAACAAAGTATTGGACTTAAGGCGATAAATGAAAGGACCCCGGGGAAATGACGACAGGTGGAGTAAAGTGCTCAATAGAACCTGAGAAAATGTTAGAAAGTGTAAATTACCCGTCGGAAGAAAAATGCAGTAGGTACTAAGTACGTTTGCGTGGATTTTTTAGAATTTTATGAGTTCTGAGAAAATAATAGGTACTAACTATGTAGGTATGTTAGTTCAACAAAAAACTAATCTTTGAACTTTAAATATGAATGTAAATAATAATAATAATATTTGTAGGTAGATAAAAGAGTTTGATTTAATTTGAACAGTATCATAACATCGTATTGTTTATACAGGATTATCGAAAATTTGTTAGAACATTGCGTGATCTGTAAACAAAACAAATCCTAAGTTAATAATTGTTTTAATTTCCCCGAATTTGTAGTATTTGGCAATAGAACACGCTCTCTTTTGTTCTTTTCACAAATTCCGTTCAACCAATTTTTTTCAAGCACCGGTAACCAATATTGGTGTTCTTAAAGCCGCAAGACCTATTCAAACTGGCTCGAATTCAACCTGCGATACGGACTCGAATTTGTTGAACAAACTTTGTAAACCGGTTTTTTATAAATGCTTTCATACAAGTGAATGATTTTCTGAACAAGGAAAATCTATTTTTACATATATACTTTTTTGATAAAACATTATTTTTTTTCCAAAATATAACAGAATCGATTGATTTTTCATAAGAATAAATAACCTAGTGAATGTAGAATACGTTTTTCGAGCTCATGTTCCTATCAGCGTTTATACTATCTGCGTATTTAATCTGCGCCGGCAACTGAAAAAGGGCAAATTTATTTCTGCCGCTGACTTAGCAAGAACATTCTATGAAATAGTGGAAATATTTTCGTGGTATAATAGGTATGATTCTCTAAAATATTGTATTACAGAGCAATCTAACTCGAAATGTGTTTTTGTTTGCATGAACCTTCCTAATTATGCTTAAAATTCGATCTTTTCTCGTGCAGCTCAAAACTGTAATAATACTCAAAAATGCTTGTAATGTGGTAATTATTCTTTTAGCATAGTCGAAATTTTCACGCTACTTGAATAGGCGCCAGCAAAGTTGTGGAATTTCATTGCTGTGAGTTTAAGCCACCAGAGTTGAACTGTCGTCTATTTAAACTAGGATTTGTATCGTGTCCATCAGTAAGGATTTAAATTAAATATTCAACATAAAATCATATTTTGTGTTCGTATTTATGCACATGAACGCGCCGATGTACAATGCGGCGCGCCGACTTTTTGGGGTCGATTCCTACTATCAATGCCATTCCAACAAAAAGGCACAATACAAATTACATAGAACAATATAATAAAAATGCTCTATCACATATGTATGTATGAAATATGTATGAGTTAGAGCTCCTTTGAAATTCCATTATTGTAGAGTTTTGTTTAAAATTTAATAAGGTGGAAAAAAGTTATTCAGAATTTGGCTGTATAGGTACAAGCAATGTTTTATTTAAATTACTCGCATTGTTTGAGTAAAGCACTATACAAGCCTTGCTCCGCAATGACTGCATTGCGTTGCTGGCCACGCTATGATGGCCCCGAGCTAAGCTTAGCTACGGTCTCAGTCTTCAAGCTTGGTCAGCATTACGACCCTTGTTGAGCGTGCTATGCTGGCCTGGAGCTGCGCTTTCGGCCTTCTTCAGGGTGCCATCAACGCAGTCATTACAGACCGGGGCAGTAATATAGTATTACCCATAGACCTAGGATTTCTTATACAGGTCGTTGTTTTGTTCAGCGACGAGCGACTCAGGGTAGATAATACAAATGATACTGGTGCTAAAAAAAATATAAAAAAGATACTTTATTTTTTTTAAATAATAAAAATGTATTACATGATTTTCAAAATTTTATATTTTGAAAATCATGTAATAAGCTAAAGTGTAGACATAATACTCAACGGGAGTACCAGGGAGTAAAAGGGTGGGGCGATGGCGGCTTGTGCCTAGCTCTAGTCTGTGCACGTACCTAGTAACCATACTTTGCGGTAATTTTATTTCAAATTGAATAAGGTATTTCTCAACATATTTACAGTATTTAATGGAATTAAGTCCATTTTTGGGGAATATATATTTTGTACTACCGCTCCTGGGTCGCTTGTCGCCGACCAAAACAACACCCTGTATTTATGATTTGACCAGAGCCTAAATTTATTTCATTTGTATTATTATATTACATGTTTCATAAACACAAACCACCATACACACATTCTAACCCATACACTCACAACCTCACACATGATATTTTATCGTGTATAATGTGTAACTAATGTATAAACTACAGCAATGTTTTTGATGGTTAAATAGTAGTAATATAGTTAATGTTTATATTCTACCTACAGTAATACACAATCCAGAGGATCTATGTAAACGTGACAGTACGACTACTGGAATGCTAATAAACTAGATCCGCATATCATCAAAAATTGCGCTATATTTCAAAAATGTCTTCATTTTTTTTCATATTATGAATCCTAATCTATTTTATGACAGGAAGAAGAAACGACGAGGGCGTGAAGAAGGAAAGCGAAATTAACAAGAACGTGTTCAACTTTTTCGTTAAGGGTTCTATCTTCTTAAACTAGGAACTTAAACTTAAACTTCTTAAATTAAAGATAACATAGCATTTTTACAAATCATATTTTATTTTCGTACTACCTTTGCTATACCACGTATACTCCTGCCATTCGAACAAAAAGTCACAATAGAAATTAAACAGAACAATATAATAGAAATGCTCTACCACATATGAATGTGTATGATAGAGCATTTCTCTAAAAGACCCAATAAACAACTATAAAAAGTTTCGAAAATCTGATAATGATAATAAATATAAACTAATCCTTACTTCCTTACTTAATATCCTTTCTATAATAACTATTATAAATGTGAAAGTGAGTTTGTTTGTTTGTTTGTAGGAGAAGGACATAGGCTACTTACCCGGGAACGCAGGTGAAACCGCGGGGGACAGCTAGTTTGAAGTAATTTTAATCCGTTATTCAAGACACTAATTTATTTAGGAGAAAGTAGTAAAAAATTCTGTAATATTATGATATATACAGGGTTATTGTAACATAAATACAGTACCCTAAAAATGTTTATCTGTAACAACACCATCCAACGCGTCGTCGCTCGATGTACACTTCGCCGCGTATCTTGCAGACAATTTATGAAGGTTGTATTTACGTCTCGTACCCGCGCACTATACATGTGCAGACAGTCCAATTATGGTGTTACATACTTACCAACATTAACATCTTTATACATATAGGTAATAGGTACTTTAGTAACTACCCAAATGATCACCAATTTACTATGAGCCAAAATATTAAAATTTGTACGAGTATTTTTAATCATCGCTTTGAATAATTACAGAATACAAATTGTTATATTAAAATCAGCGTTTTGTTACTAATTATGTGCTTGAGCAGCTAGGTTCCAAAGTTTACCAATTATGAAAAACAGAGGCTCTTTTAGTAATGAATATAACTTTTTTTGGTGTAAATTGTATTTTTTTCATTTTCTTTTTCATCTTGAATGCTTACATAACATGATATTTTCATCACTTCGTTTAACACACAAAATATTTCGTGTGATACGTCTCGTTCTAATTTTATCTTTCAAGACTTGAAAGATACGTAGAAACTCATTTATAAAAAAGATTAAGCTTAAAATAAGCGTAACGATTATTTTTCTAGAAGCGTAACTTTTCTTTTTTTAAATATATTTGTTTTATAATTGATTACATTCAGATCTTACATAAATATAAATAATACAATGAATATTAACTGTTGAGTTTTTATTTAAGTAACCGAGAAATGCATATTTCAATCAATTGATAACAAAATATGGAACACTGATATCAATCAAAATTGAGGAAAGCAAATAAATAAAGTAGAAAAGAAAATACGAACAAACGAGAAAGTAAGAATTCACAGTTCGTAAACTTCAACATTTCGACGTAATAGCTTTTGTAAATTTCCTATACCGTTGTTATTGGTCGATAAAGTAAGAATGCGGTCATCGAAGCGACCTAATGTACTTATTATACAGTCTTCTTTGTCTTTTACAACTACTAATAATCCGTGTTTACAACCCGTAACGCTCGCGTTTATGCCAGCAATAATTGTTTTTATTGGGCAAATTTAACTGCAACCGACTCCCAGTAATTGTCTATGAATTGGAATTCGTCGGATTGCTTCGCGAAATTATTTATATTGGTTTTCCATTGTAACTGGAACAATGGATAATAAATAGACAACCGAAATATGATTAAATTGCCATTAATAATTCTCAGTTAATCATTTTGTTTGGAATATAAATAAGTTTAATAATTGGACTAAGAAATGCCATTAAAACGTTCAACAAATTATTCACTTTATTAGCCTTCGTCCATCTCATCTAAGCATTTCTCGTTTTGTTATCATTGCGATAATATTTTGGTTTTATCTTAATTAATTGATAGCAGATAAGCTTTAATAATTATACAAATATGTCGGAGAGTTAGATCGTTGGTCGGACTCAGTTGGATTACGATATTATCGTGGTACAAGGGTTGGGTAAAATAGTAGCAACACTGATTTGACTTTAACGTAAATAACAGATTTAATGAGGGTATGCGTAATAGTAAGAACATTGATATGACTATAACGTGAATAAGAGAGTTAATAAAGGGACGCGTATTGCTTTTGGGATAGTTAGTTTATCACAAGCGCTCGAGCTATACACATCTCAGTACAATCATTGTTACACCCGGTTCTGAAGCCTGTAATTATTTAAGACTGTACATGTGTGAAGTGAAGTGAATCGAAGTGAAGTGATTATTTAATTGTAATATTATGTCGTAATAATAACGTAATAAACACATTGGGCCCGTGAGGAGTTTGTTGCGTCGCTTCTTCTCCTCATACGGGACTTTTACGAAGCGATGGTATAACGTTGTTTTATTGCCTGCACTGCGCCCACCGAATCCCGATACTAATGAACCCTAATCGTGATGTTTGTATCGCTTGGCTGTCGCAGTCTCCGACATATATATAACATAGAAAATTAAACAATAGAAAAAGGAGAATAATTAGAAAAAATATACAGTAATAATCATATAATTTGAATTTCTAACATATTACTATATTCGAGTTGGCGTTGGATATGCAAGTGACACGTTGGTTCCAAATAACTTGGATGTACAAGAAGAACAGAGACTGATCGAAACGCAAAGAAAATAAATGTTAGGGATTTTTAGGTGAAAAATAAAATCAATATTCGGCTTTCAATCAATAGCTATTGACTATGAATGTCAAATAATATCAAATAAAGTTTAAATACTGGCTAAAAACAATAACATTGAATGCATAGAGTCCGTTACAGACGATCATAAACACTACGGGTACCATTTACGTATATATCTTACCTTTAGAAAAAAGTGTTATAGGCTCGGTTTTATCGCTGTTCATCAAAAAACTTTCACACACGCTGTAAATTATTCCCGCGGCGCGAGCAGGTTCCTCGTGATGTTTTCCTTTGCCGAAAAGCGGGCGATAAATGTTTGTGCATAAATTTGAAAAGCTCATCGAGCCTGAGCTTCCTGTTTACGAGCAGAGTTGCTCCCAAGCGAGCCCTCATAGCTTCTCATATAACACTCCTACTTTTAATTCGTCGCACAGGCTCATTCAGAAAAGAAGTGGCAATAAACGTTTTCAACGTTATTGGCGCCCAACTTGGGACCAGCACTCTCGCTAAAACACTGCCCTTGAGTAAAAGTTAATCAAACGTGAATTTCACTTACTGGCCAGGGGTCGTTCGTTTTGAAGGACCATTACATTGGCGATGGAGTGACCCATCAATTTAGCTTCACGCCGACCGCACGCGGTCAACGGGACTGCGGCCGACATGTGAAACGTTTTATTACGGTTCAGGAAAAACCGTTACAATAACGCAACTCAAGAATGCTTTGAGATAAGAAGCGGCGGTGGTTGCAGAAACCTTTTGATTTTAACTTAAAAGTTTAAACTCAGTAACTTGCGTTATTATACGACGTTAACTTCTTTGATTTTGTAAAATAGACTAATTAAAAGTAAAACCGAATAAGAGTTATTTTACGCATAGGCCACATATAATTGCAATAATTTTGAGTAAAATTACTCATATATATTACTGTGTTAGCAACATCAAATATTAATTATAATTAGCCAACCATTAAGAACAGGCCACACCGCGAGCTTCTAACTTAGCGTAGGTCATGAAATAGTTTATTTACGTCACATTAATTTCCATAGAAAACGTTTAACTTACTTCATTATAATTTCAATTGCAAATTACTGAGAACTGGTACTAATATCAATTGAATAGTTACTATATTCTACATGAAATCAAAGGAACAATGGCAGAGCGCTATTAAATAAATGCCTCCAATTCAAATTTGGAACGGCAACAGATGGCGTTCGCGATCGCCGAACGCTCAGAGAGTGAATAATTTCCGTCACAACATTGCCCCCTCCAAATAATTCCATTCTTTATGTTCCACAGGAGTGCTGTCGCAAATAAATTGAAAAGTCGCCGAGAGACCTTCAATTCGCGACAGACGATTTATATGAACTTATACAGTAGGTACACGTAAAAACACTTTTCATTATAAATCAGATAAAATACTATTTTCAGTAACAAAAACAGTTTATTTGTCACAATAGTACTGTAGAGATTTACGTGAATTATCAAATACTTGAAAGGAAGTATTGTCAAGTAAATTGATCAGCGAGGTGTCCCATCTCAGGGAAAAGGTAATACAATACGACTAACTGTGTTTCTGTGGTGGTATAATATAGTTATCTTGTTCACCCTTGTTAGGGACTTGTGAAATGCCCCATGACAGGGGTCGAAGACTGGTAGGGGCTAATGAACACATGTTATTATTAACCTTACAATCAACACATATAGCGTGAAAATAATACGTTAATATATTGGTTAACTTACAGGTAAGTATTTCAATAAGAATAACCCAAAATGAAATTGCGAATGCTTGACTCAATATCATAAGATCCTGTAATTAATCGGTTGGATATTGGATATCTTGACTTTCAGGCCATAAGTTCATGGGTTTGATACTGGACAAATATTTGTTTGCATGAACACATGTGTTTGTTCTGTGATTGAATGTAAATACCTATACATGTTAGGATATATTCATGTGGGTCATCAGTTAACATAGCAATAGTTCTGCTTAGTTTGGAATCTGATATGTGAAGAAAAGTACCGGGATGTAGTATATAAAAATGTATATAATTATAATTATTATATGGGTAAATGTATGTCAACCTTTTGAGATGAAAAATAGTAATCATTGTTATATATACTTAAGTGTAAAATTTTAATGGAATTTAAAACCTGGCACGTCTATTAGTATTTGATGGTAACTTATCACTTACTAAGTAAACGCTAAGAGCTCCATTGAAATGTATAGATATGATTTTCCTGCTCAATAGTATGGAATTTAAAGAAAAATAACATCAATATTTAAATAATTGATATGCTAACTTCAGTAAAACAGAATTCCAACAGCATATAGATTATTTATTTTTTCATACCAAAAAATCCCTTTGTATCTTTTTTACCGATACATAACAAGGTATCGAAAACCAGTTTAGTTTTATTCAACGAGTTAGCATTGCCAATAACTGTCTGACTAAATTTAGAAGTCCCAAAACATGAATATACATGAATTTTATTTCATGTATTATTTGTATTGAAAATGTTCAACTGAATTCCATTTAGAGCGTCTAGTCTAGTCAGATGCTCGAGGACGTGAATTAATTGCCACATATTTGTACTGTGGTTCAGTAAGTTACCTAATCACGAGGCCTTGAACGAGGTTCTTGAACAACGTTTCATAGGATAATTATTTACAGAAGTCTTTTTTTGTAAGCAAGTAAGAAATAAAAATGTTTCAGCTGCCTATTATATGATGACTCAGATAGTCACTGGATAGGCTGAGTAAAACATAAAAAGGCGGTGCGATTTAGGTAGTAATTACGGTATTTCTTAAATGTGATAATTATATGGATTGATTTTCATGCAAAAGTTCAATCAAAAGACGGTAAGCGCAATCATGAGCGATACTCCATGAGAGTAACATGTTTTCACAAAAACCCCAAGCTGCGTGTCATAATGAAATCAACCGGATGAAGGTACAGTGATGTGCAAAATGCGCAGCTGAAATTTTGAAAAAATTCAATGGTATTCACCGTACGTCAGTTTCGGCCAGGCTCGTTTCACAGTGGATTCACTCCATACATCACTTTGTTAGTTATCTGTTTAGCAGGTTGACATTGATGAATGTTCAAGTGAACAAACGGGGTTCCGTCGTGTTCCGCGGCATCCCGGCTTAGGGTTCCGTCGTCTGCACTAATGCCTGCGCGGCTATGTGGCAAACAATGAGCGAACAATATCTTACACTGCTCGAGATTAATGAGACATTTACTTTGCATTTCTAATTTAATAAAATACTTCATTGTTGGTTATTATAATTTGTATGTGAATATCAACGTAATTAAGGCAGGTATTGTTGCTTTCCACTATTTAACATAATAGGCATCCTACGTATATTAAGCACATAACTTCTGTTCATCTCTAGATCAAGGCCAGTAACCGGAACCTACACCTTATTCCAAATATTATGCTAAAACATCAACGAATGCATTAGTAATCTCATTACAGTTATAAAAGAAAACGAAGGCAAAAACAATATTTGTTAGTACTTTTATAACATGAAAACATTCCGTGCCTTTTATAGAAATTGTACTTCTAGTAAGGTAAGGTAAGTAAAAAACATTATGTAAATCACAATTCGTGAAGAGGGAGCACGTTTTATTTGCTTTTCGAATGCCCTCGTTCTTTTGTGACAAGAGCCCTGGGAAAGGCCATTTGAATCAAGTGTATTTTGGATAATAAAAGAATCATCCACTTGGCTCTAACGAAAATAACGTACAATGGCAAAGGTTGGAGAAAGTCAAATTGTGAGAATAACTTGAGATATGCCGTGTCGATGTTATATAAATTGGGCTCTTCGTCTACAAGTGATTGAATTAAATTACTGAACGATCCAGTAGAAAGCACTCACTCGTTATTTCAAAATGAGTGAGTCAGTTCTATCGAGGCAA
The DNA here is from genome assembly GCA_951394255.1 of Polyploca ridens. Classification (NCBI taxonomy): domain Eukaryota; kingdom Metazoa; phylum Arthropoda; class Insecta; order Lepidoptera; family Drepanidae; genus Polyploca; species Polyploca ridens. Next base: position 7,759,873 of record OX596259.1, on the reverse strand, counting down.
TATTTTTCATTGTTCCGAGTTACTAATGATATAGTGTCGTTAATGCAATTACCTCCATAGTATTTTCAAGTTAACATATATATCTGTTCTTGCAATTCTATACTGATGCTAATGGACGTGGCAAAACCAATAACTTAAATGAGTTATTGTTTGTGAAACTTAAGTACAACGCCGCTGTAATATTGGTTATTCAGAACAACTCGGTTACGACTGGACTTAGTCCAAATTTAAGGATAAACATCAGTTACGAGGCGGGAAATTTGTTTTTTCGAGTTTTTTTTATTTTTTACCTTCGTAGAACAATATGGATAGATATTTCAATGATTCGGAACCATAGTAGTTCATTTAGCATATTGTAGAATTGATACTTTTTGTTTAAGATTAACTATTTTTGTACATTTCCCAAAATAGTAAGTTTGACGGTTTTTAGAGAAACCGTGAGAAATGTTCAAATATGGCTCATATTATACAAAAACATTCATAACACAAAGTGCCAAATGAACTTCTCCTGTCGCTAATCACTGAAACATCTATCCATATTGTTCTACGAAGAAAAAACCTCGAAAAGTTAAGAAGACAAGCGGGTATTAAAACCTTTGTATAAATCTATCGCTTTCATTCAGTTTACTCGCTCCAAATTCATTGCTGATCAAATAACTTATAGCCAATATTAACATTGCTGCAAAAAAAATATTACACAATATAATATTATGTGATATTTTCGTATACAATATTTAGTTTTGGCTCTTATTATATCCACGATAAAGTTCCAAGTGGCTTAGTACACGGATGCGTAATATTGACATAGCGAAACCATCCACTACGCGAATAAATTGTCAAATATTTAATATATTATTTAGAAAGAAAGAAAGAAAGAAAAGAAAGAAAATAAGTTTATTTTGAGATACACACAACACCACATATTACATTACATATAACAGACACAAAGCGTAAAAAACAGAGTAGTGTTGTGTGACATCAAAATTGGTCAGCGACTCAGTATAACACTGCTATTCCGAAACCGGGTAGCAGCACTGATTTTCTGTCGCTGCCATTTGTGACATCACGCACAACCGGACAAAATACAGGAACAAGAAATTAGTACATAATATTAAGACAAACATAAAACATAAGAAATTAAGAACTTATTAAAAAAAAAAAATACTATATTTATATACTTACTTATCATGAATTGATATACCTATGTGACTTGGAGCGTGTTATTATCAGGAGCTAAAATACATTATCTGATAGTTATACAACCGTCTATGATTTTCCCTCACCCTATGTACAGCGGAATTTCATTACGAAACATGCATATTAATACCCCTCTATTAGTTACTTAATTAATTTTCGAAACTATAATATTAATACATAGTTTTAGTAATAATACAAAATCAAAATCTAATCCAATGTGATATGTCTATACACTATCCGTTTATTAGGTTCTTAGAAGCATAAAGTTTTCTTTATTACATACCTATCAACAGACTAATTATAATTTCCCTTGAAACTATAGCAGATAATGTCATTTTTATAACGTTCAATCAAATGCTTAAAATTAAATAATAGTTGATTAATATAAAATTGTTGCATAAAAGGGGCTATTTAAATACTAGTGTGACTTTATACAATAACTAGCTGCCCGTGCCTAGTATGTTTCTTTTAAAGGAATAGTAAACAAAAGATATTTTTTGGAATATAAGTTCGTAGAGTGGCATGGTCACAGTATTATGTTTACTAAGACTGAAGTATGGAAATGTACGAGTCTATGTAACTTAAAATGTTATGGTATGTGCTTTTCAGGAGGAGTTCTGTGGCTTTACGCACATGTTACCACGGGGGCCCTCCCTAATCCCTTACACTACAAGACATTTGTTTATCCAAAATTGAATTAATTACCTTTATATCCATCCAAAATGTTGAATATACCATAAAATAAACAATTTTATCTAAAAGATACGAAATATTCCAGCCATATTATATTCAAAATTACCATTTTATGAAATATCATTATAATAAATTATTCTTAATCAATATTGGATTGCTTTTTCCTGTGAAGAATTTTAGAAATAAATATTTATAACGTTTTAGTTCTTTTACTGTTGTATGTTACGTGTCAGAAGGTAGGATGGTTGTCCCAATTTGGATTGAGTCATTGTTAACAACGTGGTAAATAGATTATGTGAAACAGTGGCAACACTTTGATATCACTAACAGAGTCAGTCTATCGTTGGCGCCCGAGCTTTACGCACCTACGTGAAATTGCTGCCAAGCAGTAAGTAGCCTAGCACATATATTTTTTTTGTTTTGTTATGAATTAAGTATCCACCTTACAGAATACTGCAGCTAAATAACTTTATGTAGTGTAAAGTTCTGTTCCTGCGCGGCCGCCAGAGCTCATGGGGGAGGGGGTAACATCGGTAACGCGTGAGCGATGTTTCGTATGTTGCAAGCGTCCATATGGCTACGATAACCTTACCATCAGGTGGGCCGTATGGTTGTTTACCGAATTGTCGTTAAAAAAAAAGTATCTACTAAATTATCTCTATTTTCTAGTTATTTGTGTATGTTATTGGCTGTCAAAAAAAACATTATATCTGATTATTTGATACTTGTTTCCGCCCGCGGTTTCCCCCTTCTCGAGTGACCTATTTTTTCTGAGAATAAATAATCTTATTCTATATGTAGGTATGCCAAATTTCACGGGTGATTGAGGCACAAACATCTAAACATTCGCATTTGTAATATTAGTGAGATTTGAGAGACACAATAGGTTTAAAAACTATTAAGAAATTCTAGACCACAAAACTTAGAGCGTCAATATCAAATGTTCACCAATATGTGTACCCACAATATTCTCCGGAATTCGAGGGTAGCATTACAAGCACAAAAGCTGAACAGTTTTGTGAAACTTTATAGGTACCTTTGCACGGGACCCGGTGCGGGGAACTTCTTACAAACATTGGCAGCTAGCCAGACTGAAAAGTTACCTTACTTAGCCCACCATGCACGTCTAAGCAGTTTTCAGCAAAATTACTTTGTGTTCTTTTGTTGGAATTTTGTCCGATAATAGATCATGGAAATATTATCTTTGAAATTATAACATTAAAATGGCATAAATACGTATTTGTAGACAATTGTACCAAACAGTTATAATAGCTATAAATAAATATTCATTTATCATAAAAGCATCCGGTTCAATACATATATTAAAGGGTATAAACGTAAAAGTATTCAAATATTTTTATTTATTTTAGGTTCATTCCCTTTCAAAGAACATTATTGCACTTAACTTACAATAGCAGTATCGTATCTTCTCCTGAATTAATTTTACCACATCTGGTAAGATTTAATCATGCCTTTCATAATATTACACAGCAAAATTTATGTACGTAATCACTTTGAATCAGCTTAAATGTAACCCTTTACTTGGACAAATCAATTCAGGGCTATTGATTCCATCGAAGACAATGCTCCAGGGAATTATTTATGGTAATTGAGTTTTGCATTCAATTTCCGTTCTATTACGAACAATATCCGCGAATTTATGGATAAACGGTTACAAATCTTTTAAATTTCTTGTTCCGGAAATAAAATGTATGTGAAAAGATGTTTATTTTATTTGATAGCTGCAGCAACCCATTTCCAGTCAATATTCATCAAAATCATCATCATCATCATCAGCCTATAAGGTCCCACAGGTGAGCACAGGCATCCTTCACAAATGAGGGTGAAAGGGAATAGGCAGATACTCCACCACGCATGCCCACTGCGGTTTTTCGACGGGCCAGTTGGCACGATTCCACCTATCTCGCCGCAGATCGTGGGTTCGATTCCCACACAGGACATGCATGTGTGTGCATGAACATGTCGGTATGTCCTGAGTCTGGGTTTTGTTATGTATATGAAGTATGTATTTACAAACAAAAAGTTGTGTGTGTATTATATCAGTTATCTGGTATCCATAGTACAAGCTCTGCTTAGTTTGGGATAAGATGACCAGTGTCTGAGGAATGTCCCAGGATATTTATTTATTTATTGGTGGAGGTGGGCTAGTGTCAATCTACTGTTGGAGTAGCCTCCGACTAGCTACAATTAAGTGATTGTCGGAACCAACGGCTTTACGTGCCTCTCGAAGCACGGAATTCAGTCTAATATAAAATATATTAAAATCTAGGAGCGTAGTATGTCAGAGATCGAGTCGCGTATTTCCTAATATTACTCTAGGGCGTAGGTTCATTTCTCGTTCAATTTCATGTGCACTGATATACTTGCAGTGCACAACAATAGAACGCCGGTATTGTAGGACTGGTACATGCTGATTGCGCCCCAGGCTTTTGATACGACGCCACGCTCGATTCTATTGATCCAAATTTCCGTTTTAGTAGTCTGGCTAACGATCATTTCAATGAAATTTATTCAGGGATTTACATTTTATTGAATTACTTCGGTGTGCTTTGAATTCACGCTTTTGTTTTAGTAGGATTTGGCATTATGTACAATTTTACACATTCATTTTATATTAGAAAAGAATTAGGGTTCCGTGCTAAAAAGAAAACCATACACGGGTGAAACCACGGGAGTCAGCAGCTAGTCCCGACTAAAACTACATAAATAATGTTATTCAAAATTAATATTACGGTGTGTTTTGTTTGATTAATAAACATCCAAACAATCAATACAAACTAAAAATAATATTAAATAAATTCGGCACACAACTTTTTACTCTAACTGTACTTTAACGTGTGCTCATGTACGTAATATATACAAACATAACCAATGTATATGTACCGTTGACAAACGGGAACGTAGACAAACGGGAATAAGCCACTAAAATTCGCAAACAGACCCACAACTTTGGATTTGTACTATATAGTTATGTAGGTTAGTTAGCATATCATCACAAAAAGAGACTAAACACTTTTTAACCTAGATTCTATGCTGATTTTACAAGAAGGTAATTATTTAAGGCTGAAAATGGTGCCGATTCTGTTGTAAATTGCACTAAACTAATTTTAGTCACATCTCATCTCTTTCTTACAAACATGATTGAAAAAGGATAGAACATATTTTAAGTTGTCAAATTAATCTTTGCCGTCTTTTGTTCCGTGTATTTAGGCGTAACCGCTGTAGATGGCGACTAAAATTATATTGAAAACAATCATTGGACTAATTTGACAGGACTAAATTTCTTACATCCTTTTCTTATGTTCTTTGTTAGAAAGAGACATAGTGACATTAAAATTAGTTTAGTTGTGAACAACAGAATCAGGGCCAATGTTATTTATCTGGAAGATTTGACTAAATAGCTTTTGCATACAACTGTAAAGTTCTGAATTGGGTTTGGTGTATTTTGAAATCGTATGTAAACATATTTGATAGATGATAGGACGGCTGTTGATGTCACTCCGGTCCCGGTCCATGCCCAAATGAATAAATCTCAACCATATGGCATCAGCAGTCGCTGACAACTAGCCAACTGCGTGATTTCACGGCACACCCCCATTTCATAACGCGAATTTACACCGTATTATTGAAAGTATAAAAATTAAAATCCAAGGTCTGATGTCTTTTCTTTCGATACTATAGCCAATATCAATACGGAATAAATTCACTTGTGAAATTACAGTGTGCGTCCGTGAAATTCGCAGTGGTGTAATTTACTTTGACCTATCTATAAATAAACTTGATCTATTTATATTTTATCGTTAGCTGATTATTTAGTTTAATGGAAAACTCCCGTCAATATCAGGATCAGTCATGCTCTGAGCGCTTCTGTTAAAAAAAGCTTAAGTTTTATCACGTTGAACCCGTTAAAAATAACTTTTGGTTTTTAAGTAGATTTATTATAAGAGATCCTTATTATTACAATATGAAGATATTATTCATAAATAGGTAAAATTTAGTATTATCAACACAAATAATGTTAAAAGATCTCAAATCGTTCTAACAATAGATTTCAGTCGCTTTGTCAGCATAACATAACGTAGATGAGAGATATTATTCAAACAGCTTAAACGTAGACATTTATTCCTTAACTATCCAGGTCAAATGAGTAAATAATTCAAGTTTCAACAATAATTATATTCAAAGTCGATTTGAATAGAAGTCTGCCCTCTCATGACATTACGCAGACTCGAATGAAATTATAATTATTGTTATTTATTAAATTATACAAACTAAACTGTGATTAATATCGAGGGACTAATGCTCACAGTCATCAACATTTCAAACGGTTTGTGGTATCGTAGGTGTCCATTTTGGTCTAAGGTATCAGGGGAATACACTTTGTAGCAAAAACTTGTAAAACTTGTAAAAACGTAAGCTTGTGTAGCATTACTGCATTATAATTAAACCTTTTTTGGACATTTCTCATCTTAGTACCTTTTTGATAAAATAAAGGGATCTATAAATATTACTAATAACTACATTATAATTATCTTTAAAATTCTTAAAGTAAAGTCAACGAGACGAGATTAAGAATGTAAACAACCTGACCTCTACTGAGTTACATTACGATAGCATGCAATAATGACGTCAGTTGGTCGACAATGGCTGCCCTTGTGTGATGTGAATTCGTGGTACAGGAAAGTGGTCGGTACAGCAGCTACCAACATTTGATCCGCACTTTTGTGAACAAATTTATTCCTGTTTGAATGAATAATTGATTATAATAATAGATAGTTTTGTGATTAATACGACTGATTCGGACTCTTCTGATGAATCATGCTGGCGATAAGTTTAAAACATTGATAAATGTGTTACTTTTATATAAAAGTCTTTTCCATAGATTTATATTCAGATTCGTCGACTAAAATCAATAAATTTATTTATCTATACATCCATGCTCATAGTGCATCGTTTTCAATACAGGCGACAACGATTAGAATAGGAAGATTAAAATTTGTATAAAATGTTATGAACTTCTGAAACTTTGTTTACATTATTTATCTCGTCTCGCTGGCCTTACTTTAGTATTATCATATTTTTCCGATTGTAACTAACCTTAGATATATCAGTAGCTATGCGTACGTATATGAAACGGTACGGTACAGTAGGCTAGGTAACCGCTTACCATCAGGCGATCACCTTAGAGGTATTAAAAAAAATGAATGTATCGCATAATGTAACTCATTTTTCTTTTACACATGCTTCTCGTGAAAAGTTACAAAACTTGTCCGTTGAATTTACAGTACCTAAGTTTGTTCCTTTCCCCTAGTTTACTCTTAGTTTACTTTGAAGAAAATGTAAAAGTGCCACTTTTTGCTCTTGTGAGGTTTAATTTTGTAGAATTTAGATACCGTCTCACCTTTTTATTCAAAGAATTCAGAGTAAAAACTTCGGATGATTTGTTTTATCTGCATGTTTTGACTCAGAATTAATCTTAATGGCAAAAGTTTTTTCATTAAGAATTTATATTTGAAATATTTTTTGTATAATTTTGTTTTAAAATAAATAAAATCTACAGTATTAATACAGATGATTACACTGATCAGCGTTATACACTCGTGAGTGGTTTTCAGTAAACAAAAATATCCAATTCAGTATAACGGCAAAACTTTTAGGAAAACATCCAATCTCATTTCGTTACTGATCCTCAACTCAAAATTGAGAAATTCCTGGTAACAAGTATATGGAACAGTGGTTATTAAATTAACTAGGTTAAATTTTATTTCAATTATAATAGAGACCTTTTAATGTAATCGTATTTAGAACAAAGACCTACGAAAATTATAATGTAGACAAAACCAGCAAACATTTTTTACATGGAAAAATAGCTCTTTTACTTTCATATTCAATTACGAAACAGTAACTTTTAAATTGCTTATTATTCGAAGGGTAAAGGTCCCTTGTTTTGAGAAGATGTGTAACGGAGGTATTCCATTAGAGGCGACCACCGACACACGTGTAAGTAGTTGCCTTAATTGGCTAGTTCATGCGTGGTCCGCCTTTATGAGTCGAATATTAGTCTCGTGTACAGTGCCTTTGGGTTTACAAACCATGATATAAGCAAGTAAAACTGGAGACGGCAAAATTAAGCAATAAGTGTGTTTCTTTAAGTAATACCTACTTGGTTATTATTACCAACACTTAACCAATCCTAGTTCCAAAATAGACGTCAGTTATCAAATCATAAACATTGGAAATAGATCAATAAAAATACTATCGAAGATTTACAGTTGATATATTGAAAAATATTGACTCCTGCAAGAATCTAAGGTAAAATAACTTTCAAGTTATTGGAAAAGCAATTGTTATTTTCTGGCGTGGTTTTCTCAAGAGAATACACAGCATGGAGTTTAAACCGAAGAAGGGTGTGAACCGATTTCTGCAGATACTCTCGATATTGCAAACGTCTACTAATAGGCTACTGCACCATCAGGAGGGTCATATGATTATTTACTACATTAGTCATCAAAAGGAAAGCAATAACTAATGCACTATCCGGCACTAATTTAGTATATTTGATTTTTTCATTATTTATTACAAAGTAAGAGCTTCTTGTGACCTTCACAGTTGGCTTTAATTCAATGGTCAGTAGTTACCTTAGGGGCTATGGGTTTTGGGCTGGAGCACCGCCGCATCAGCTCAAGTCACGTTCTCGTTCACAGGTAAATTGGTTATTCGCAAACAGTCTAGGCTTGTTTGTTTGGAAATATTATTTTGATTATGATATTCGTGTTTCCTATTATGTACTAATACATGTAGATAAGTAGAAATCGTTTGATAGAACTTTATTTGAATCGTCAAACGGGAATTTAATGGCAGATTAAAGTATCTCTATCTTTGTTTATTAAATAGCTAAAGAAAGGGACAGGTCTAGAGATAATGAATCATTATTACACTTAATTGTCGTCTCTGAGTACGGCAGTATATCATAAAAACCGCCATGTCATAATTTTTGTGAAATTGCAGCAGTACAGACATCCATGAACTTAATTATCTAATCTAAAACTAATATAAAGAGAAAAGTTTTGACATAATATATTGTATGTTTATTTGTCATGGATAAACTCAAAAACTACTAAACCGATACTAAAAAAATGTTCATCAGATAAATGCTTATTATCGCTTACATAGGCAATATTTTTTAATACCTGTAAAAATCCTTATTTCACGTGCGCTGCGAAATCTATTGATGATAACAAAATAATGTAGCCTAGGTACTACAGTTGTAGAGAACATAATCAATATCTACAAAAAGGTTCGCGATACCATTATGTCCAATTTTATAATATATTATCGTAAGTTATTTAGGTTCTTAGATTATATAAGTGAATCAAAAAAATTAGGGTGCCTTGAATCACAATCCCGTGGAATTTTCATACATAATGCACGCACGAAAACCATTTCCGGAAACTGGTAGGTAAAGAATCTCCGTGAACACGGATAAACCGTGGGGAAAATATCACCACACGCTGACTTATTTGAGTGTCAGTTCCCGTGTAAGCTTTGTACTGCTAACCACATTTGGTATATCATAATTTTTCATGATGAGATTGTGGGTATACACACGCATATATGTACCTAAAGGTAATGAAAAAACACCTCTTATTTTAAAACAATTTAAATACCAGCGACCTTGCTTTACAAAAATGTATAGCACGAGATAGAAAAATCTATTTAATTGATATGTTTATTTTATCTAAGTTAAGAAATATCTTCATCCATTGTAAATTCACAAAAAATATTATTGTCTAGAGTAGGGCTTCCCAAACTGTGCGTCGCGACGCCCTGGGGCGCCGCGGTATTATCCCAGGGGCGTCGCGCGGCGATCTAAATAGGTTGGCTGTCTGTGTCGATGCGAACGACTCGAGTGAGCGCCATGCGCATTGTGATGCGGTGGCGGGAGAGGGCGGCCAGTGCTTTTTCTTTTTCAAAAATTTTGACTCTATTTGGAGTTTTTCTGACAAATTGTAATTAGGCTAGAACTGCAACTAGTAGGTAAATGTATGGCAAGAAGGCCAGGGCTTCGCAAAAACATGGCAACTCCCCAAGGGCGTCACAGTTCAAATAAGTTTGGGAAGCCCTGGTCTAGAGTCTAGTGAACAAACAATTGACTATTCTACTTTATTGTTATCATGAAAACCAAGATTTATGAACTTAAAAAAATATGAATGTCTACAAAAATATTATAGAATCGGTATATTTTCAGCACACTTAACAGAAAAATATGGCATCGATTATTTAAAGTAGACAAACATAATAGCTTGAGAGATCGAGAGGTATTTGCAAGTCTCAAGATAATTTAAGGAGAGGTATGTTGTCTGGTTGCCGAGGTTTAATTCTTGATTGTGAGTTTGTAGCGTCCCTCGATCGTTACGTCAAGGGTTATGTGGTTAGCCGCAGTATCAGTACAGACACGATTGGGTCAAGGATTGCGCCCTGCGTAATTCTGCGGCGTGTCTGTTCACACTTACGTGTCATGCTTGGTACATAGTTATAACATGTATTCTTACTATATGTATGTACATACATACATGTCTATCTCTCTGAGATGCAAGTAACTACATCCAATTAATATTTTTATACACGTATCGGATGAGTATTGTAATAACTTGAGTATTTGATGAAGACTAGTTAAATGCTGATGCAAATCATTTTGCATAGAACGTCGCATCGTTTTCAGCTTCAAGTCTGTCTAGACGTTCAAAGGCAATTTAGTAGTCAGACAAGAACTTTTGATAAACTCGAGTCATTCAATAGTTTAGAAAGTGACGTGTGGTAGCTCATTTAGGAATAGAAACATTCTAACGTGCTTGAGGCTGTGAATTCTAAGTTAAGCATTATCATAGAGTAAAGTGTCTAGAGTGACAAGCCCCATACATTTGAGCGTGTCTCGGAACTTTGCCGAAATTTCGTATTAAACCTAGATGGCGCTTAATTTTGAGTATGATATAAGTTGCCAAAAAAAGACACGGGAGCGCTAATATCGTCTTACTGTAAAATCCATGCATTACATGATAACACTATAAATAGATGGCGTTGTTTAGCAATACGATAGATGGATTTGTTGACGACAGATACGGAATATGTGTAGATATAAGTAGAATTGTATAGATTGGATGACCGCGCTCACAATTTGTATTTTACTTGATCGAGACTTGTAGCTGTGCTTGTCGCCACACACAGTAGGTAGGTACAGAACGCATTAGCACTATTTAGCACAGATTACTATTATGTAGGTTGGGTAGCTACACTATTTTAGATTATAATGGTATTATTTTAAGGATAAATTTTGATTAAAATGTTAGTCAATTTAGTTAATTTTAAAATCACAGTTGAAGGGATTCTTTTTTCTTTTATTTACTTTCATTTGTTAGTTGTTAGGTTCTGGGTAGGATCAGGACAACTAAGGCCCGGTTTCAATAATTTACCGACCGGTATCAGTTAAGATTTATTAAAATTAAGACTTATATCTTTACTAAAAATGAAGCAAAGACCTCAAAGCTTTGCATATCAGACCATCCCATATGGAAGTAGCTATCACAGGTAAAATTAGCTTATGAAATGATCTATATGCCCAGTTTGGCAATAAAAAAACCTACCATTGGTAAGCAAAACGATTCGTTTTTGTTTATTGAAACCGGACCTAAATCAATTTTGAACCAACTTTCCATAGTCCTCTTACTGACGATGCATCATTTACTTACGGACTTTCTTTTTGAACGAGAAAATGAACAACACAACTAAAAAAAAATACGGGAAAGAATGGAAAAATACGGGTAAATTCCCGAACGGCGGGAAAATACTCAAGTGGCTTTTTGTACCTAAAAAAATATTTTTAGATGCTTTTGATTGTTATTTTAATCATACTCGCTGTTGTATGTACCTACATTACCTACGCGCGGACCCACGCGGACCTTGCGCGGACTGAACTGAGTATCACACTTCCCGACTTCGAGTCGGACGAGTATGTACTACCATGGCGTGGTAATTGTGTGGGACCGCCGCCTGTCCACTACAACACGTCACTTTTTTAAAAACAATGCACTCCTTCATCACAAAAAAAATATATTTTTTATTGTATGATATATGGGTATGACCGTGGTATAACCCTAATAGAAATCTTGTTAAATGTTATTCAAACGATTTTGTTAAGGTGTCTCTCGCTATACCTACGCAAAATCTAGTAACTGTGACCATTTGAGTATTTTCCCAGCCAATGGGAAAATTCCCGGGTTTTTCCCACCAAATTGGAAATTTACTCGAAGTTGGGTTTATTCCCGGGAACAAACCCAACCGTAAACACAAATACTAAATACACCGTGACTTTTTATTCGTCTTAGAAACGCAGCCCACATTATGTACCCAATGAATAGGTACTAATCATTAAGAAAAAAAATTGTTTTGGTCATTTGTATATTAAAAAAAAAATATATAATTTCTAAGAGATTTTTATCCATAATTTGGTTTTATTTAATCATCTTACGTAGGGTGATTATACCAGTTCACGACCACTTAGTGGACTTACAATTTTTATACCTAGGTAGTAACATTACTCTTGGAAATGTAGTTTTACTAACCGATTTAAAAAAAGGAGGAGAACCTCCTCCTTTTTTCATATATATACAGGGTGTATTTTGCATGGTAACGCAAACTTCGCGAAAAGGCTACACCTAATGCCACTAATCAAATTGTGAAAGGCATTCACCTCGCTAATGATCGGTTATAGAAATTGTCATTTTCGAGCGCGCAATGTATTGTGAACACCGCGATTTAAACGCGCGATAACGTTGTGCCTACGTAGTATGTCGCTGACTGCAGGCGAATATCGCCATAAGACACCGTTTCGAGTTTTATTTACATTGCTACTTTTAGTGAAAGTAATGAATTAATAACTTATTTATTTTAAATCTCTTTGGGTTAGGTAAGAATAACGATTATGAACAGTCTAAAGTAAAAAAAACTTATTTTTTTTTTTAAAAATTTGGGAAAAACCGACGAAAAATTCCAACATGGGGGAGTCCAGAATCATGTCCTGGACCCATGGTATCCGTTTGTGCGGCGATGTCCCTTACACCCTGTATATAGTCGATGCGTATGTAATTTTTATTTATGTACGTTCACCGATTACTCGGTAACGGCTTATGCGATTTGGTTTTTTTTTTTATACCACTAAGGTGGCAAACAAGCATACGGCCCGCCTGATGGTAAGCAGTTACCGTAGCCTATGGACGCTTGCAACACCAGGGGCATCACTCGCGCATTGCCGACCCTAAAGAAATCTCTTCACACTCTTTTTGAAGAATCCCATGATGTACTCCAATGGGAAAACCACGGCGGGGAGCTTCCACAATCTGAGCCCGCGCAATTCGAAACAATTCTGGTTTCAATATGTGAGGATGAACTCCCCGTCGATGGCGAGAGTTGCGATGGTGGAAAGTAGCTGTGGGCATCAAGTCGAACAATTCTTTAGAACACTCTCCGTTATACAAGTGGTAGAACTCACATAAGGAGGCAAAGTCTCTCCTCATACTAAGGGGCCAACGGTGCGTGAGATACACAAGTAGGTCACCAGTTGAGCGACTGTGGCGGAAGCCATATTGTCGGTCGCTCAACAACTCGTGATCCTCCAGGTATCTCAAAAGCTGCGTGTTGATCACACGCTCCATGACTTTTGAGAGAAGGGAGGTGATGGCGATAGGCCTGTTCCAGTTCGTCGGGTCTGATCTGTCGCCCTTTTTGGGTGCACGTGGGCAGTCTTCCACGAAGATGGGACTTCCTTTTTGGTGTAGGAAAGTGCGAAAAGACGCATCAATACTAGACACAATTCAGGAGCACACCACTTCAGAACCACTGCCGGTATGCCGTCTGGCCCACTTGACTTATGGATGTCCAGAGAAAGCAGTTCCCGCCGGACCTCCCGTTGGGTAATGCTTATCTGGGGCATGGAGCTAGCACACTACGCGATGGTAGGCGGTGTGGCGCCCCTGTCATCCAAAGTCGAGTTCGAGGCAAAGAGAGAGCCCAAAAGGTCAGCTTTCTCCTTTGCACTATGGGCCAAGTTTCCGTCCGGCTTACGGAGTGGTGGCAAGGACGACTGGCAAAAGTTTCCTTCAGCAGCTTTGGCAAGAGACCAGAAAGCGTGACTTCCAGAGGGAAGGCCAGTCAGCCTCTCACCAAACCTACCGACGAAATCGAACTTAGCCTTAGCAGTCATTCATTTGGATGGTTTAAACTTTAAAATTTTTGCTGTTTTTTTTTATTGAAAAAGTTGAATTTTATTTGGATCAAAAATGATCTAACCGCCAAATTATTTTCACCTGTAAACAACTAAATTAAGTATACTAAAATAATAATAATAATAAACACTACTCTAAACTATACCTAATCTTTCAAAATTGACTGGTTTCGGAGGATCCTGGGGTTCTACCGCGTAACTTTGGTGGTAATTGTATTGTTACAATTTGATTGGATGAAATTCATAAATGGTGTTTGTACACCATTTATGAATTTCATCCAATCAGGGCTCACGAATGGTCATCGTCATGCCACGCACGTCATTGGATAAAATCAATAAATGGTGTTCGTTATGGTTACCACCAAAGATACGCAATAGCCCGGCTGGTGTGCTGCTACATTTCTACCATATTCCCAAAACTTGAAAAAAAAAAATGTGAAGATTAGGTCACGACTGAGTTCCAACCCAGAATTCGGAGTGGTAAAAATAAAATGAAAAATAGTATATTTTCTTGTGTTCTTTTTAGTGAATCACAATTGCAAGTTTAAATGTATTATAATCGAAATTGCGGTGAAATCAAACCTGCTTGTCTTGAAAGTAAACAATTAATATTTTTGGAAAAAAAATGTCGATATAAAACGTCGTCCTATCAAACCCTATCATGGTGTTCAAATCGTAAAAATAAAATAAATAAATACTTAAGATGAGGAGCGGCAGACGTCTGACTTGCACAGCTTTGTCGCAAGTCATCTGTAGAGTCGTCGCTGTCCAGTCACATCAGGTCCTGTCATAACATCCACAACCCGCACCTGACCAACACTACCAGGGTACGTTTTGCAAACAATACCACGTAACCAAACCACATGTTACGTGGCATCTGGTATTCAGCAATTATCACCAGATCCCCTTCAGCAAGGGGTTCTTTTACTCTAAACCACTTGTCATGTCGTGTTAGTGTCGGCAGGTTAACCCATCTCCACCACATTAAGTCAGCCAGCACCTGTATCTTGCTAGCCTCGTCATAGAAGTTGTGCTCAGAAAACTGTCCAAGTGACTTAGTCAGAAGAAAGTCGGTATTAGGGGTAAATTGTTTACATGGTCAAGCGGTACATAAGTCAGGGGCCTACTGTTAACCATGAACTCAATGAGCCAGAAGAGTCTGGATACACGGGACTCTTTCTTTAAGCATCGCGGTTCAACTGTACATGTTGGACAGTTCTATATATACATGTGGCCGTGTGGCTCCCGGCATAGAATAGGGCCAACCCTTCCAATCCTGAGTGTCGTAAAAGGTGACTAAGGGAATACACCAGGGGACGGACAGCAGCGTCTACCTGAGTAACGTCATCACCACTGCGATCACCAACCCGCCTGCCAAGCGTGGTGATTACGGCAAAACCCCTTAATATGGTACACAACACACAGTCACGGCCCCTAGTCCCCGGGCTACGGTAGCGATCACGGTAACGGCGGGGCAGAGGGTGCTAAGAGTCTTCGGCAGAGATCCGACTACCAGCAACGACGACTTGACCTGGTAACATACAATGTACGGACTCTGAGGACCGACGAGAAGCTCATTGAGCTGGAGGAAGAAGTGGACAGGTTGCGATAGGATATAATGGGTTTATCAGAAGTCCGAAGAGGGGGAGCACACGATAATCCTTAAATCCGGCAACCTGTTCTTCTACCGGGAGGGTGATCACCTGTCTGTCACAGGGTTGTGTCGGGTTTAATGTCCGCAAGCCCCTCATCAAAAATATAGTGAGGATAGAGAGTGTCTCACCGAGAGTCGCATACCTGATACTCAGTATTACCAAACGGTATTCGCTGAAGGTCATCCAGGTATATGCTTCGACCTCATCACACCCAGATGACGAGATAGAGACATTGTCATACAATGATATCTCACGAGCCATACATGCTTCTAAAACTCACTATATGGTATTGATGGGGGACTTTAACGCGAAGCTAGGCATAAGAAATGACGATGAGCTGAGGGCAGTTTGGAATTGGGCAGAGGAATCCTAGGAGCCAACGGTTGGCTGACTTCATAGAGTTGAAGGGACTCTTTATGATGAACTCCGTTTTCAAAAAGCGGTCACTCAGGAAATGAACCTGCCCCGATGGATCCACCAAAAACGAGATATACTTTATCTTGACGACAAAGTGGCAAATCTTCAGTGTTGTTTCTGTGATCAACAGGGTTAAGACCGGCAGCGACTACCAATTAGTAAGAGGCACACTGAACCTGAACATCCAGGTGGAGATGTCTGGTAAAGTCTACGCTCCAACTCCAAACTGCCTATATCCAGGACCCTGAAAGCTTTCAGCTCGAACTTCAGAATCGCTTTCAATGCCTGGATGATTGCCTGACAGCGGACGATACAAACAACAGGCTCGTGGAAACTGTCCATGCGGTAGGATCTAAATTCTTTAATAATAATAATACATTTATTTCAGATATAAAATCCATATACACAATTATTTAAAAACATATAACCCGCCGTACGAATAGAACCCAAAAACTCTCAGATGAAACTTTCAAATTCATGAAGCGACGACGTGAAATGAGTTTGCAGTCTTCAGCTGATACAGCCGAATATCGGCAGCTAAATAGACAGATCTCAAACGCAATGTGACACGCCTCTTTAATAAGTCATTTATTGAAGAGGAAATAAAACAGGACTATTGGTCAAAGCTAACTGACCAAGCTGAAGACCGATACCGGCAACATCATTACGTCAAAGCCAGAGATCGAGAAGTTCTATGGACAGCTGTACACCTCGTCACCGAAACCAGATACATTACCGGTCAGTGACGCAAGAGCCAAGTTGACCCGATATTACACCGAAGATATCCCGGACGTCAGCCTGTACGAGATTAGAATGGCTCTGAAACAGCTTAAAAACAACAAGGCGGCGGGTGAAGACGGAATTACAACAGAGCTTTAGAAAGCGGGTGGTAAACCGGTACTTGTAGTCCTTCAGAAGCTATTTTATTCCGTCATACACGAAGGTACAACGCCAAAGGTATGGAGTGGAAGCATGGTGGTGCTCTTCTTTAAGAAAGGCGATAAGGCTCTATTGAAGAACTACCGCCCGATATCCCTCCTAATCCACGTTTATAATCTGTTTTTGAGTCATTACGAATCGTCTCGCTCGTAGGTTTGACGACTTCCAGCCGGCCGAACAAGCCGGTTTCCGTAAAGGCTTTAGTACCATAGACCACATACATACACTCCGCCAGATTATACAGAAAACTGAGGAGTATAATCGGCCATTATGCCTGGCGTATGTGGACTATGAGAAAGCCTTCGATTCAGTCGAGACATGGGCGGTGTTACAGAGTCTACAGCGATGCCAAATCGACTATCGCTATATCGAAGTGTTGAAGTGTTTGTACAGCAAAGCCACCATGTCGATCTGAGTCCAGGAGGTGAGTACGGTACCAATCCAGTTTCAGAAGGGTGTAAGACAGGGTGACTTAATGTGCGGGCTCAAAGGAGTTTTCTTCCGCGGACGCTCAGATTGTGGAATGAGCTCCCCACCGTGTTTTTCCCATTGGAGTACAGCATGGGGTTCTTCAAAAAGGGTGTGAAGAGATTTCTTCAGGGTCGGCAACGCGCGAGTGATGCCCCTGGTGTTGCAAGCATCAATAGGCTACGGTAACTGCTTACCATCAGGCGGGCCGTATGCTTGTTTGCCACCTTAGTGGTATAAAAAAAAAAAAAAAAAACCCCGAAACTCTTCACCACTGTAATGGAGGATGTATTCAAGCTCTTGGACTGGAAGGGATATGGCATCAACTTCAATGGCGAACACATCACTCACCTTCGATTTGCCAATGCTATAGTCATAATGGCGGAATCGCTGGAAGCTTTGAACATCATGCTCAATGATCTCAACAGAGTCCCCAACAGGTAGGCCTCAAAATAAATATGGACAAGACAAAAATTATGTCTAATGTTCATATTCCGCCAATGCCGATGATTGTTGGGAGCACTGTTCTCGAAGTTGTAGACAAGTATGTTTACCTAAGATAAATTGTCCAACTAGGTAGGTCCAACTTCGACAAAGAGGTCAATCGAAGAATCCAACTTGGCTGGACAGCGTTCGGGAAGCTCCGGCACATCTTCACGTCTAAAATACCTCAGAGTCTGAAGACAAAGGTCTTCAAGTGCGTATTACCAGTGATGACATATGGAACAGAGACGTGGTCTTTTACTGCTGGCCGAATAAATAAGCTCAGAGTCACTCAGCGATGGAACGAGCTATGCTCAGAATCTCTCTACGTGACAGGGTCCGAATAAGGGGAGAACGAAAACTACCGATATAGCTCGTAGAGTTAGTAAGCTGAAGCGGCAATGGGCCGGCCACGGCTCGAAGAACCGATAGCCGATGGGGAATGAAGGTTCTCGAATGGCGACCACGTACTGGAATGCGCCGAGCGGGACGACCTCCCACCAGGTGGACCGACGATCTGGTCAAAATCGCTGGGCACCGCTGGATGCAAGTGGCCCAAAACCGTTCGAAGTGGAAGTTAATGGAAGGGAGGCCTATGTTCAGCAGTGGACATCCCTAGGTTGATTATGATTATATATGCATATCGCCGAGAAAACTTCGTAAGCGCGATGCAGGATGTTGGAGCGGCATCTATCTATCGGCTCTATGAACTCCATTATATAATAATATATAATAATAATAATAATTTATTTTCATAAGAGTGCACATTACATTATACAGCAGTACCTACACTAAGCATTGCCTGTGTCGTAGGTAGCCGCTAACCTTCCGTTATACAATAAAAAGTCAGCCATGAATGACACCAATAAAAATCAATAAAAAATACCTATGAAAAAAAAATCATTTAAAATTTAAATTATTAATAATTAATTAAATAATTGCCTTGTATTCAATAAAAAAAAAAATATGTAGGTGGTTGCTACATTACTCCCTTCCTAGACCAGAGGTCGGTCTATTGTTGCGTCATTGTGTATAGCTTGCAAGTGCCTGTGCTTCTAGGAAGTCTGTAGCATGTCGAGGCTGAGCAGTATTCTGTTGCGTCGGTGCTGTGACGGGTTGAGCCATGGGAGTCCACGTAGTGCCGAGACTGCCACTCCGGCGAGGGTGAGCCAGTCGAAGAGATGCAGACGTATGCTGCGGTGGACAGTGCGGGCGATGAGTGCTGTTGCAGATGTGTGCCTTGCAGGACCAGGAAGCACAGTGAATCGGCTGCGTTGGAACTGGTTAAGGCGAAGCTGGATTGCTGTGTGACTGCTTGTCGGTGGGGAGTGATGAGCTTGGTAGCTGCTCAGAAGTGCTACTGCATGTTCTGTGATTGGAGGGTTGTGAATTTTCCCATCCAATACGTCGGGATCACCAATATGGATGTGCAAGGTTAAATGACATCTTCATTAAAAAGGGAAAATCTTCCGCCAGGCTGGGTCGTCGTGCCTGGGTACCGCGGTCCAACTATACATGTTGGACAAATGTATATACTGTGTTTGGTCTCGGAATAACGATATTTTAATGGCGTGTAGTGTAATACAACAAAATGTATCGACAAAACCATCTTCAAATAATGTCCATACCCTCTCCTGTTGGAATGGCCGCAATTTTAATTTTCTTATTTTTATTTAGATAGCTGTGCAGAAAAAATGCGATTGCTTTGCCTCTAAATGCCGTAAAGATACTGAAAAGGATTCATTTGAAAGGCAGTTACATCACCTATAAGAATTTTCAGTAAATTATTAACTGTACTTTGTACAAGCGGTAGAACACACATAAGGAGCTAAAGTCTCTCCTCAGACTGACAGGTCTTAAGAAATATCTTAGCTGTCTGGAAATTATTGAGAAATTTATGGAAAGATCTCCGCCCGTATTTCGGTCTGTCTATCTGTCTGCCACGAGCAAATATCTCAGTGGTCAGGAAATGGTCGAGGAACTTGTGGATAGATCTCATAGCGTAATTTAAGACAAATAATCCCGACCACGACACCACACAAAAAACGATACTACACCGCTTTTTCAACAGTTCGGGAAATAAAAAAATAATTTACCTCCACATACATAGACCCCTAACGGCTGATCGAACAATGAATGCATGTATGTTTCTGCCGATAAATTTTCAGATATTCTTTTTCGAATCGGAAACGGAAACTTTCCACAAATAGATGGGCTGATTCAAATACCAGATGAGTTATGCGGAACTTAGAGATACAATTTATTCTGATGTTAAAAATATTAAACATAAACCATGGAGTGGTTATGCGAGAGAGCCATTTGGACTCCCAAAACCGACAAAGCCGCTGCTATCAAAGAAATGTTGATAAAAGAAAGAAAGAAAGGTGTAGAAATAATTTATAATTCTGTTGCCACCATGGTCGATATTGATGAGTCGGAAATTATCCTGTAATTTTTTTTACTCCCTCAATCCACCGGGTCTTATGTGTCCTTATGTAGCGTGTAGGTGCTCCTATCATATATGCGTGTAGGTTTGGTTTATTTTCACTTTTGCTTTTCGTTATTATATCAAAACGATGATTTGTATAGTTTAAAAAGAAGGAAACTGTAATTGGCAATGTTTTAAAAGTATGTTTCAAACTGTACCTTTAATTTTAAGTGCTGTTGTTTCCATGATAATAAAATAAATAAATCATATTGATTAGAATTATACGGCCTCCAAAATTGTGCAATTGAATTAGACTACAAGTAGCAGCTTTTATTCCATTCTTATAACTTAAAAATAATATAATGATAGGTATGATGATTAAGTGCCGATAACTATCCTGTTTACCCTACTTACATTATCGTGCTATAATAACCACAGCAACGCAAGCGCGTGCGATGTTTTAGTGCGAGGGTAGGGGTTTGGATGGCGGAGCGGGAAGCAAGGTCACACCCCAGGTCATTGGCGACTCCACGCGCCGCCGGTCCTCATCTCTGGTGGACATGCAGCCTTATGCGAGTTCTCTGTCCGCGCGGAACAGTTTCAAAAGAAAAATATTGTGCCCATTTCTGCACAGATTTTGTCACGCGAAGTACCTACCTAACTCGCGTCTGTGCTCGCATCATCTATTTAGATGTATAGGTAGGTATCTGTAATACTGCTTTTTAGTTTAAAAACTTAAAGATCCGAGGTTCGATCCTCCGTGTAGGTATTCGTTTTTATCGTTTTTTTTTTTCATGTATAATGGATATACTTAATAAAAGAAAAACGATTTAGACACAATCTTTTTAAAATTAACAATATTCTTTTGAAATTCGTTCAATAACGGTATTTGAAAATAGTTTTGACATTAAATCATTTTTGCGTTCGAAGACATACCTCCCTACCTAGATTATTTCGTGTTCGCGCTGTTAGCTCTTGCCAGCTCTTGCGCAAGCTTACAAATTCGCCTACCGCCATCGACATAATAATAATATATCTCAATGGCCTACCGCATCAAGTCGTTGAGCGTTTAAAAGCTAGGACCAATTGAAAGTCTAACTAAAATAATAGTATTTTTTTTTAATGTTATCACATAATTAGTTTTTGATTATAAGCATTATTATTATTAATTTTCTAATTACTACTATCTACTATGTACGTACTGTCTAATATTACAACGCCATCTAACGGTTGTCTCTGCGTTATTAAGATCGCAAATGAGATTCAATGATAAGGTTTTCTTCAGAATGCGTTTTCACTTTTAAATCGTTTAAAAATCGTGGATTCAATACCCGTAGTGACATCTACATAGCCTACGAGAACTAAGCAACGGTGCTACGCTTTTTTGTATGGGCTTGCTTGTCCTTATCTATTCGTCCATGGCATTATTTACTAGCTTTAAACATAGGTACATAAGGAATTTTCTTGTCCTTTTTGTCCTTTTTAGGGAACTCTTTAAATATACTTTAAAACGTCATAAGAAAGTTTAGATAAAAAATGGTATTTACTTAAATAGTAAAAGAGGTGCGTGCTTTTATTTAACCGACTTCAAAAATGGAGGTTCTCAATTTGTTTGGTTAAAGGTATATTTTTATATAGGGTCAATAACAACCTTGCAGGACTGTATTACTGACATCACGTAAAAATATCCAATTCTACCAAAATGTGTATGCTACCGAAGATTTGTTTTAATTAAGAATTGTTATTTCATTCATTTTCCAAATCTTATCGTTTATCAGAAATTTTGTCGAGCAGATAAAACATGATTTAATTAAGAGTTTTCATAAAGCGGGTCTCGAACCCATGTTACATATCAGTTACCGAGTGCCCTTTGTCTAACGACACGGGTTGGGGTATACAACATAATTACTCGTGTCAAAAAATATACCCAAAGGTGTTTTCGCTTTGTTTGCATATTGTTTTTTTATATTTTTCTTCTTATATGACAATGTTAAATTAAAGTTTCGTTTTTAAACTATAAATAACTAGCGTAATTTTCTTTTGTAGGTCCAGAAAAGATATTCTCTTTTGGATTTTATTATACTATAAAATAGCACTGGCTTAGTATATCATTAATCTCTGTAATCATATTTTTATCCTATGTATTCATTAAATCCAAATCTGGTTGTGACTGAAATTGCATAAAATAAGTGATTATTTGTATAAAAAATCTTTTTAACCAGAATTCAAATTACTAAAACGCTGCTGTGATTTTGCAAAATGAATTCAATTCGGCCATATTACTCGAGTGGCCTTTTTAAACTCCGCCTATGTCACTGTAAAATAACCTATCTTGTTCCTATTTCTTGTTGCTTGGCTTGTTTTATTTTTTATTTTATACTATTATTTATTTATTTATTCATTTTTAGGAAGACTATCGACTTGGACAAAAATATAACATAGAATAACAATAGAAAGCCATTAAAAGTCTCCACTAATAGAAATTGAATGGGTAGAACATGCAGAGTAACAATTAGGTAAACAATTGAAATCATACTGCCGAATAGTAATACAGAAAATCAAGCACTGCACTCGCCAACATACAAGTACAACTAGTATAAAATTTATATTATCGTAGACACTTTATTAATGATAATCAGATCCGCACATGACGCTGCACTAACAATTGTTATGAAAGAAGTTATCAGTAAGCTGTTTCCTCACTGCGGGTACTCTTGCCAGAAATAGATCTATGTTGATGTTTCGATTATGACGAAGTTCGTTAAAAGTTTTACAGACGCGATGAATAAAACAGTTCTTACGATAGTTTGTAGTGACTGATGGAAGAAAGAAAAGAGGACTATTTCGGTAGTACCTGTTGGGCACATACAAACTAATTTTATGAAGTAGGTCCGGGCAGTCGATATCGGATTATTATGAAGAGACTTTTGTGAATTTGACCATGCCAGTCCTATCATACCCTAATCAAAAGACTAAATTATATTTTACTTATTTATATTTATGAGCAAATTTGTACAATTTCTCCACTTGTTGGCTTGACCAAGATGTCATTCAGAGCATCAATATTAGTTAAATTTATATTAAGCTCAGTAAATTTGGCTTAGTTATATTTGGCTTTTAGTTCTATCTACGGTTAGATCCATTTCGCTATCAGTATTATGTCAACGTTCTTATAAAACTTAAGTATCACGTACGCTGTGAAAATTTCAAATGGCACTTGTATAAAAGTTAATATCTGTTATGGATACAAAAGCCTTGTCTGACATTATGCCAGTCTTAATTTGCCTCAGTAATGTATATTTATTTAGTCATTGTCACGTTTTTATATAAACGCCCGCGCCGTCTGGTACTTTTAGAATTATAATTGTTAAATTACATTTATTTTTATACGAATTAAATTTATGAAATAAAATATCTATCTTATTCTTCTATCTACCTATCTATCTATTTATACATATCTTAAAACTGTATTTTTTGTCTCTTTGAACACGCTTATCACGATTTTCATGAGTAAATTGACTTTAATTAAGTTAAACAAGTAAATATAGCTCAGCTTAAGGCAAAAATTCGGTTTTATTTTTCGAAAACGGTTGCCGAAAAGATTAAAAAATCTGCGCGTGTAAATTTGCGGGCGAAAAGCTAGTCATAAATATTTCGTGCTAAACATTGAACTAATATCATATTCTATATAACTCTGTATATACAAGTGTTCTATCTTAGTTACTATTAAATACTTTGGCTCGCGGTAAAAAAAAAAAAATGACATGAATTGTTACGAGAACCCGTCTCTCGCGAGAACCAACGGGCTAATGTGTTTATTACCGGTATTTCATAATTTTATGATTTGTAGCTAAAGAATTTTCCGTCGTACACACTCAAGTTTAGTGCTTGCAAATTAGATTTAAGCGAGTAAAATATATTTTTAGTCGTCTGGAAAATTTTAATTTATAGCTTTAAAACTCTAACAACGTGTAATGTAACCCATTTACATAATTGAGTTAATTTGAAGGCAGCGCGAGATCTTAAAAACTTGAGTAAAGTTGTTAAAAAGTCCGTCCATAAAACGGATCATAGAGACCGATCGTCGACAGATTTACGGTTTGGTGGAGGGGGCTCAGCTGCGCACCAGAGGATTTTGGATCATTTTGGTAACAGGGGTCAAGGCAAAAATCCCTTTGCGGATTTATCGCGTGTAAAATCGACCCTCCACAGTGGTTTGCTTGCGGATTAACTGTGGGTATATCGAGATACGGCTCGCGTCTAAGATTATGACTTGAACAGTGCAAGTTTGTATCCAAAATATTACAATAGGGTGATTTTCATATTTCACCTCCGGACCCTGACAGCTACGTAATGAGAATTATTTTTGCTAATTATACATAAAATAACACGTATGTAGATAATTTAGTTTCTATAATTCCTCAGAGTGAGCTTATCTACACTTTTACACATTTCGCCATAAAATCTCTGAAGCTATGAAAAGCAATTGTATTTACTAAATTAATTCTTTGAAAGTGTATCTATTACCTTTAGTTTTGATAGGAAACGGTAAAGAATATAGTGTCGTAGAAGTGTCTGTTTTGCCTTGATAAGACAACGTTATGGGTATAGCCGACGGCTCTCCCCGGGGTCTTCATGCGTAACAACATAGAAAGAGCATTTTTCTCCCAAGTCACTTTTAATCTACATTCTAGTTTATTACGACATGAAACCGCGTGAGGTTTTTTGATATTATATGAGACTACAATGTGTTATACGCTTTATTGTAATGACTTCATATTGTATATACAGCCACGCTGATAACATTGGGTAAGAGTATAATAAATATAGCATAGACATTATTTTTTTATCAATTTGCAGTAATGTGGCTTACCATGCTCCCAATCATTTTGAGTTAGTTTATTATGTACAAAGTCAAAGCTGTATGTGTACTTTGTAAGGATGCGACCTATTTCAATTATTGTTTCTGGTCACAAACACTATTTCCAAATTTTCAAATTATCCAAATTTCAAATTATCAAAACTCTTCAACTGTACATAAAATTAATATATTAGAACCCAGCTGGGTTCTTTATTTTACTCAATAAAACTTTATGGAAGACAGTCTTAATTAAGTTTTCATTAACTGCTACTACTTTATTTACCATTGAATGTTCCGGCCGTAGGTTAATAGCAGGGTCACCGCTCTCTATAACAGCACGGCTACGCCTCGGCATTTACCTTCCCATGCAAGTGAGGCCTCGTCATCGTTTGCGTTAAAGTAATTTTTACAATGACTATATAAAATAGTTGACGCCTCGCTACAAGCCACTAGTCCTGCTGACCACACGCTTCCAGCGAGCGGTCCGCTCCCTTGCTGCGTGACGCCAGCAAGCGGTATCTTGCCAAAGCCGCGCTGTCAATTGACCGGCACCGCGCCGGCCGCGAGCTGCCACCTCGCAGGCGGCGCGCTGGCTGCTTGTGGCTGGATTGAGTTGAGGCGGTGTCGAGCCGTGACTGCGATGGAGCGGTGCTAATATAGTGAGCGATGACCCTAAGCCTACATCGTGACAACCTTTATAAAACAACCTATTAAAATATGAAAAATCTATTCCATATAAGTAAAATGTCGACGTTCAGCGAAGCTGCTCCATAGATTGCCCGTGTTAAGGTTAAAGACGTAAATCACACTGAATAACGTGACTCCCTTTCAGATTTGGTAGTGCACTTTACAGGATTGCTTTAAAAACGTCCAACAGCATAACGCTGTTAGTGTCTTTTTGCGACGGCTTCGGACTCATTTAACTTTAGATCGGTCTGACGGAAACTAATTTGAACTTGTTAACGTTGTCGACAGATGCAAAGCAAACATAATCCCGGATTTTGAATTCGGATGACGTTGTTTAGAACTACTTTTTAAGGTTCCAGACCAAATAAGGAAAAAACGAAACCCTTATGAAATGACTCTGATGTCCGTCCATCCGTTTTTTTTTTTTTTTGACCTGACCAAGCAACTTAGAATCTTGAAATTTGGCATAGTGAACCATCTTGTCGGCGCACAAATAAATGACTCATAAAAAATTAATAAGTTAACGTTTCGTATGGGGAGACATAATATGAAGGATCCTAAATGTTCAATCTTCATAACGATATAGCTAAATATTTACGAATAATGACCTCCCCACCCCTGCTCCATATCTCCCTTTTGAATAGCCTTAGATTCGCTTGGGCGCCGTATCAGCAGCCTAGAAAAAAATAGATATTTTTTGGGTATAGTAAAATAAAAAAAGTTAATGACCCTGATGTTTTTTTAGTACGGCTGGAACCTTATTTGAACGTGTCTGACTCACTTTTGACCGGTTATTATACCGATTCTCTATTTCTAATATTTTCTAATTCTAGAAACGTTTCTGTAAACGTCCGTCAATAAATAAATTTAGCAATAATTGATGCTGCATTCATTTAATGAATTGATAGCTCGGTTATCACTATTTGAAATCCATTTATGTATTGTAATCAAAATAAATCTAGAGGACATAATTTTCATCAATCTATCATCGGTGCTCCACTTATAAATTAATATAAATCGTTATCATAATTAGACAATGCTGCTGGCTGGCAAAGCTTTACCTTTATTAAAACGTACCTAATAGACAATTATACAATCAAAATTGAGATAGTTTTTTTCACAAAACGACCTCTCATTTCTCTTGATGTCGTGCCAACATTATAACTTAGAGAATGAGCTTCGAGTAACAAAAAACAAAGGCGCGTATTAAATCATTATAATTACGAAGACAGTCTTGAATATTTGCCAAAACAAGGTCGAGACTGATACTCATACATAATGTAAGAGCGGTGGCCACCCATTTATGTAACACTGTCTGCTTCATTGGGCCAATAAATTAATCATTACTTAGGAAACTATAACTGCAACCCGCACTCGATTCAACCAAGACGATTAAGGCAAAGTTAGCCAGCAAGTTTTAACATAAACATGACTTAACTTCGTTCGAAGATTATGGTATCGTTGCAATGCAATTATATCTTTTATCAGGACAGTTTGTTGATTTCTATCAGCACCTTTACAACTTTGTAAGTGTATACCCAGCTTTATAACCTTTTCGATTTTCCGGACTGTTATTTATTTAAACGAGTAGTCAGTAATAACAAGTTGGTATAAATAACGTAGGCGCAACTTCCTATACCGGTAAACATAGGTATATCCCAAGGGATAGGTTGTACCTGATGCCGTATCGAATTCGATGCGCTTGTGAAGTGGGTTGATTGGGGTCTGCAACATCTGTTTTTGTGAATTTGAGTCTGATACTTTATAGCTATACCTACGTAAATTATTGTTTTAAGCTGATAATTCAGAGGTACTTATTAATAAACATAATAAAATTGTAAGGAAGCCAAATCTATCCATTTTTGTGGTATTATTAGTATATACCTACATAATACAGACCCCAAAACAGTTGAAACACACTTTCTTGAAAATGTTTGTCTGTATATTTGTCTGTTTGTTTGTTCAAGCATAACGAATGGACCGATTGCGATGTTTGGCATACAAATAGCCTATATTATGGAGGAAATAGGTTACTTCTTATCCCAGAGACGCCGGTGAAATTGGAAATAAGTATAGTTTTTGTATAAACTTATTAGAGGAAAATGTTATTTGAGGTTTATCTGGCGATTGAAAAATCAAGCCAAAGAAGAATAAATACAACTTATAAACACATAAATAAAGAATAAATACATTTTATTGTTTTGAACAAAACTGATTTTGATGTCCCGTTTTAATCTGGTTTGTTATGATTTCTACTCGAAATTGCTAGAATACAATTAAAAAGTATGTTAATTGGCTAAAAACATGAATAATTTTTCTTTTTTTTTCTTTTTAATGGAAGCATTCTAGCAAATAATTGTTTGATACAAGTAATAAGAAGACAATGGCATAAACAAGACTATGATTACCATAGAAACACATTTTTTTATGAAAGCTCATCCGCACTGAATACAATATCGAAGATCAGCAAATTCTCACGTATAACATGTGAATGGAAATGGCTCTTTATTTCAAGATACTTTTACGAGGATAGAACCCTGTGGGATTTTCTTTCGGTACATAAGTCTCGTAAAAACCTGTATGTTTCTTGAATAATGTACCTACTTTGTTCAATACCTAGGAACATACATTAGATAGTCGTTTTTACTAACCAATTAAGAGACGCCTCACGCTTATGAGATCCCTAACCCATGTCAAGTTGATAGTTTTTAATGTAAAATATATTCATCTGAGATGTATGTATAGGTACTAATTGTCTTTATTGATTTCAATAAAAGATAGCAGTGATAACCTCAGCTTCTATAAGCTAAAACTACACATATGTACCTAATTAGTTTGAGTAAATTAGACTTTCTTAGTTTGGTTTAATTATAGCTAATTATCCTACTCTCAATGATATGCATTATTAATTTATATTATTATTATATTTTTCATTATAATCTTCCTCATTCCTTTTTATCCAAATTTTATGAAGAACCGCAATTATCTCATATTGAAAATATTACCAAAACTTTTCATAAATTATTGAAATGAAAGGATAAATGTGAAAACTCGCTAATTGTATACTCCAAACAAGGCGGTGGGGTGTGCCTTGGATCGAATCCAATATATCTTGGCTACGAGCCAATTGAAATCTCTCACTTTAGTCCTGTGGAAACGGCGATCGGGGATATCGTTCAATGTGGCCACACTAGTGATTGTGTGATCATGAAAATGTATGGAGAGAGTAACTTTGACACTGGCTTTGACTCTCATAATGCTTTATGTAGGCAATCTAGGTCTAAACTCGGTATCCATGACATTCTTTGCCTAGTACTATTTGATGAAGGCAGTTCTTTGCAAACGTATATCAAAATAGACGTGAATATGTGTTTTAAGTTTGACTTTAAGTACCGTTATTTTACGCAGCCTGTCACTTATCTCAACTTTTGATTTAAATTGATATGATTGAACGTAATTGGCATGTATGCCATGCATTTTTTAATATTCGATACAAATTCGGACTGTTTGATGCGTGGTCTGCTAGAAAGCACTTCTGAAGTATCTTCTAAACAAATTCATACATATTCCAGAATATTAATAAAAAAATATTATGTAATTATAACATCAGTTAGTTCTCTTCTAGACCATGTGTTTTTACCACCATCGACCACAAAAGCAGATACCAAATTATTTTTTGTCCATATTTGAAAATTCTCACATAATTTTCAATCATTTTGTCTAAGATAACCTATAAGTTCAGACGGAACACGGTCACACTACGAAACTCTGCTCAGCCCTAACATTTCATTGCATACATGGGCATTTATCCATAGACAAGTGGCTTCATTTAGCTAATGGCAGCGATCCGTCTGAACTTATTTTACATCTGTGTTCGCATATAATACTTTATAAAAAGGTATACCTTTTAGGTTAGGATTGGTTTTATGTGAATAGTGGTAAAGTTACACTTTAAAATGAAGTCTTATAATATTCCGAAACAATTCCCCTAACAATTCATATGGACCAGGGAAGTGAAACAAGGTACACTTTATTGGATTCTTTGAAAGCGAACAGACAAAGGCGAATAAATGAATGGAGCGAGTTACTGAAACTTTATTTGAAATGCTTTCAGTCAAAATGTACTAGAATCCGATAGGCATGTGAATTCATGTGTAAAAAAAATAAGGGAGTAATTCTCATACATGTTAAAGCAATTTTAACGCATGAATCTCTAACATTTTTATCTTTTGTTTATTGATTATTTATGTAATACCTATATATTATCGTAGGTTTTGGTATTTGTTTCTATTATTTAACTTTTCGCTCTTTACTACTGTTTTTTCGTCTAATTAGTTTGGCTTTTGCGGATAAGACACGAGTCTTTGTGCATCAGGTACAACAATGTTTTTGAACTCTTAGAGAACAAGATTTACATTACTTCCGAACACAAATGGATATCCGTTTGTGTTGGAAAATGACCCTGGAGACCACTCATTTCCTTATTAGTCTTATAATATTTGTACAACTGGTCTGAGTTAAAAAGTTTTGAACAAAGGATAAGACTGATACCTAAGTCAAATATTTAATTAAAAGGTAAATAATTATTAGCGTGAAATCCTAATTGTTTCGTCTTATGAGCGCTTGACGTGCTCCACCGGATTGTGATGACAGTTTAATTAGATTTTAATATAATTTCATTGAAACTCGACAGCCTCGGAAATGTTTGTGAAAATTTAAAAGTTCAATAAATTAACTTAAATGTACCTTACGTAGAGGGACTATTTATTTATATTCCCACTCAGGAGCTAGATATTCTGGAAGAACGGCTAAGCATTGACAATTTACAAGATTTGCACTTAGTTATACCGCAGTAAATAATGTTATTCTGATAATTTTCTATTTCCTTATTAGATACTAATTTGTTGGGATAACCTGTATTTTAAGTAGTTCATTAACATTAACATCGGCATCAGCTGATATTAAAAAAAACCTGCATCAGCAACGACCCTGATACAGTTATATTAAGAGGCGATAATATAACCTAGATACCGACTGCAGCGCCATCTGCCGGGCTGATTTGTGAATCTAAACCATCCAGGGTGCCACCCAAACGTATACAAAAAAATTCATTCAAATCGGTCCAGCCGTTTAGGAGGAGTTCAGTGACATACACACGTATAGTAGAATTAACTCCCTGGATGTTTTAGATAGGGTAGGGTAGCACCACGCGAACGAAGTTGCGCCGGGCAGCTAGTGGTTATATAATACGGAACACATACTCATATTTTAAAAGTTGATGGTTAAATATTGGTTTATGGTTAATATCGATATTTTTTAAATATTTTTTTTTTTTTTAATTATCTAAATAGTTGATCCCTGCGGTTTCACCCGAGGGATATCCAACCCTACCCTAACGTTAAGTGTTCTTAAATTATCTAATTTCATACACAACTTTCTTAATTTTATTTTTCTGTAAGAACCTTCTCCAGAATATTAGAAAACTTAAAAAAAAAGGTGAATGATATCGGTAGAGTTGTTCTCAAGTTATGGCGTGACCAAGGGAAATAGGGATAAATTTTTTAAAGATTAAGCAGGACCAACAGGTCTCAACTATGAAATTATTTCTATAAAGGAAGTGGTCATAAGATGAAGTTGAGCGAGAGCTAAACCCATTGAAATCTAAATAATTCTATGAAAATAGAAGTGACTCACCGATTATCAGCTTGTTACATCCCTCTAGGATTAATAGTATAGAGTACATGATCAATTTGGATTTAACGGCCAAACTCGACGAATTAGGTACGTTCTTTATCCGCGTAAGAGTGTAAAACAATAATCTGGGGCTGATACCGTTATCTAGTCTATATAACAGAGGTGCAAGGTGAATGCCACCTCCATTTTAAAGGGAAAATCTTTCGCCAGGCTGGGCCATCGTACCTAGGGATCGCGGTCCAACTGTACATTTTTGACAGTTGTATATGTCACCGTATTTTTGTGAAAACCGTTAGTTTATAATCTACCTAGCGAAATTATAAGCTTCCCGATAAATTGTGAACTGTATCATACTGCTTACAATATAACGTGTTAATTTCCGATAGTTTATAATAATCTATCCATGACAAACCGTCATATTGTAAACTGGCATCATACTTTAATTCGTCGGAACGCACCTTGCACGCTGATTGGTTAAACGTCAAGTGTCCCGCGCCACCATCTTTGACGATACGTAACCTAGTTGATTGTTTTTATTGTTTCTTAAAAAAAAATATTGATTGATATATTTAATTTTGATCTCAAACAATTAAATGTACATTTCTTTTATTTAACTCCTATGTTTGTTTTCTAAATCTATAAATACAGAACGAACTACTGCCAAGACTGACCAATCAGTTCTTCACTTTTTTAGATCACTTTTAGTGATAAGGCCGCCCACTGTAACACTTTCTTTATTATTCAAAGTTTTTCTTTTGTATTTTGGTTTTGTTTTTTTTCAATCATGTGGTGTTATAGTAAAGTATTCTATCTATCTTCGTTATGTAGGTTTTCGCAACAAGTCCATTAAAAAAAGAGAAGAGTGCTTTCTTTAGTCTACGTAGATACCTCGAGCCATAAATGTTTGTTATCGATTGAAGATCCGAGGTTCATAGCAAAGAGTCGACACTGACCGTAAGCAGCGTCTAGCTACATATCTTGGATCCGTCAAGGTCGATACCCGCGGACTACGATACGCAGCGGCGGCGACTCACAGCGGGCTCGATGATGATACTTTACCAGTAAATCAGATGAAAGCAGCACCTCGCCAACTATATCTATAACTTAAACTTTAAAACTTACATGTGTGTCTCCTTAGTGTCCTTCATTCCGTCCACTCATTGCGTCTTCAGTTCATCCACTCCAGTTCAGAGAGGTGACAAGGAAAATATATATAATAGGGAACTGGAGGGAGAATACCGTCGTCGACAGGGGCATATCTTTTCTTGCCCGAAACCCGGTTGGCACCACTTTACGCGCGAAGTAATTGGGACGTAGGATTTTGGGTACGGTTCGCAGCAACAACCCAAAATCACAAATCACGTTAATCACATTAGAAAGAAATTTAATTTACGAAAACCATATCTACAAAACCCGGCTGGCATTGAATATCACCTATCACTATTATAGGAGACCATGGTAACACTGGCAGAAGTGCCAAATCAAAACTCTAAGACAGTGCGTATCAAGTGTTGCAACAAAACAAAAAGCTATATAAGCTTTTTGCACCGAATTATATGAAAAACAACTGTTCGGATCTGAACAGTTGTTTTTCATATAATTCGGTGTCATAATTTTGGTCCGCATAACTTTTTTCATCATAGCTGTCATAACACAAGATGAACTACTCACAATTTCGTACACTGATGTTACAAACTTGAATTATTACTCGTGACTTTAAATAATAAATAAACATAGCATATTCCTGTATTTTTGCTACATCATCCATCACTCACTACCATGGTGGGATTGTGATCAAACACAGGCCTATCCAGGAGCGCCGACTTTTAAAAACCTCGTGGATGCTCATAAAAAGAACAGATATGATGAAAAGATAGGTAAACAAGGGTTTTTGGAAAATCCAAAACGCTCATGTAATATTTTGAATAACATTTTTTTATAAATTTAGTGAACCGCGGGATCTCTTCGAAGTCAGTCAATAATCTAATAAGTAGTAAACGTCTTGCACCATGACCGGGTAAAGTTGGAGTGGCATTGCTCAAAACCGATTACTGATCAATTTTAATGTCCGTGGTCATGGATGTCCTGCATTCACTATATGGCTTTCATTGATGCTGGAGCCCCGGAGCACCTACAGAGTCAGCGTCCCTTGTAATACATTTTATGCAATCATAAAATGTATTACAAATAATACCCTACAGGACTAATTATTCTGAAATCACATAAAAAAGTTCAATACCAGACCAAAATTTAGTTTTTTTATATCACCGTATATGTATGTACAAATAGATTAACACCAAGAGATATTTTAAATACTGTAGACACTTCTAGTTATTCCTTTAAATTTCCATGGTGAGGTCAAAGCTGCTCGAGTTATATTGCTTGCGAGCTTAGTGCAATGATATGCCGGCCGCAAGCGACGCGGAATGCACAAACTATGCCTGGATGCTCCATGGAATTTTCTTTGCCTCGACCAAGATATTTTTAGCGTTAAAAATACATTTGAATTTAGATAATTATAAAAGTTATGGAATATATAGTGTAATCACAATTTTTTTTCATAGTTTATTTCTCTTGTTTTGAAGATATATAAAAATCTTGTGTAAAAGTACATTGTGATACATGTGTGCAAAGTTGGTGATTACAGACGAGGCGGTATTAAACGCGATTAGGGAGCCGAGAGTATCATGATCAATGCACACGCGTCTCATACGAAGTTTTTCAATACGCTTGCGAGGAAAAAACAGACATGTATTTTTTAAAGTAGATTTTTTAATAATAATCAACCAAACAATGAGAACGTTGACAAATATGGCGCACAAGTTTTTTTTTTGACAGCTATTCGCTGTCAAACTGTTTTACCCGTTTAAATTAGGAACACTTCGTCTAGACACATAATTTACAGTGAGGTACAAACTTAATATAATCGGGATTACATCTGTCATAAAACTGTGCGGTAATGTAAAGTAAAAAGCACTAGTGCGTAATAAACTGCATTATGATACTAAAACAGTGCAATAAATGTCACTTTACGAGCAAGTGTGTTGAAATAGATAGATACATTGTGATACGTGTGTGCACAGTTGGTCATTATAGACGAGGCGATATTAAGCGATAAGGAAGCCGAGAGTGTAATGGTCAATGCACACGCGTATCATACATACGACGTTTTTCAACACACTTGCGAGGAAAAAAGCAGACATATTTTCTTTAAGTAGATTTTTTGATTATCATCAACCACACAATGAAAACGTTAACAAATATGGCGCGCAGGTTTTTTTTACAGCGATTTTTTATCTCCATAATAATAAAAAATACACTACAATAGACAAGTAAAATAAATATACCGTTTCTTTTTGTTTAAATCTGTGGAAATCTTTAATTGGCTTCACAAAATGTTATACTATTGATTGTTCTTCTTTGTAATAAGCTGTAGATTTCTCTAATAAATAAATACAGGTCGTTGTTTTGGTCAGCGACGAGCGACTCAGGGTCGATCATACAAATGATACTGGTGCTAAAAAAATATAAAAAAAATACTTTATTTTTTTTTAATAATAAAAAAAAAAAAAAAATTTGAAAATCATGTAATAAGCTAAAGTGTAGACATAATACTCAACGGGAGTACGAGGGAGTAAAGGGGTGGGGCAATGGCGGCTTGTGCCTACCTCTAGTCAGTGCACGTGCCTAGTAACCATACTTTACGGTAATTTTATTTCAAATTGAATACGGTATTTCTCAACATATTTACAGTATTTAATGGAATTAAGTCCATTTTTGGGGAATATATATTTTGTACTACCGCTCCTGGGTCGCTTGTCGCCGACCAAAACAACACCCTGTATAGTTATTAGTAGAAGGACTAGTAGATATTTACACCCATATTCAGCATAAATACTGTTTACACAATCGTGGGTATGACTCGAAACAACGAACTGCGGCTTGGCAGCCATGGTTTTCTAACCTTTACGCCAATCAGCAAATGCCTAAATATTACAAACAATTCCACAAAGCAGTCATAGTTCCTCATTATCGTTAGTCTAGCGCCAATCACAGAGTAACTAAGAAGCTATTTGAGTAACACAGCGCGTTATGCCTGTTAATGAACTGGATTGAACAAGATCACAAGATGAAACATTACACTATACCCATATACCTCATTAGAAATTAAGTCTTTGGCACCAAAAGTTGAATTTTGAACTTGAATATTGAATTTCAGAATAATAAATAATACTGTAAAATAGAAAAGGATTAAGGGCACGCCAGAACGCAACACCTTATTAGTTACAAAAGTATTTATGTACCTTTACAGATCATAATATTATCTGAAAAGGTACATAGGCCAAGCCAAATATTTTGACTACGGTGTGTAGAGTTTGTGATGTTAGGGCTTGTAGAGTTAGGGCGTGTAGAGTTATAAGAATCTAAAGTATAAGAGCTATGTTATTGAAACTTAATATGTTTAATAAGTTCACTATTGACATTATATCCCGAGAATTTTGTTTATCTGGTATAATCCAAACCCATGTTATGAGGGTTCAAAAAAACGACGAAGCTCTTCGAGAAAAGGTAGGTAGTGCCCATGCGCTTCTATTGGCTCGTCTTGGCGGGGGGCACTCCCGTGCCCCCAGATCATCCAATCCTCCTATTATCTCGATAGTACTCGTACAGAAATATGTACGAGTTGGATCAGATGTACCACAACATTTTATAATAAACGTCTCGTTCGTACATAATTCATAGTTACTTATTACTGCGCCTTGCATTTACCAAAAGTGTAATTTAAAAATCCTTTACAGTCCGCCGACGAAGCAGAAAACAGTTTCATCTATGATACATCTCTTAGCTCATCTCCGTCTAGTTCCTCTTTTACACGCAGCAAACTTTGATATAAAAGAGTGAGATGGAAATATAGTTTTTGAAATTTTCACATTACATGGAAAGTGGAGGGTTACTCCCTCAGCGACAGAAGTTGTGTGTCGTTTGAGAGTTTATGTGGACTAGTCTCCCTTAGGCGAGTCATTGAAACTTGTTACGAGATAAAATTGCTGTGGTTTATGCTCAATGTAGTTTTATAACGCCCAACTAGATGTATATACTATTTGGGCGATATTTCATGAAGAGATAGCGAACGTAATTGGTGATAGAAATACAACATTTTGTACTGACTTTTAAAATCATAGTTATATACCGTATTTGTGTTAAAGAGTCCTGAACACATATTAAGACGACGATAGCTCAGTGGTAGTTAAATCGAATGCCATGGCGAAGCTGGCGATTCGAATTCTAAAATGAGATTGAGATTTTGGTGGAGGAAAACAATGTAAAAAAAACATAGTAAGGTGGTAGTGTAACTCCCACATATTGAAAATCTGATGCCAAACAACCGGTGCATTTAAGAACCAGTTCCTTCTTGAATCTGTGTGCTTATGTGTACATAATACATAGATATGTTCTAGAAAAATATATTACAACATTTTCAGAGTTGTATAGTCACACCAAAAAATTGTGATTCCGCTCACGGTTCCTTCACACCCGTATTACGTCTTGCTACAGCAATCAAACTAAATGCAACAATAACAACATCATCAATAAATATTGGATATAAAGCTGGGTTATTGCATCGAATCCAGTACCTACCTAGTTCCGAATTCCTAACAATCCTTGTTGTGGTGCTTTTGTGTTGCAAAATTTGTGAAACGCGCTCCTACGGGAAATTGCGACTGTTTAGGTCATACATTAACCATTATGATTACATTTTGAGCTACTACTGGGTTACTATTGGGTGCCAATACATCATTATCTTTTCAATGAGACTCCATCATCCATCCAAGGACAATCCATCTTTTCACATTTCTATTGATATTTATTACATTAAGTAATAACATAATACCTTAGATGTTAAAGCACATCAAAACATAACACGGGCTGCTTACACCAATAAACATGGATTCGAAAAGTTGGTACCACAGTCCATCAAATTCCAAATATCTATGTCTAGATGATAAAATGTACCTAATGGTTCGTCTATGCTACGCGTACCGAGCACGAGCCAAGCTTTATTCGTTCGTTGCTCGCGATGTCAAGTACAACAAGCCTACAACACGAGCGCGATACTAAACCCCTGTGTTCGTAAAAAAACTGTCAATCGGCGGAGCGCAGTCGAGCGCGAGCCGAACGCTCATTCGAGGCTCGCTACCATCGAGGAAAAATCCCTTTAGAGTAGTAATACTGAACAATCAAATTCCGATACTAGTCAGTGATTTGTCACTGAATTTAAACAGTACGGACCAATCACTGCATCGCGTGTTTTTGACTTGGCCAATCAGATTGGATGCGTCCTTGATTTTGCCAATCGGAACGCATTGTCGGCGGTGGGAAATTGGCGGAATATATTTCAACCAAAATGAACGTCATTGCGCTTCTTTGGGTTAATTGTTCGATGCTCGCTACCCACAAGTCCGTCCACGCTACGCTTATCCGTGCTCCACATGTGCTCGGCTAGTGCTCGGTTCGCGTAGCGTGGCGCGCCATAATAGTGGTTGAATTTTACATGTCACAGTCTACTCCTATTTTACGGTTAGAAAATCAAAACGGTCCAAAAATACCAACCATAAAATTCAGAAAACTTCAGCATTTTAAAGTTCATAATTGTACAAAGTATAATTGAGACTTATGGATACTTATACACAGGTTCAGATTCAGACGCTTCGTAGACTTTTTCTTTTATTGCTCCACTCCCCGATGTCGGAGTAAGGTGATATAATACGCTACCCTTAGAAAATATATATGTCATTAGTCAAAGACGCTACCCTAGATTCATTTTAGGTCAAATGGTTGTGTATACTATGACCATGTATGTGTATTTCTTTAATAAACTGAAAATATAAAAACGTGATATTTCACGCTATTGTGTACAAGTTTACCAAAATTCTTTTAATTACCTCGTAGATTGGAATGTGCATGGGACCTTGTTATTTTATTATAATTTTTGCAACGAACGTAGTCGCGTCAATGTCAGAAGACCAGAAAAAGAAAACATGACGTTTTTACCATGGAGGGCGGTTTCATATCAGCGCCTCTCGCGGCCAAAATTGGTATAACTGAACATCCCATCAGTTCGGAAGCAGTTCCCAACCTGCATCTAACAATGCTTGCGGTATATGTACCGAACAGTAGGTCTAAATAACATTATGGAGCCTGGCGGGCGCAGCAAAGTAATAAGATGTAGGAGAGACGAGATAATTTGTAGTTAATATATTATACTGGGTGTTGTTTTGGTCGGCGACAAGCGACCCAGGAGCGGTAGTACAAAATATATATTCCCCAAAAATGGACTTAATTCCATTAAATACTGTAAATATGTTGAGAAATACCGTATTCAATTTGAAATAAAATTACCGCAAAGTATGGTTACTAGGCACGTGCACTGACTAGAGGTAGGCACAAGCCGCCATTGCCCCACCCCTTTACTCCCTCGTACTCCCGTTGAGTATTATGTCTACACTTTAGCTTATTACATGATTTTCAAAAAGTATTTTTTTTACATTTTTTTTAGCACCAGTCTCATTCGTATTATCGACCCTGAGTCGCTCGTCGCTGACCAAAACAACGACCTGTATATACTATCCCATGCTACTAATACTAAAACCATACATATAGTTATATTGTCACCTAAGATAAGTTATTTGGAAATTTTATTATTATTATTACTAGGTAATATCAACAACAGTAAGTATATTTGGTCAGCAATCGACAACCAACCTAACATATTGATCAGTGCTCAAAGCGGAATAGTTTTGATGCTCTAAAAATGGGTGCTTTAACGATAATACTTTTTATTATAAAACTGTTAATTTTTATCGATACGTTTTATTAAACACCACAATACTAGGAGCCTCAAAATCGCCAGTGCTCAAAAAGAAATGATTTCGAATATATTTTTTGTTCCCATTTAAGCACCGATCCAAAATATGCATCGGTGCTGGAAAGGGAATAGAATCGGTGCTCAAAAAATCAGTGCGCAAATGGGAATACTTCGTTCTAACGGCTACATTTGCTGACAAGAGCCGGTAATAAACTCAGCAAATACTCACATAGTCTAATCTCACTGACAACGTGTGAAGAATGGCCCACCATATAATGAATTATTCTTCTTCTCAGTCGTACACTCCTGGCGGAGTGGTCGTGGTTATGGATCGTCTGATGAGTTTGTTGCGGCTTTTGCGAGACTTCTCCATCTTTCTCTATTCGCGGCACTGCGTGTACATTCACTGAGGGAACAACTATATATTTTTTGTTCCCATTTAAGCACCGATCCAAAATATGCATCGGTGCTGGAAAGGGAATAGAATCGGTGCTCAAAAAATCAGTGCGCAAATGGGAATACTTCGTTCTAACGGCTACATTTGCTGACAAGAGCCGGTAATAAACTCAGCAAATACTCACATAGTCTAATCTCACTGACAACGTGTGAAGAATGGCCCAGCATATAATGAATTATTCTTCTTCTCAGTCGTACACTCCTGGCGGAGTGGTCGTGGTTATGGATCGTCTGATGAGTTTGTTGCGGCTTTTGCGAGACTTCTCCATCTTTCTCTATTCGCGGCACTGCGTGTACATTCACTGAGGGAACAACTTGTTGATGATTTTATGAGGTCTGTCCATCTTGTGGGTGATCGGCCGCAGGAACGTTGACCTTCTACTCTTCCTTGTACCACTAATCGTTCCAATGAGCTTTCGTTGCGGATGATATGTCCAAACATCTTAAGAATTCGCACTTGCACAATCGACGAAAGTCTTTGTTTGATGCGAAGCTCTTTCAGGATGGAAACGTTATGGAATAATGATACCGAAATCATACACACATTACACATCATCGTTTTTTTTATAATACATAATCGGATAAGAGTTTAATCAAATAAGAGGAACGAAATATGTTCGTTCAATCGTTGGAAAGGTTGAATTTATTACAGCAAGCCAAACAACTAACTTCAGACCTTTTCTATCATAATCCATTACGAACAGCTGACACCGACATACATTGACCGAGAATATATTAGACATAATATTATTCCTAAATTAAAATTCAATGCGTTGTTCCTGTTTTCTCTTGCAAAAAGAGAAAAACCAGGGATTCGGTAACGTGTAATTGGTTTTCGACACAAATACGCAATAAGTTAACCATGAAACTTTATGTATTTCGTGATAGGAATTCTGTTGCGTGCCGTGGGGCCCAAGCCGTGAGTGCTAAAATAAGTGCCATCGTCACCCGTTGAATAATAAAAGTACCTATACTACTTTATCCTGATATGGAAATCAGGAGATTTTGCTCATTTATTTTGAAGTAAATATTGTATCAAGCTGCAAGAAGCTTTCGCAAGAAATTCTGTTTTCTTACAAAAGATACTATAATACACAGACTTTTCTTTATGTATTTTATGTTGATTCCCCAACATTTGAAACTACTGTGATATTTTTATATTTATGTTAAGGTAAGAAACTTATTTTATCAGAAAGATGACATTTATTATTTCCCGAAATAAAATTTACGAAGAACAGATAATTGTGTAAACATATTCCAATCTACCTGAGCAAGCAAGCTTTAATATAACGTACAAAAGGCAAATCCCAACCATAAATAAACAAAAAATAAATTTATAACGCTTATTTCGCTACTGGTGCCGCGACCGGTGGTTATAATTTTCAGTCCTCCGAGGATCTAATCTTGTAATTTTCCCTCATAATCTCAGTGGGCTGTTCATCATAATGAGGAGATTAAAAATTCTAGCTGTAGTAATTGCTTAAGTATTTAAGCCAGATTTTCTTTGGGGGGCACTTGAAATGTATTTGTCTGGGCTTACTTTATTTATAAGTAAGGAGTTAGGGAGTTTGAACGTAACTGGCATTTTTATAAAAACTGCGTAATTCTAGAATCATATGCTGAAAAAAAGAAATAAAAAATACTGATAGTTAAATGCTGATAGTTAATGTAGGTATTTAGGTGTGCCACTTGAGCCCAGTGCAAGACCTGTATTTTGCCAACATTCTGATGTTTCGAAAACTCTTGTTTTCGAAACATTATACTTTATTTTTTCAAGCCTAGTTAGTGGCTAGACTGCTGGCTGACAAAATGTACTTTTGATGAAAAATCTGCCCAACCATCAACTAGTTAATGACAAATTCGAGTTCCATCCGCGAGCCATCGGGTTAATAAATAACAGGATTAATAAAAGGCTTAATTTATTTAAAAAAATCTCCATTGTTCTACTGGGAATCTCAAACTTTGCAAACAAATTGCTGAACATTGGCCCCGGAGCTATTTCCAATAATTGACCAGATTCAAAAATTTTTGTGACCTGGTACCCGCTCCAACAGCAATTAGCGAAAGAATTTTTCGAATCCAACTGGTAGTTTCAGAGATTAGCCCGATTAAACAAACAAAAATAAATAACTCTTCCGCTCTATTATATTAGTATAGATTTTCTATTAATTATTCACTCATGCCGAATTAATGGTTTGATGCTTCATCAGTTTATTTTATTTCTTTTAAATAAGTCATTTTCATACCGGGATAACTGTGAACGGATTACGAATTGGTAGAAGTCGTCATAGCAAACATTGTTCCTATTGGAAAGACCTTTTCAAGTTTCAACGACACTGTAATTATTGCTGTTCGAAGGGGGTACCAAAACGCCATCATGCTTTCTCTCTATTTCGGTCTTCTTACATCAAAGTCAAAGTCAAAGCCATTTATTCAATTTAGGCTCCAGAAGGGCACTTATGAAAGTCACATTTACTGAAGTTACCACCGGTTCGGAACTCGGCCTTCAACTGAGAAGAATCCGGCAAGAAACTCATCGACAATTTATTCACTCTCAATTTAAAAACGTGTTAAAACTTTTTGTTCTATATTTTTCTATTCATAGGCCTGAGTTTGACCATAAACTTGGTGATGGTGTGACCAAAGGTGGTAAGCAGACTTAAGCCAATAAGGTAACTAGCTTTCAAGTGCAGTCGCCGCAATACACTGTTAGGTGTTGGCAACTTGACATGCCAATTATAACCAAAACTACTCCATCCAAACTTCGGACAAAATAGATAGATAGGCAAAAATAGTTAATTACTTCATGCAATATTTTGCACTAGTGAACCAACGTTGATCTATCCTTGATCCAAAACTGGCCGAGCCTAAAAGTCAATCCAATAACTCTAGCTCCAAATCGGAGTCAGGCTTCATTTGCATATGATAGTGTATTGTGGCTTTCAATAGAATCTGATGAAAGACAGCTGTGAACGTTTTGCATCAGCCCAATTTCAACGATAGGAATAAGCTGAAATAAATGCCTATCGTAGATCATGAAAATCATTGAATATTTTAGGTCATCACCCACTGTCATATCCCAAACAAGACCAGGGGGGCTAAAAAGGAAGGAAACGCCGAATCGGATTGAGTTCCCATTAGGAATTGAATTACAAATCGTAAAATGGTCACTTAGTAGGCAATTCAGGATAGGATCTCAATACGATTCTAATTCTGCAATTCATTTTTTTGACAGTTTTCTATGGAGATTCGTAAAATGGCTCACTAAATAGGAATTGCTTTTGTGTCAAACAGTAGAATCATAAGAGGATACCGAGGAGCAACTTATTACAATTCAATTTAGAGATTTTGTTGAAAATCAATGAATAATGAGGGAATTTCGAGGTTTTTCTAACACTCATAAACCATTTTATGGAATGTTAAAAGCTATTGGCTACCAATAAAGTTCTTTTACCATCAATTTTGTGATAACCTAACATAGTACTATCGTAATTTTTACATGATTAATATTATACTATTTTTCCACCCAGAAACCCCTTTTATCCCCATAGGGGTTGAATTTCGAAAAGACCTTAGTAGTTGCCTATGTTATAAGGAACATGTGTGCAAAAGTTCAAGTATCTCTGTACTCTGCGG
The DNA here is from genome assembly GCA_951394255.1 of Polyploca ridens. NCBI lineage: Eukaryota > Metazoa > Arthropoda > Insecta > Lepidoptera > Drepanidae > Polyploca > Polyploca ridens. The sequence goes on along the minus strand of OX596259.1, from coordinate 7,716,094 downwards.
TTTGAGCTGTGCGTGCATCTGTCATGCGACTGCATGCTACATGCAACTGACTAGTTTCTTATACATTTGATTTTTTATAAAGATTAGAACTATTAATAACAAAAAGCTTTAAGATCTGCAGTTTAAATTTTGATAGAATAAGCTTTAGCGTTTTGAGGAATTATATCCGCAGATCTACTTTCTATCAAAGGTATTACTAGAGTATATATATATCTGTGTTGGAATATATTGCCGAAGACTAATCACAGTGACAAAAAGAGATACACATAGGGGTTGCGTGTTTGTTAAGGGTAAATAAAAGACAAAAGTAAATAAATCAGCGTAACTTTTATTACAGTATTATCAACATTATAGTTTAGTGTAGGTAATTTTACGGCATGATAGCAACGCCAACTCCCAAATTCTCTGTGGTCCTTTCCCCATCATATTAGCAGCATGATGATGACAGATGCCAAAGTAATTATAATATAAATATCCTTTTGGTAATCCCATGTACAATTATCTTTATCTTCGGGTAATTTATAACCTGAAAGTAATATTATTTGTTGATTATATTATTGTTTGACATCATGCTTAGTAGGTATCATCTACCTAACCTACCACCTATCTAACAAGGGAATGTTAATAATGGTCTTAGTTATGCACTTTACATGCATTGCATGTTTCATATAAAAAAATCCTAGTTTCTGTTGAACATATTATTTGGGGCTTATAATTCAATAATTTATGGTATAAATAGAAATAATAGTATATTCTTTTGTTGAGATTAGGTTGGGAATATGCTACATTATGCTGTTATTGATGATATTTACGAACTCACTCTCATAAAACTAGAAACTTCAACATGGAACTCTGGTGAAATGTCCTCATAATGATTTATCATGTATAGAGGATATTTATGCAATTACTCCTTTGTCTTCGCAAATACTCGGCTTTTTTTAGTTAAAAAGTCTTCATAACGAATGAACGAAATGTTTCTTCTTGTTATTTGTACTACACAGAAATTTTCTTCCCTGCACATTTCACGTGATTGTTTATTCATAATAATCCATTATTTAGACTAAATAATGACGGAATTTATCTTATTTAAAGAACTTTTGATAAAATTCAAAAGATATTAGTATTATTTACTACCTATACATAGGTAAAATATATAACTTAGTGACATCGACCGACCATAGACTAGCAAACTTATTATTACCAGTCGAAGCTGCAAAATATTTTCTTAATCATTTATAAATTCCCATTTTAGATATGTAATTGCAGTTTTATAAACGTTTTATAGTTACAAATGTTTAAGATCATAATTTTAATACGTGAATTCTCTATTAGTTCTTTCTTACGACTTAAAAATGATAATAGAAAAACTTACCGGTAAATTACGGTTTTTTATTTTTGGTGTTGTAACATTAATATCAAATTAGAATCAGCTAATGAATTGAATTGCATGAAATTAGTGACCATTTTACCAAAATTTATAGGAATTGCGTCAGATCTGCTGGGAATTCGGGAAATGAATTCCTTTCAGCAATATTGCGTAACTCTACGTTTTTAGGGCAGCAGATATCTATACTTATAATGAATTAATTTAATATTATAAAGAGGTAAAGTTTGTAAGTTTGGACTGAGGTTTGTATGTAGGATGTAGAATAGTAATGCACTAAAAGGAAGCTACATTATTCCAGAGTGTTAGGCGGTTAACACACTGCCAATACTCCCACGCATCACGCTGCACTGCATGTTGCGTGTCAACGAACGAAAATGAACTCGCGTGGATGCATTTTCTGTGTGTTTTCTATACAAACGGGAGATACTAACAAGCAACGTTAAAACACGCATTCACGCACTACGCTGCGTGGTGCGTGACAGTATGTTAACCGCCTTATAGGCTACTTTGTATCACGGGAACGCGGGAGAAACCGCGGGGGACATGTGTTAACTGATAAACTACATAGTAGTATTTATAAATATATACTTACGTAGATATTTATACCTAAGACTCAAAACAAATAGCATATCTATTAAATCATGCAAAATAAATATTTGTCTTGAATGGGAATCGAAACCTGGACCTACGGCGTACGAGTCAAGGTGTTTATAATCATGCCAACCGCTCCGCGAATATTGTCAACGTGCATCAACTGTGTGAAATTTTGCCAAAAGTTTGGATCGTACTGCAATTGGATTGATTACATTTTGCCAATACTTGATATCATTCATGTATCATCAATCGTTAAATGGTAGAAACTTAAAATATAAAAATACCCTTATTCATAAGGGTGTAAAGTAAGGGTGTATAGCTAAAACTTAACGTCCAAAATATTAAGTGGTATTAAATCTTATTAATTTCCGTCTCTGAAAGTTGAATGCCTTGTGAACACATCAGGGCTTTCAAATGTTTTCAACTAATTTGCCCATCCATTTTCATTATAAATTCATTTGTACTGAAATTCAATCTCTATTTTAATGGATTGCCAATATTTCATTTGTAAGTTTAAAAAACGCGATTCAGATTCATATTCATGTTTGAAATAAAAACTCTAGCTTCTGAAATTGATTTATAACACAGATTATAAAGATAAAATCTGTGGAATAAGAGCTTAGATTAAAGTTATTTTGGTTTTACCTAAAAGTTAAAGTGAGGGTTTACTATGAAAGGAAAGTTTTAGAATGATCTTATCTAAGTTCTTAGTTAATTTAAATATTATAGACCTTAGGCTAATCCTGAATAATTTTCAACTTGTTCTTGTAAATGTATATACTTACTTCGCTTAGTAATTATGACTGACGTACATTTAGTCCATTATTGTGCGGCAGACCGTATACCTACTCTGAAAACTTGTAGCTGTTTGGAACTCGGGCCATTTGCGTCAAGGTAACCAAATACCTTAGCATTATTAAATACTTATTTATATTTTCTCTTGACAGTTTAGTAATTTTATTTCAAATGAATTTTACAAATGAAATATTTAGATTCGAGACATAGGTACCAAGTTGATTTCAGTAAACGTTACATATTGCATGTTATATTTAGCTTGCTTAACTACATAGTACGGAATAGTAAATATTTAGAAATGAGACTTAACTTTGTAAGTGTATAAAGTTCCAGGTAACTGAATGAAGTAAATTCGTGGACTGTGAACTGACATGTCAAAGTTACTTTTGATGTTCAAAAGCTTTGTCAACAGTTCGTAAAACATCGCATACCTACTTTCAAGCTAGCCATACACGTACGGATGTGCCCGTCGGATCTGCCCGCCAGCCAATCATGATCATGTGTGGTGAAAAAAAAACCTGCACAGCCGGCACAGCCTGCCTGCGCCGCCCGTGGATCGGGCACGGGTCAAAAACATCCAAGCTTCAACCGTGCGCGTGTGGGCGACAACAGATGTGTTTGGGATCGGATGGCCGGTGTGAAAAATGTCCCAGGATAATTATTATTTATTTATTATTACTTCACCCTAATTGCGCGCAATCACTCTAATGGTGACCACGCGTTTTTGTCATTGCAATAGCATTTAGCGAAAATAAACTGTTTGCATAAGTTTTATAGAGCTTTATGCGACATGAACATATTTATGGAAGGTCATAGATAAGATTTTCTTTTTGTATTTGTAAAATAGTTCTTTTTTATAATAATAAGCTGGCAAACAAGCATACGACCCTACTGATGGTAAGCGGTTACCGTAGCTGTAGCGTATCATCACTCGCGCGTTGCCGGACCTTCAGAAATCTCGACAAACCCTTTTTGAAAAACCCCATGCTGTACTCCATTGGGAAAACCACGGCAGGCACCATCTCTGAGTAAATTTATAATGTTTTTTCTAGTATACTTCCCCCAAACTCTGTAGCGTTTTCTTTCTTCTATCCTACATTAAGCCGCCAAATATTAAAGAAAGAAAGAAAAAAAACATATTTATTGACCCACAATAAAGCTAAAGTTTGTGTAGAATAAGACATTGCAGACACAGACACACACACGGCCGTGACCGCGTGTGATGGATGCCTGAGACGGTCTGTCGGATGATGAGACGGATCTGACCCGAGACGTGCCCGGCAGGTACATCCGCCCGTGTGTGGGGAAATCACAGATCTGCAGGGCTATTTTAAATCGCTCGGATTCGATATCGGAAACGGAATCAAAAACTACCGAGGCGATATTGCGCAATTGCTTTTTTAATTTCCGAATTCGAATATTTTTGATGTTTCTTTACCGAAATATCAATTCGATTCATCGAAAAGTTTTCGGAAATTAAAATAGTAATTGCTGAAATTCGCCTCGTAATATTTTGAATCCGTTTCCGATATCGATTCCGACGTTTTAAAATAGCCCTGCTGATCCGAGACGTGCCCGCCGGACACATCCGTGCGGTATGGTTAGCTATATACGTACATCTGTGATACGTACCATACAATAGTCGATTCTACAAATTTATGAAATCAAATATTTGACTAATTGTATTAATTATCTAATTCTTCATAAAGCGTGATTGCACAAAATTGTTACATAATTAATAACGAAATATGTCCTTATTTCATATTAATATGTTTCATCGTTAATTTTAAATCTAATACGCAATTCATAGAAGAGCTAAATTCAAGAACAACCGCAATTTAAAACTATGTGACTGAATATTTACAGATCAAGCAACGCTTTATAAGAGGTACCAAATACTCGTGTGAATTAGTACCTATCTAAAGTTTACCGTTCGCTCTGTCGCTGGTAAGCTGTATACACACGGAGTATTTATACACCATAAATAAACTTAGATTATACCCGCATCTAGAATCCTGCAATATTGACAACAAATAATAGAACCTCTAGCACGATTTCAATTTGTTTCTATACCTCGAGCGTATGAGCTTAATACATTCTATTGATGAGTATTGACATGTGATTTCCGATATTAGTATTCCTTCTGCTAATCTTATATCCGAGTAGATGTAATAGGAGCTATCGTATAGCTTGATCAATATACTTAATTTACTAGAGGATAATGTGACTTAACGTGACCTCATTAGAGAGGATCCTATCTATAAACCATTTTTACACCTTTGTTTATCTTATCCTCATCGGCGAACTCTCGTATTATTTAGTTAATACATACAGATGATCGTTAATATACGCTATAACGAATTCCTTAAAATGTAGTATTTAGAACTGTAGTAGCGTGAATAAAATAATCTTGTTAATACATATGTAGGTATATTTCTATTATTATATGGTTTACAAATAAATGTAATTATCTTAATCCATACTTCTACAAATATTACAAATGCGAATGTGAGTTTGTTTGCTTGTCTGTTTTCACGCCTTAACTACTCAACTGACCAACACGAAATTTGGCATATTTGCCTGCCAAATTGCCTATGGTATAAGTACTTTTATCCCGGGAACGCGGGTGAAACCTCGGGGGACTGCAAGTATTTATATATTTCTAATGTTATGTCTCTAATGTCTCTGTTTAACATAGGATTAGACGGGCATATTTATTTTTGTTGGTTCATATAATATGCTTTATAAGCTTTTCCAGTATTGTCCACAGTGTTTATATTTCTTCGTTTTTCTTTAAATCGTAGCATATTAATCACTATAATTTTTTTCTCATTTTTCTCTTTTTGTTCTTCCCTTTAACAATAATATACTTTTTTGTAATCTAAATTTCTGACTATTCTCATATTTTTGGACTGTTTGTTGTGGACCTATTACCTATCGTCATTCTGTGTGTTGTCCTGAAATTAAATTGAAAGAAGGTACAATTCGGAACATAATTTTAAAAGTTACAACAAACATAAATTATAGCAACGATTTACATAACATACCATTTACGTTGCAAGTTTATCGTTGCTTTGATGCTGGCAATGGAGGGACGGTTGAACTACTTGAAAATAACAATTATTGGAGCGTGAGTTCAAAACAGATAAGTTCAGATTACTACAACAATGTTTTGATATTGTATTCTACTGTAGGATTTTGGCAGACGAGAGATAGCTTCAATAACATGACAACATAATTATATAATATTTGTTTCCAAAAATATTGGTGAAAACCCTAACCAAAACTTCACAACTTTTTTAATCGTAATAAACACAGATATTTAAAAAAGGCGGATGTATTCTCGCTAACAAAAAACTGTGTCGCTCAGAGTCGGCCACCTCGCTGTACGTACATGCCGGCACGCACACATTCACACATTAGTCGGCCATTACGCGGATAAACGTCAACAGAGTCAATACGTCTGCGGTACCGTAAAATATTAAAATACAGCATGTCTTGTGTAGTGAAATGGTGTAAAAACCGTACTGACCGGAGGAAAAAAATACCACGAATCACGAAAAACCAGGAATTAATAATTCAATCACTTAGTTTTGATTATATACATCAAAACAAATATTCATTCGCAGAACAAAATAATCTGTCACAAAGCCAGTGTTGCCAATATTCACTTGTGTAAATTACCCGAAATATGGGAATGTTATATTTTATGGTTATTATTAATACTATGTATTTTATTATAAATTGATTTTAAACTTTCGCGACTTATACACATACTTTATATCAGTGGTTCTCAGTCTTTTTTAGATAGTAACGTAGGTTGTAAAATATAGGTACTTATTGTATTTAAAATTAATGAAATTATTGGACTATCGTAATCAAATTAACTATTTCGAATTATTTATTTAAATAAATTTATTTTTTTAACTTGTCTTCCTGTATACCGCGTGATTTGGGAATCACCCGGTATACATTGTAATGTATTTTGGCCATAATATCGCAGAGACCCCACAGACGTTAACACGTCTACCGTTTGTAGTTGTGTGTACAAACTGTGTACACACAATTTGTACAGCACTGACACACAGTTTGTACAGGTTGTACAGTACAAACGTATCATAATCGGGATTATATCTATCATAAAACTGTGCGGTAATGGAAAGTAAAAAGCACTAGTGCGTAATAAGCTGCTTTAAGATACTAAAAATGTCACTTTACGAGCGAGTGTGTTGAAAAAACATTTAATGACTAAATTTTCATGGTTATTGAAGATGTCAAACATCGATATTTTTTTGCAAAGAACTCTTTAACGTTATGGAAATAGGCACGCCATTATTTTTATATTCGTATGAGTGTCCTCAATCGATGTATAAAGGTTACATCGAAAGCCGCAGCCGCCTTTAAAAAAAAAACGGCGCTTGATGAATATGCCAGACTGAACAAAAATCTTCGACCCCTTTTTTAGCGATCGGTTGATAGTTGAAGCATGAAACAGAACAAAAATAAAATTAACAAACAAACTCACTTTCAGATGTGTATAATATTAGTTAGGATATTTTCATAGCGAGATTTGGCCACCATTAACATTTTAAAATGATACGGTATATTCTGCCTACATTTACACTTAATTTTCATTTAAACTTGTCTACCGTTACATATTTGTCTGAGTATAATAGTGGTATAACATAATAAAAGAGTGGGTAAATTTAGCCTAGCATGGCAACCCTAAATATAATCACACATAAATAGTCGCCGCCATTACTGTTCCTCAGTTTTGTGATAGCGAGAATGCCGTCCGGGTTGTCTGTGGTAATAAATTAGTACATATGCATATCTGTAAAATCTAAGCAGGGATACAAAAGTGTTAGATTCTGAGCAATAGGCGCAGTCTTGCAATAGCTTCTATTCACGTGCAACATTATATTGGGTACAAATTAATAACTGCAATCAAGCACTATATCAAAGTTAAAAGTTGGTAACAAATGTTGCAACTTGGTACCGCGCTGCAAATTCTTCGTGTACATTCACAGCACACGAGCTTTGGAGACGACAAATATTTTCGTACAAGTTTGCTTGTGCAGCCGGTTAGTTCTAATCTTAATTTACAGTTCGCTTGGAGTAGTTTGTTCGCAGTAACAAGTCGCAAGTTAGTCTAGCGGCTGCGCGGGCCCGCTTCAGTCGCACTCGGTTTTCAGGTGAACTCTACAACAACTTGATTCCATACATTCTCGCTTTATTAGCTCTGAATTGGATTTCGCTTTGCTCGTGTGAATAGTGGCTCAACTTAATAATACGCTTTATCACTCTCCAATAGTCTCTCTGTAACAATTGCTCTATGCCTTTGGTTTGTAGTTGAGGAAAGGTGATTTATTTGTAGCCTTAGCTTAAAGTATATTTAAAGAATAATGGTATTTGAATACAGTAGAATCCGCCTATTCTGACTTCGTTTATGACGGCTAACCGTTTTTAGCGACGAAAATGCAAACAAAAGGTAGGTTTCATACAGACGTACTATGAAAACATACCTTTTTAGTACGCCTCTACGATTCCGGTTTAAGCGACGAACTGCTTATAACAACCTAACTTGCCAATTAATCGTCCATTAGAACGACCGCAGTGTTTTCTTTGCCTACGATACCTATGCACAAGGCCAAGAATTCGTTACGAGTTCTGAAATGACTTCTGTGAAGCGAAAGTTTTGCTCAATTAAAAAAAAACATTTTATATTACAACGTTCAGAAGCTGGTCAATCAAAAAAGAATTCGACGTGTCTCATTCTACAATATCCACGATTAATAAAAATACCATAGAAGCCCAGTTTAGCCCCATTGTTATTAATACATAAGTATGTATGTAATAAAAAACCACTTAAATTACTCAGTCGTTTTGTGCGTTTGTCCTGTTAGTACGACCAAATTTCGCCGGTCCCTTGAACGTGGTTACATCCGGATTCTACGTTACAATTTCTAAGATTAAGGTACCCTGTAGAAGGTACCCAACTGAATGGCTACCACCCTCAAGATGAAAATCTGTCGCCAAGAACTTACACTTGGAACTGGCTTTTTAATGGTCGACAGCATATTGGCGATTTTGTATTGCTCATATCCATAGATGACGGGGCAACTTGCCATTATGTGAGCTAACTGCATGCCAGCGTTCTAACATGGAAAAATAAAGAGTGTTCATTAAGTTTGAAATACATGTCTGCAAGTTAGAAAATTTTAAGGGATGTTTTCAAATAATTTAAGACACAACCATGTTTAAAAGTTGGAACAATAGTTGCAAAAACTTCATGAGAATCTAATATTCATAAATACATACTATGTACAGCGTAAACAACTGATTCAGTAAACAAGTTGCACTAGACAGTTTTAATTAATTCACAAAACGTATAATTTAAAACTTTACTGGATGGCTACCAAACTTGCTCAAGTTGCTAGGTCGCAGTAATTATTTTTTCCCTACACTATTATTATAATATCCTTGTATAAAAATGTTTGATACTTTCATTAAAAGTTTCCTACACTTATGTACTATACTATGTATTAAACTAGCAGTATTTAAATATGTTTTGAGATCTTGAAAATGGCTCTAACGATTTCGATGATATATAGGGTGTAATGGAAAGGGAATATATGTTACCGGCCAAACCCGATTTTAGGCTAAACTAGTTCAGCCTAGGCTAAACTAGTTTTCCCTATACACGATAGGATAAACTGGTATAGACTAGGTCAAACTGGTACATCCTAAGCCCGGTAGGAGAATCTAGTTTAGCCTAGGCTGAACTAGTTTATCCTATCTTCTTGTTTTTTGCATTTTTGTTGCAATTGCATGAAAAAATTGTGCTCTGCGACTCTAAGTGTCATCAGGCTAATTCAATGAATCATGATTATTCTTTTCTTTTAATACTAGAAATTTTAATTATTTCACTTACAAGTTTTCTTTACCTATTTTCCCTACACGTATAGAATAGGTGATACCCATTTATCCTGAAGTGTGGTAGGATAAACTAGTTCAGCCTAGGCTAAACTAGATTCTCCTACTGGGCTTAGGATGTACCAGTTTGGCTTAGTCTATACCGGTTTATTCTATCGCGTATAGGAAGAACTAGTTTGGCCTAGGCCCAACTAGTTTAGCCTAAAATCGGGTTTGGCCGGTAACATATACATACCGAAGGGGGTCTTCGGTATGTATATGTTACCAGGGGGGCTTAGTTTCAGCTAAAAATGAATTACTCAATATTTGGATTCAAGTTTATTGAATTAAAATCATAACCAATATGTCACCGGTCAATGAGGGTCATGATCATTTTTCGTTCCTTGCTAATATTAATATAAACTTTTATCTTCCGCGATCTGTGCGCCTAGTACCAAAAAAGTGGATTACTGTAATGTGTACCTGTATATATAGGGGGCGAAAAATCGAGTTTTAACGTTTCACGCAAATGGTAAGATCGGTAATTACAGCAGTAAATAAGTGATAGCCTGTGCGGGGCTATCGCGTAAGTCAATCTTATTGAACTTTTTTAAACTGAAATGAAACTGGTCTCCATTGAAATCCCATTATCTATAGTTTTATAACATTTAGACCTCAAGCCGGTCACCGGTCGAGCCAATGGATGGCTTTCTTCACGTTAAAACAATTAGTTCATATTTTGTCCGTCTAAACAGACGGACAAAATAGTGAACTTATCTTAGTGCGTAGTTTCTACGAAACGGATTTTGACTATCATTTAGGAAATGTCTTCCGGAAAGTTTATAATGTGTTTATATAATTACATTCCAATATTGACTTATTTCCTAACCAAAGATTTTCGGGCGCTTCATGGTTTACGCTGCCTGGCTAAACCAATAGTAGATCTACACACAGCTACAGCGACGGTCAAGGAGAACGCACGTAGAAGTCTGACCTCAGAACTCTAGACCGCTCGCTGTGAGATTGTTGGGAAGTGATTTTGACTTACAAAGCTTTTTGCCGATATAGTATGATGTAATTGGCCAGATTCGATACATTTGACTTAGATAAAAAAAAAACAATATAATAATAACATAGGTTGAAAAATCAATCTAAAGTGCTTATTACACCTTCCTATTTGTAGGATCCTAACTAGGATCCTAACTGGGATCGCTCTGACTAGGAAGCAGAAGCTGTTCTAACTGCGATTACACCTTCCTATTTCCTAGTTAGGATCCTAAAAATAGGACGATGTAATAGTTACTTTAATAAAACCTCGTTAACGGTCAGCCGCACGCACAAGAGCAGCCGCTTCGCGCCGCCGCGACATATACCTATTAAACGGCTTAAATATTAAGTAAAAGAAATGTGATTACGCAAGACATCAAGAAGAATATCAAAGCGCTAACAAATGTACCGAATGTGTCCAAATCGATCGGGCACTAACCTACTTGGTGCTTATATAAATAAACATAAAAGACGCCACATTAGTAAATTGCACCCGTGCGAGGCGGGGCGGGTTACTATAGTATTATAAAATTTATACTCCAAAAGTGCGCACAGTCTATGACAAGCTGACCTCTGAGCCTTTCTTACACTAAATAATGCATCGCGCATAAGTAAACATATCTTGTACCTACACAGATTTAGTGTCACCCAGTTAGCTAGTTAATAATTTCGCAGGTAGAGCGAGCGTGTAGTGAACAAACTGGAACTTCGTCAAAGGGAGTCGGCTAATTTGATTTCAGTGTTCGGCTGCCACAAGAGAGCTGTGCCGAGTTTGTGTCTATTGGACGTACGACACGCATTTACGAAACAATTCAACTGACCAAATCATAAATAGTTACTTCTATAAGCTTAGCAAGACTAGTTACATGTCTATAGATTAGAGACTGAAGTACGTTTGTATTTCAGTTCAGTTTGGTAACAAGGTGACCTTACTTACAAGGACAAATAATTGCATAGTGATAATTGGAGCAAAATCCATATTATTTGTTTATTCACGAATCAACATAGTCAATAAACACTGTTGTAGGTATATAGATATTTTATTTCGTGACTCTACGAACAACAATCAACAAATTAGCAGCAACGTTTAACGTTTCCCCTTTCAGTCGGTGGTGGTTAGTTACCTTCACAAGTAAGTATTATTAGATTGCTATTTTCGGATTCGAGGTATTTGGTGCCAGGATTGGTACTATTTACATAAAACAGTAAACAAATCATAGCAAATATACATTATTTTATTGGCGGCTAAAATATTATAGAGATTGGCTATGAAGATAAAAATAAAACTAACACAGAAAAAAATATATATTTAAATTAAACATATGGTAGACGAAGAGAGATTGGCAAAAATCTAAATATACCATTTGTATACGTAGCTGCGAGGCGAACAATCCATCGAGTCTGTGCACTTACTTGAGGCTTGAGAGGCTCATGGGCCCATGAATAAACCATCGGTTGAATGTGGAACTCGTGTCAAGTGCGAACGTGTTGACGGACGGCCCATCGACCCCGCACTGTTATTGCAACTGCTAAGCGAGCAACCCCTTCCCTTATTGTATAAATATTTGGATTTGGTGTCCAACTATTTATAAAGAGGTAAGTGTGGTTGTGAAAGTTTTCTGCGTGGATATTCGAGATGGATGAAAGCTTACGGGGTTGATTTATGTTTTTTTTAACCATTCGAAATTTTTATTATAATGACTACTAATAAGTCAATAAGCATAATTAGCTACAACTTGTATGAAATAATGTAAAAACATCTTTATAAATAATTATATTCATCGTCAATGTTGTGTACAAATCCTTACCAAAAATCTCACGGGATATTTTTTACAGCAAACTTTGTTTGACTTTTCCTCAATCACTTTCAAATTGTACCCTTATCGCCATGCCATTTTGGTCCTTATACACAGAGGTAAACATCCCTAATATTCGTAAATAAGAACGTTTCTTCGGTAAAACTTTTCTGGGTTTTGAGCTACCGGAATTAGCTTTGTTTGTAAAATTATACACCTTGGGGACCGAAAAATAAAATTGCTCATTTGAAGATTACTTTCTGGATTAATCAAAATTTAAAATGGGAAATAGCTTCGGCATACCATTTCGTCGTCTGCGGAATATCATCCTAGATGAAAATTACTCCATATTGAAGTCTAACCTAATAAATAAAATAAATAAAAATAATTTTAGGTCTGAAGCCAGCCTACCAACGAAGCAGTATCAGTCAGTTCATAATTAGTTTTTAAAATGAAACAACTAATATTCTAAATGCACCAATATTTTCTCAATCAATTTAACAAACACAAAACACGGTACGGAAGTTTTAACAGTGAAATCACTATTAAATCACAATATTCAATTTACGGCAGCTTTTGTAGACGTTAGTCTGAAATCGAGGGAACAATAAAACCGGTTTCAACTGAAGTTAAATTTCTCGTCGAAGCAGAAAAGCAATTATTTAAACTTGTTTGTATAAGAAGCATCTTCACACCCGTAATAGTGCATTTTAAAATCGATATTAAACACTTTGTTCTTTTCACGGGTTCAAATTAATTAACAACTTATATTTGTTATTGTTTTTCAATTAAAACAACGTGAGTTTCTGTATCAGGTATACATAAATGCACCTTTTTCCAACAATGTAACTGCTTTCATTTCTGTATAGGTAGAACATGTAGACAACATAGAAATATATTTTTTTAACCTGATAAGGTTAATACTCTAAATAATTATATATATCTGAAGTATTCCTATATTATTTTCCTGTTTTATTTGGTATCTTATTTATAAAGCAGCCTCCTTACAGCCAATCAAAAGTCTGACTTGGCCCAGATACGGCAAGCTTATTTAGCTACCTAAATTAAGGTATTCACTGCTCTAGAGCTTCATTTTATGTAGGTACTACTAAGGTTGATGCCAACAAGGCTCACAGTCACGTACTTTATAAGTATATATGTAGCTCATTTTTTTTTTTTTTTTTTTTTTTTTTTTTATTTTCAAGAGTCAACAAACAGTGTACACACTAAAATTATTAATAAAATGTATTAACAAAACAAACTTAACAAATGTGACACCAACCACGTTGACCACAAGTTACACTAAATACTTAGGCATAAAACGTTAGTTGAGTTAAACATGATAGTAAAATGATTATACAAATGATTATTTAAATACACAAATATTTGCATCACAAAGAGATATAAGTGCTGCGATAGGTACTTATCGTAGCACCATTAATCGGTGTAAGCTTCATCATTAGATACCTATGTAATTCAATCTGTATAATAGATGAAATATTCCAAGTAGCTTCAAAAGGTAGTACGAATATAAATGAACAAAAATAAAAACCCAATTAAAATGCAAAACAATAAGAAGGACATGCCAATACTAAAATATTATGTTTATGAAGGATCGCTATTACAGTTCATTAGCAGATCCAATACAGACCTCTTAAAACGACCCACACAATCCTGAAATATGTCTATATTGTTAAAATTATTATTATAGGAGCTTGTCATACGATATAGTGGTGATCGCTGACCGGCGTTGGTACGACAAGTTGCAATGTCAAACAATTTATGATAATTGCGTGAGTGAGTTCTATGTGGTACTTTATACCGAAGCTCATTAACCAACTCAGGACAGTCATATCGGTTATGGCAGAGGTCATAAAGAAGCATTACATCCAGATGCAGTCTCCTGGACTTTAAATCTAATAACTTATATTTGTTAAGCAGCTCTTCATAAGGTATGATACTATGACAACTTTTAAAATGCATGCAACGCAAAAATTTCTTTTGAACTCTTTCAATGTCTTTATTATAACATTGATAATGCGGGTTCCACACTGAAACGGCGTATTCTAACTGTGAACGAACCAGTGACTTATATAACAATTGATATGTTAATACGTTTTTGAAATGAGCGGAGGATCTAATAACAAAATTAAACATTTTAAACCCACGGGAAATTATATTTTGTACGTGTATATCTAAGGTCAACTTACTATCTAACGTAATGCCTAGATCCCTAATAACTTCAACTTTATCGAGGTTAGTATTACATAGTGCATATGTAAAATCACTTACTTTTCTCTTACGAGTAAAAACTATTGATTTACACTTATTAATACTAAGCGTAAGTTTATTATCCTCGCAGTACTTCGAGAAGCGGTCAAGATCATATTGAAAACTAAGGTGGTCCTGATAACTATTAATTGAATGGAAAATTTTTAGGTCATCGGCGTATAGTAGTATTTTACAGAATTTAAAGCACTTGTCTATATCATTAATATATAAAATAAAAAGTAATGGACCTAATATTGAGCCCTGAGGGACGCCTGAACTTATTGAAAACATGTCTGATTCATAACCATTAATAACCACCTTCTGGCAACGATTTGTAATGTATGACTTAAACCAGCGCCACAGATTCCCCCGAATACCGTTGAATGCAATCTTATCCAGGAGAATTTTATGATCCACTCTGTCGAAGGCTTTGCGAAAATCAGTATACACACTGTCTGTTTGCTTATTCTTGTCTAGATTCCTGAAAATTTCAGTTGTGTAAACTATTAAATTAGTAACGGTAGAACGACGTCGAACAAAGCCGTGTTGATGAGGGCTAATAATATTATGTAAGCTAGGATAAATGGCATTGTGTATTAGCCTCTCGAGTAGTTTCGACAGAGTGGATAAGATTGAGATAGGGCGATAATTATCTACATCTTTCTTGGATCCTCCCTTATGCACAGGTACTATACGAGCAATTTTCCAAATACGTGGACAAACACCCTCAAGTAAACATTGGTTAAATACATACTGTATAGGGAAACAAAGAGAATCAGCAGTTCGTTTAAAAAAATATGGTGGAATGTTATCGGTACCTGCTCCCTTGGTGGGATCCAGTCTACGTAGTTCCAATTTGACTTCATCAAGTGTTAAACGAACATCGCTGATGTTAACATCAGGTGTGTCACTTGAAACTTGTTCATTATCACCACCTACATCATATTCAACCGGAACAACAGAGGGTTCGTAAACTGAGTGAAAATAATTAGCGTAAAGATTACAAATATCCACGGGATCACTAGCTGTTTTTTCTTTATATTGGACGCAACTGGGAATATCATCCTTTCTCTTTCTATTTGCAATATAAGACCAAAAATATTTAACATTACTTTTAATACCTTTTTCAACGTTCCTTATATAATTTTTGTAACATACTTTGGAATTTATTTTTAGTCTATCTCTAAACAATGCAAAGGTCTCATAGTCTGACAAGTTTTTATATTTCTTCCATTTTATCCATGCCTTCGTTTTATTGTTAAATATGTGCCTCAATGATGAATTAAACCAGACAGGAAAACCCGAATTTGTAACTAATTTAGTAGGTATGTGTTTTGATATAATTCCATAGATAGTTTCGTAAAATACCGGGTGATTATGATTTACTTGGCTATTTTTTTTCTCTCAGATCAGAATCACTAATAGAACACATCTGTGCAAAAAAAAGAACCTTTTTTTTTCATAATTTTGTCGTAAGAATATCCGAAATACTCCACATTGCTGGATAACGTTAACAAGTAGATGACCTTGAACTTCAGCTGGTAGACGTCACCGGAACATTGAAATATCCTGCGGAAATACGTGAATTCTTTCGTAACGCACACTAGGTGGAAATTGTGTTTAATACCTACTAAAATTTCACCATATTATTTTCCATTTTCCATTCACAAAATTAAGTAATATCAGGAATAAACTCTTCATAATGTTGTTTACATTTCGAGTATTTTGATTAATAAAAACTGTCATTGAATCGAATCTGTCATTCATTAAAATCTTCTAAAATAAATTCTATTTTTCATTTTCACTAAGGAGGAAACTTATCTTTCAATAATTATTCACAATACATTAGGCAGCCCACACGCATCATACAATCGCCGGGCGACTTTATGTCGGAAAGAGAAGAAAACTCGAATGTCAGCTTTGTAAGCAGAAAACAAGATAGCTTTTTAAAACGTTTGACTTGGTTAATAAACCCTTAAAAGACCTATCCTAGAAATAAACGCTAAACTTGCCTATTTCGCTAAAAAGGTCTGATGTCAGTCGGTGGATTCAATGTTATAAGAGAATAAATTCTTTCGATTTGAGAGATTCAAATGTTCTTCGCATTTGAATTCCTTACTACCAAAGCAGTCGTTTTACAAAGCCGCTCTAAAGGCCTCAAGTCGGACTGAGAGACACTCAAATGTTCTTCTCATTTGAATTCTTTACTAACAAAGCACTCGTCTTACAAAGCCGCTCTAAAGGCCTCAAATCGGAATGACAATTGGTCTACCGATTGTCTGACGTGTGGAAGCGTCCTTATACGAAACCTCTCTTCCCTTCTCTTTTAATTACATACAAAGAATAAAAAAAAATTGCTACGACGTGTTTAGGTGTGCGTTCAGCTTAATACTTCATGGCAACCTATTTGAAAAATTTCTGATTATGAAAAAAAAATATTTTTAGTTGCGCACGCAGGTATTCGGTATTCTCTGGTTACTGGTTGCTAGGGCAACGTTTTAGAAGATCAACAGTCGTTTCTGGGTGATACAAAATATTTTTAAATTTAATTGAATAATTATGGAACTCTCTGGAATACACTATCCGTTTGATCAATGGAGGGCTTCTGCCTCACACAAGATGCCGCGCGGCGCCCGCCACCCCACCCAACTGTGCGTTTTGTGGTTGCAGATCACTGGAAGTGTGTTATTTAAAACCAAATAATAAGTTGTCAATAAACTGCAATATTCAGTTCAATGTGATTTTAAATTAGCCTTAAATTGGCCCTAAAGTTTTAAAGTGTTACAACGATGCATACGTTAGAATTGTGATACGATGAGTATGTTTGTAATTGAGTTACTAAAAAAGTGAGTTACTGTATTTTTGTGGCTTCATTTTATAAATTTTAAACGGGTAAGAATACCGAGAGTGATGTATAGGATATTTAATTTAGATGGTGTTCGTGTTTTCGTATACATAGGCAGTATCTAACATTCTCGGTTGTTGACAGCTATGTGACGTAGCGTATTGGCGCGCGGTACGACCAACGATTTCAGTAATTCTGAGAAAACTTTGGATCGTCATAACTTTATTTTTTTCTATAAAAATTATATCTAAAAATAAAACATGTATTAAGAGCCTAGTCCTCGAGCGTGGTAAAATTTCTCATAGAGCTCACACATCGACACATTCTGCCTACACAGATACGTCTCACAGTTATATTACACATTGCTTTGAGACAGACAACTATGATTTACGGTGCAATGGAATAATTATTTATACAGTGCGAGTTCGCGCCTGTAAGATTAGTAAGCATGTTATAGAAACAGCGCAATGTATTAGCTATTCACTCGCCGCCCCGCAGTTTGCGAGTAGCCGTGGTAAAAGAGATGGCAATATTGGCAATAGAAAAGGTTGGAGCCACAGTGTTCGCGTGATTCGTACTAATTAGGTAAGCAGTACCGGATCATTCTTGATATTTTTCTTTATTGAGAATATTGATTAACTGTGTTATTTTTATATCAATCTTAACAACTACTTTACCTTTACTTACTTAAATCCATATAGGTATATACAAAGAGAAAATGGCGTAATGACTGATCCACACACAGCTAGATCGTAAGGTCCAGAATCTTGAAATTTTTGCCACAGATTATTCTTATAACTTACTAGCGACCCGCCTCGGCTTCACACGCGTACAATGTAGTTAACTAGGTATTATGCTGTGTGGTGACATTGCACGCGCGCCGCCCCGCCCGCCGCACGAGCACAGTATGGCGAATACTATTTTCGGTACCTAATTACCCGACTGACCCGGAAGGAGGGTTATGTTTTTCGAGTGTATGTATGTATGTATGTATGTCTATTTCTTTGTGCCGCTCTGCAGCCTAAACGGCTTGATGGATTTAAGCATATGAGGTGTCGTTAGATTCGTCTTAACTGGGGGAGTGTCATAGGGTATATTATTTTTATATGGCGCCTAAGAATAAAAACATAGGGGGGGGGGGGTATTAAAAATAAAAGTTTCGTTATTATAACAATATGGGTATCAAATGAAAGCTTGTAAATAGACTATTCCATATATTTTTTACGTGTCTTTTACTTTTTGGTTTTTTCTATTGAAATAAAAAGTCATGGTAGTAAATCAAATCAAAATCATCAATACCGGTTTGGAAAGTTGCATTTGCTGAGAAATGCCGGTAATAAACTCAGCAATTACTATTTTTAACATTTTAGATTTATTACATAACTATATATGTATACAGGTCGTTGTTTTGGTCAGCGACGAGCGACTCAGGGTCGATAATACAAATGATACTGGTGCTAAAAAAAATATAAAAAAAATACTTTATTTTTTTTTAATAATAAAAATAAAAAAAATTAATTTTGAAAATCATGTAATAAGCTAAAGTGTAGACATAATACTCAACGGGAGTACGAGGGAGTAAAGGGGTGGGCCGATGGCGGCTTGCGCCTAGCTCTAGACTGTGCACGTGCCTAGTAACCATACTTTGCGGTAATTTTATTTCAAATTGAATAAGGTATTTCTCAACATATTTACAGTATTTAATGGAATTAAGTCCATTTTTGGGGAATATATATTTTGTACTACCGCTCCTGGGTCGCTTGTCGCCGACCAAAACAACACCCTGTATAAATGAATTAATGTTCGTTAGTCAAAATTACTGGTCCTAGATACTGGTCCGATTGCTCTCAAGATCGATATTTGAGAGTCACCGGGGTCACAAAACAAGAATCTATTCTCAAAATTTTGATAAAGTGTTCTCCATTTTGAACTTTTTAGATACTGGTTCGATTGCTCTCAAAATCAATATTTGAGAGTCCTCGGGGTCACAAAACAAGAATCTATTCTCAAAATTTTGATAGTGTCCGCCATGTTGAACTTTTTAGATACTGGTCCGATTGCTCTCAAAATCGATATTTGAGAGTCCTCGGGGTCACAAAACAAGAATCTTTTCTCAGAATTTTGAAAAAGTGTCCGCCATGTTGAACTTTTTAGATACTGGTCCGATTGCTTTTAAAATCGATATTTGAGAGACCTCGGGGTCACAAAACAAGAATCTATTCTCAAAATTTTGAAAAAGTGTCCGCCATTTTGAACTTTTTAGATACTGGTTCGATTGCTCTCAAAATCGATATTTGAGAGTCCTCGGGGTCACAAAACAAGAATCTTTTCTCAGAATTTTGAAAAAGTGTCCGCCATGTTGAACTTTTTAGATACTTTCAACATGGCGGACACTTTTTCAAAATTCTGAGAAAAGATTCTTGTTTTGTGACCCCGAGGACTCTTAAATATTGATATTGAGAGTAATCGGACCAGTATATAAAAAATTCAACAAGGCGGATTTTTTTTTACAATTTTGAGAATAGATTCTTGTTTTGTGAATCCGAGGACTCTCAAATATCGATTTTGAGAGCAATCGGACCAGTCTCTAAAAAGTTCAACATGGCGGACACTTTTTCAAAATTCTGAGAAAAGATTCTTGTTTTGTGACCCCAAGGTCTCTCAAATATCGATTTTGAGAGCAATCGGACCAGTATCTAAAAAGTTCAACATGGCGGACACTTTATCAAAATTTTGAGAATAGATTCTTGTTTTGTGACCCCGAGGACTCTCAAATATCGATTTTGAGAGCAATCGGATCAGTATCTAAAAGTTCAAAATGGCGGACACTTTATCAAAATTTTGAGAATAGATTCTTGTTTTGTGACCCCGAGGACTCTCAAATATCGATTTTGAGAGCAATCGAACCAGTATCTAAAAAGTTCAACATGGCGGACACTTTATCAATATTTTGAGAATAGATTCTTGTTTTGTGACCCCGATGACTCTCAAATATCGATTTTGAGAGCAAACGGACCAGTATCTAAAAAGTTCAACATGGCGGACACTTTTTCAAACTTCTGAGAAAATATTCTTGTTTTGTGACCCCAAGGTCTCTCAAATATCGATTTTGAAAGCAATCGGTGCAGTGTCTAAAAAGTTCAACATGGCGGACACGTTTTCAAAATTTTGAGAAGATTCATGTTTTGTGATCCCGAGTTCTATCAAATACCTTTTAGAATTTTATTATGTATCATCATATATTTCCGGTCGGGCTTTAATAATAATAATTAATAAGAAATGTAAAAACATTGAATAAGTTAGTACAAATACCTAAATTAAATAAAATCTCGTACCTTGATAAATCAATAAATGTATTTTCTTTCTTTATTTTACCTCAGCAGTCACGACCTACCTTTATGTCAATGACACAAGACGGTGGCGACCTTCAGCGAGCATCAAAGCGACGTACTCTCACTTTGGACTCGAGGAGGACACTGGATGATTTTTATGCGCGCATTCGAATTTATACAAATTCAAAATATGACAACCGCTCCATAGTAATTACTATGGAAAATGGCGCACGGTTTTCATGCAAAAGCAAAGAATATTTTAATATTTTATGGATTGATATTGTAAAAAACTGAAAAGGTAGCGTTGGGGTTCAACCCTTTTGTGTTTTTATTTAACCACTAAGATTTTAGTCAATTCATTCGAAATACTATAAATGTTGCAAACAGCAAAGGTATATTTTGTGGTTTTGAGAGATTTTATCGAGTTTTTTTGTTGGAAATGAAGGATTATTTCACAAATATAACGTGATAACATTGTAGGTATACCTTTTAAGATTGTAAAATGCTTTTTAAATGTTTTTAAACGTACGATATCGAAGATTTTTCTTACAAACCGTAACAGTCGTTTTGGCAGTTTTCAAGGACTACACTCTTAAAACTTGACCGTTATTTGAAACCTTATAAAATGAGATAGGCCTTCCTTGTTTTCTGCTCTAGACTTCCTTCTTTGTCTACCCAAATATTGCCGTCTCGCTCGCACATCTCCCCACTATCCACCCAGGCAGAGCGCGAGCTTGAGCCACGCGCGCTATCTCGTCATTGGCGTCCTGTTTTCTGCAACGGACCGTTGTGCCTAGCCTAGCCTAGGCACTCGTAAGTTATTTGTATATTTTATATACCTTTGTTCCTTCTTAGTTTATTAAAATAATAATATAATGATTTTAACGGTGTTACCGTTCGATATTTTAATTTAATTTTGATATTTTATGTTCATGTCTTTGAACAGCTAATTCTTAAACTATTTAATCTACCCACTTTTTATTGATAATTTTGCTTCTATTAATTTATTATCCTTGGTTTTTCCTAGGTTAGTTCCTGTTTTGTTCACAGTTGAACATTAATATTTAAATTACATCAAGTGCTAACTGTATAAATCACAACGAGCGAATAGTGATAACGGACATATATCTGATTCTCGGATCGATAATAAAATTAATAATGACCGCAGGCGATGTTAAGGTGTCGAAAACGTTAGCAGTGCCGTCTAAATAACAATTTATTATATAGTTAAATATTTTTAAGAAATTTGCCGCTGTAACAACTTTGTGCTAGCTTGTGTGTTACTAGTTACTTAAATAAACCTCTGTTGAGGATCTTGCAATGAAGCGGTGATTAAAAGTGAAAAGTGAAAGAAGTTGATTGATAATAAAAAAGAATTTAAAGTGTTATGTAGTTAATTAGAATTATTACAACTTATTTGTACTGAAATTATTCAAATGAGGAATTGTGATCCGCTAACCAGAAATTTCGCCTGCCATTATTGCTAGTCTAGTTACAGTGCTTAAAAAAGTTTAAACATTTTTGCCTCTAATAAAAAGGATCAAATGCTCCTGCTTAGCAAGCTAGTCTGATCCATACACCAACCCGCGCAGGGCCCGGTGACTCAAAACATACCCGCGCAGGGTATTTTCGTGGATGTTGTGCCCGTACGCACATTCCCCATTATTATTAGCCCCGCGCAGGGGCAGTGACTCAAATCATACCCGCGCAGGGTATTGTCTTAGAGCTTGTGCCAGTACGCATATTCCTTATTATTATTAACCCCGCGCAGGGGCAGGTGACTTAGAACGTACTCGCGCAGAGTATTTGCTTGGATGTTGGGCCGGCACGCACATTCCCCACTATTATTAACTCCACGCAGGGGCAGTCACTGAAATGTACCGGTGCGGGGTATTTATTCTCTTGGATGTTGTGCCCTTACTCCGTATGCACATTCCCCGTAATAATCAACCCTTTGCAGGGGCAGGTGAGTTGAAATATACCCTCGAGTGTGTTCTTTTGAGATGTTGTGCCAGTACTCCGTATGCACATTACCAATAATAGTCAACCCCTTGAAGGGGCAGATGAGTTGCAATGTAGCCTCGTGAGGTATTTTCTTGGATGTTATGCCTGTACACACATTCCCCATATTAATCAACCGCTTGCAGGGACAGAAATGTACCCTCGCAGGGTATTATTTTGGATTTTCTGCCCGTACGCACATTTTCCATCATAATCAACCTCTTACAGGGTGACTTGAAATGGACCCTTCAAGTATGGTTTCAAATACATCATGTCGCGCCTGACGCATATAAATCTTTGCGTGACCTTAGAATACACTCTCGCAGGGTACTACGTTTGGATGGTGTGTCTACGCACACTAACGATGAAAGGATTAAAAAGGCAGTGTGGTGTTTGAAAACCTATTTTGCATTTCAATTAAAAATTAAATGATCCTGCTTTAGAAACAGGTCAAAGCAGATTTTTACTCTATCCCTGCCTCGTAGGGAAAAGGGACTCGAAATATATACCCTCAACGCAGGGTACTTTACCTAGATATTGTGCCTCTTCTCACAATCGCCATCTAAACCCATGCAAGAACAGGTGATTTGAAATGTTCTGTCGCACAGTCTCTAATATAACCACCCACATGGGAATAGTTGGTTTTTAAAATGTACATTTGCAAAGTCCTATGCCGAGATGCCTCTACGCATATTTCCCATCATTATCAAATCTCACAAGGGCAAGTAACTGGAAAATGTACCCTTACAGCGTACTCTTAAGTACTTGACTTGGAGGTTGGTGCCCTTACGGACTTGTTCTTATATATTTATCCCTCGCAGGAGTCTTACCATACTCGTTTTTTGCAAGGTGCTTAAAGATTGACATTTAATAATTTCAAAGCGGGACAATAAATTCTATTCCACCAGCAGGGTGACATCTAAGCACCCCCGGTTTATATACTGAAAATAATATAATACACTGTCGATGCGTATTGTTTTACTAAAAAACCGTTGGTAATGTCAAGTCATTCGGTTCAGTACTGTGGTATCAGATATCCACCCGCACCATTGAACATTGTCTGCTGATGCTAAAAAGTGGTGAATCTCAGTTCTCAGTTTAAGTGTATTCCGAACCGGTGGTAAATTCAACTGTATGTAACAAATTAACGTTTATAAGTGCCTTATCAGGACCTAAACTGAATAAATGACTTTTTGATTTTGATTTGATCTCACTGACCTATTATAACGTGTGATACGAATTAAATGTTTACCGTATCGCTGATTTATTTCAACCCGGACTGGTTGTGCAAAATTCAGATCTCAGGCATGTTTTCACTAGTAAATGTGAGCGACGCACATACGAATCTATGACCAATAATGGCAACTATATTATACATAGATAACTTGCCTACCTTTCGGTCTCAGCCAAAAGTTTTTTGCTTAATTAACCAATGGGGTAACAAGCATATAGGGAATAAGGAATACCTATTATCGATTATTTGAATAACTTTCTCCTGCCTTCCAAGGTTTTAATTCTAAAACAAGAATGAATAAAATTGTGCTACAGAGGCTTACACTATGTTGACAAATTTACCCACCCTCGCAGGGTTTTTGGGGGTTCAATGGAATACTAGAAATATTATTGATTTTCTTTCAAAATCACCTTAGAGCCTAATCGGTCTATTGAACTTATCGAGCTTGGTAATATCCCAAAAGAGTCTGCACTACCGTGATTCAGCATACTTTTTTGATTCAACTGCAATCGCAATCTCATTTTCTATTGAAATTTATAATCAGATGAAGCCTGTAAGCGCAATACACAGTCGAACAGTTGTTTAGCCAGAAAAATGTTGCATTGCAATAACAAAGCACTCCTCGCTATCTCGAAAGCATGACAATATCTAAATTAAACGTCACCTATGTGCGGAATGAGAGTGACAATCATCTGATGAACCGTATCATCGTCATATGAATGTAACATTCCAATTTCTTTCATATATTAGATTAGATCCTCGTCTATTGTTACTGATTACCAACTACTGCTAGAGGAGCACTTACACAGCGGATATGCCTGCACAATAATATGGAATGTACATAATTAGTTGAAAGTTTTGTATTTAGACTAAAGCATGAATAAATGTTTTACGAAGAAAAAGCACCTTTGTTCCACGTGGAATTACCACCTAGCATAACATTACCCTCTATCTTGTTTAATCTCTAAACTGCTACCTCAGCTAAATTGGTTCGAAACAAACTTTTAGTAACTAATTCCTCGATAGTATTTCGGAGGGCAGACCTCAAGTTCAGAGCTTTGACAGTCCCATTCACGATACAGCGCTATCGATAGATACATGGACGGTTTTTCTACCTCCAAGTAGGATGGTCTGGAATTATAGAAATATAAGTATTGGATTGCTTGTTGTAACCATGGCATCTTTGTTGAAAAATCGCTTCTAACCGTAGCTTGTTTGAAATAAAATGAACAAACTTAAGTAGTCCATTTGTCACAATGACTCCTGTACTAATAAAGTTATTAACTACTTGCTTCTTACACTTAGATGAATGTTCATTATGCTGAATAAGTCAGTGGTATCAAATGTATGCAGTTTTAGTTCTCATGTGTTGGTTGGACATATTTTGAGATATATTGATACGATAGATAGTCGATTGACTCGTGTAATTTTTAGAAACATATCTAAAATTTAAGTAACGAATTTTGTATATCCAGACCGACACAGCGTTGTCTTAATTTTGTAATGTGTTAAGGTTGCCTTCAACTTTGTACCTTTGTGTAAGTACCCTTGTACCTACATGACTTCACTTTCCAGTTTTAGAACAAGTAAAAGTTATGTTATGATTTCTGGTTAATGTTTATGCTGTAATGTTGCTGGTGATTATAGCAAGATACCACATGTAAGTAAAAATGTACTGTATGTAATTAACGTTTTGATTAGAATATATGATGTACCTACACGTGTCGGAGAATAATAATGTCGGTAGGTACATAGACTATAGCAAAACATATAGCTATACATTACTGTGTGTACAGATTGTATTCGCCTTTTATACGATAAACGTAACACAGCAAAATCCACCAACTATTGACAAGACCTGCCAAAGCTGCATCTTTAATAGGGTGCGAAATAGAATAATTCATCGTTGGTGCTGGCATAATCAGTTCAGATCCACTAAATCTGGTCTCATGCCCATTAGAGATCTGCAACCCTTTCAGACAGTTACCATATAGCTGATAATAAGCCACTAATCGCGGGATCACATTATCTTCGCATGATTAATTAAATACTTGAATGTTGCTTTTCAATCACATACGATACATGTTTTTATGCTCATCAATGATTTGATTAAGATCTTTGCTTCTAGCCATTTACACCTACATATTTCGTTTGTACTTTATAAATAAAATTACAGTACCTCGCACATCTTAGTATTTTTGATACCTATTCTCTCTCACGATACCTTCAGACTTACACAGAAGTCTGTACACGTATGACCTATACTGGAGAAATCACAGGTACCTACCTATGTCACAAATAACTTTATGCTACAAGCATAAAATCACATTGGCATCCACACTTTCACCAGGCGAAAACAAACACGTCTCATTTTATAAGGTTTCAAATAACGGTCAAGTTTTAATAGAAGCGTTTTACCTGAAAATAAAACGCATATTAAATACTTACCTTATTTGAAACCTTAATTTTTAGTTCTGCCTGGTATTTCGACTCAATGACGAGATAGCGCGCGTGGCTCAAGCTCGCGCTCTGCCTGGGTGGATAGTGGGGAGATGTGCGAGCGAGACGGCAATATTTGGGTAGACAAAGAAGGAAGTCTAGAGCAGAAAACAAGGAAGGCCTATCTCATTTTATAAGGTTTCAAATAAGGTAAGTATTTAATATGCGTTTTATTTTCAGGTAAAACGCTTCTATTTTTTATTTTTTATTAATGAGAGACTCCTTTAAAATAGCTAAGTAATTCAAAATCACCCTGTATATTAACAGCACATTCAGATGACTTATTTTTAAAGAGCGTGTCCCAGTCTATATTCACTATACTGTCATTTATTATTTGGTAATCCGCTTTGGTGAAACAATATTTAATGTGCGATTTACGTACCATATTATGTCTCAAATTGTTTTCGATGGGGACCGTTGCATAAAAGGTAGGATGATATTCATCTATTGGTACTAACGGCAATGGAGCTGGTATTATTTGGCATTGTATTTTATTTGTAATAAATAAGTCAAGAATTTTATTATTTTTGTTTCTTACGTGGTTAAGCTGATAACTATTAGTACTTGACAAAAAATCAATCAAAGTATTAATGGATCGACACGCCGAAGAGGATTGAATAGCTTGCATGTAAGTTTCTTGACGACTACGTTGCCAGTCTATCGATGGCAGATTAAAATCTCCGATGACGAAAAAACTATTATCGGTGTTGAAATCGTATATATTTTGTAAGTAATTTATATAAGAAAGATATATATCATCTCTTTGACCAGGCGGAATGTACACTGCACATATAGTATAAGTGTTTGTCATAAATTCGAGTTTAACCGCTACATAATCGATGATGGTAGCAGGGAGAGGTGCCTTAGCGGGCGGAGCCGGGGGTGGGGGTTCTACAATGTGCACGCGCGCCTCCGCGACGAGCGAGCGCTGCACGGCAACAAGCACTCCTCCGCCGTCCCGCCGGCCGGTCGCTTCACGATCCCTGTCACATCGGAACAAAACATACCGCGAATCTATCAACTCATTGTCATATATGTCACTAGTTAACCATGTCTCAGTTAGAATAATAATATCATAGTTGTGCAACAGGATATTCATGTAAAGTGTATGTAGTTTTGATCTTAAACCACGACAGTTCTGGTAATAAAAGGTAATTATGTCTTTATCCATTATCAATAAAGACAGAAGAATATAAGTTAAAATAAAAACCAAAACTGTCGTGATTTATTTTCAAGGTGATAAACAGTGATAATATTTGCACAAACCATTGTCGATATATGAACAAATACCCGCACAGTGCATACCCACTTATTATTTTATATATGAGTTTAGCTACTGAGTTATTAGTATTATTGCATTGATTGAAAATTACAAAGACATTGTGACAAATAGTGACAAACGGGCTGCGATTTTTATTCTTTTGTATAAGTTGACATAGCTGCATATTATATTTCATTGATAAAAATGTGATTATGGAAGACTGCATCTTTTTACAAAGTCTTGATGTTGCTGTATGAGTAGTACTTACTAAGTAATAGACCCCATCCCCAAAAATGAATAAACCAGGAGCAGTAAAATAGGCAAAACCGTATTGAATGTAGGAATAATAATACCCACAACAAAAAAACACACATAATCCAACACCATATATTTTATAAACCTGCCTGGGAACTAAGTAGTATAAAAGAAGACATCAATTTATTTTAGCTAAGTCTTGCGAGCCTCGTATTGCTATTACGGGGGAGGTATCAGACTGGCGTACTAGGATGGTACCGTGCTTCACCCATACATATTTATACTGATGGGCCTTCGCGGCCTCTCGGCATTCACGAAACAAAATCTTATTGTTCAAAGTGAGGTGTTCGTTAGCATAAATCTTGTTACACGGGCCTGATATTGCAAGTTGGGCCGAGTCAACACCCTTCTTCATCCTAAACGCAGCTAAAAAGTTATCACGCATCAATCTAGATGTTAACTTAACAATTACGTTCTTAGGCCGTGCATCCTTGTTATCAGCGTGCGGCACTCGGTGAACTGCCAAAATGTCCCGCTGCGGGATTTCACAGCCAATGATCGTACCGATTTGCATTGTTATTGAAACCAGGTTTTCACCTCGTTTGTCAGGAAGGTTCACGATTTCGATATTACAAGCCCTGGCCAGTTGCTCCATTGTCGTTATTTTATACTCAAGTGCACGAACCCGATCAGGTGTATTGTTGTCCTGGTTAGCACGATCCTCTAAAGATTTTAATCGAGTATCAAAGGAATTTTGTCGCTCCTCGGAACTATGAATTGATTTATCCATGTCAGCCAGCCGTGAATTAACTTCACCCAACAAGTTTTTAATTGCAATATTGTCATTACTATTGGCCGTCACAGCTAGTGTTATTGTTTTTAAGCTGTCCACAATACCTGCTAATTCGGATGACAATACGGATTTCACACTGTTCGTTACCAGGTCCTGCATACGTTTATCCATAATATGTTCAGATAGCCATGAATCTAGGTCATCACGTTCATCTGGTTGTTTACGTTTTCTCATGCTCACAAATTGCGAACTCAAGGCGGACACATCCGGATTTGATGGGAACTTGGTTGTAGCACAGGATGTTGAACTTGGCGTTGGTGTCACAGGTTGTGATGCAGGCGGGGTACGCTGCAACGACATCTTCAATGGTACTTGAATTGAGGTTTCGGGTAGTATAAGAATCGGGTATTTTGTTTTCACTCGGCCTCGCGGGGGTGAAGTAATCTAAAGGTTCCCTTCAGTTACTTCCAATAGATGCGGTGCGTGAACGAGAAAGCAACAACTCGGCTTTAAAAACATAAAGATTCACTACACGCTAGAAACGCACTTTATACGCAAAACCGTAAGGTGTAATTAGCTTGCACAATTTGATTTCTTTTAACATGACACAAGTACACGTCTAATCTCAACAACGTAACACGACGAATGGAGAAGATCTAATTTTTACTCATTTAGAAGTAAAAATTAGATCCTAATCATATACAGGGTGTTGTTTTGGTCGGCGACAAGCGACCCAGGAGCGGTAGTACAAAATATATATTCCCCAAAAATGAACTTAATTCCATTAAATACTGTAAATATGTTGAGAAATACCTTATTCAATTTGAAATAAAATTACCGCAAAGTATGGTTACTAGGCACGTGCACAGACTAGAGCTAGGTACGAGCCGCCATCGCTCCACCCCTTTACTCCCTCGTACTCCCGTTGAGTATTATGTCTACACTTTAGCTTATTACATGATTTTCAAAATTATAATTTTTTTATTTTTATTATTAAAAAAAAAATTAAGTATTTTTTTTATATTTTTTTTAGCACCAGTATCATTTGTATTATCGACCCTGAGTCGCTCGTCGCTGACCAAAACAACAACCTGTATAAGTATATGGAACGAAAGCTGTAATTTTAAAAGATCTTCCACACACAAAACAAAAAAAAGCCTTGCTGAATTTCTTGCCGGAGTCTTCTCAGTTTAAGTATATTTCGATTCAAATTAACGTTCATAAGTGCCTTAGGTATCAGCTTTGGTATTCTGAAACGTTTTTGACGGCAACCGACGACAACACATGACGTATTCCGTTGTGACGGTTAGTCCGGGAGGTAGTGTTGCAAACACAAAAGTCATAGTAAGCCGGCTGACGTTGAAATGTATAGTTGATCTTATATGACTAATAAGTGAACCGACCGTCTGCTCAAGTAAGTGCTCAAGTCTACCACATCCGTCGTCAGCCACTCCCAGTAAAAAAAAGACATAGTACGCCGGCTCAAACTTGTTTCATAAGTATTTGACATCATACTGAGCTGAAAAAAAATCGTCTACTGCATGGTGGAGGGGGGAACACGCGTCAGCTGCTCGCATGAATTTTTTAAAAAAAAAGTTTACCCCTTGCGTAACCTTCCAATCCTAAACCCACCGCGGGTGCATCGCTGATGCGTGGTTCACTTATTAGCCATTCAAGATCTATTGAAAAAGATGGCCATCGATCGGCGTATTAATACTACCTAAAATGCATCAGTACCTCCCGGACTATTGCATGTCGAAACAATTGAATACTTGAATTGGTCAAAAGAATTAAAATGGACTGGAAGGTGTATTGTAAACATCAACTGCGCTCTGCGGGTGGATTTGCGCCCATATTTTGAAAATATTTAAATAATTAACTTTTTTTCACAAATTATGTTTAATAACATACTCGTATGTAGGTACATACTACTAATTTGACGAGGTATTTTTTTATAAGGAATAATAAAAATAATCCAGATATCAAAGACTTCTATCTAGAATTTGTAAGAATTTTAGCATTTCCAGTAAATAAAAATGCATTGACTTTTATAGTGCTGGGCACAATTTAATCAATGTTTATTTCAACGAGAATAGTAAAAAAAATTACTCGCCAAAAGTCTCAACTGTTGAGCTTGATGACGTTTTTCCAAGATATCTTCATCATTGGCTGATTTAAGGATGCCCATTATATGATTTATCCGAGCCGCAGACATCTGAAATATGTATACCAACTCTATAACCACTATAAAAGTAGTATCATCATCATATTCTGTCACGAGATGTCCTCTGCTGAATATGGCCTTTGTTCTCCATTGATTTCGACAAAGAACAGTCTTGGATTTATAATAAATAATTTATAATAAAACATACTTACTTTAAATATCATAACTTTACACAGAAACTATCATAAATGAAAGTGATCCACAAAGTGACAGGTTTTTTTTTATAATGGATACATAATACGACCTTAATAGGAGCTTCCTAAAATTAAACATTAATTAATTGACCAATTGAAAAATGTAGCACCGCACTACGAATGTATAGAGAATAGACCGCGTCGACGGACGTCGTCGTCGTCAGCTGTCAAAAAAATAACAGAATTGCACTACAGGGCCTAAACTGAATAGATGCCTTTTTGATTTTGATCTAAAATGTTAATTCAATAAAGGAACAACTATTGTATTTTATTACGTTT
The DNA here is from genome assembly GCA_951394255.1 of Polyploca ridens. Classification (NCBI taxonomy): domain Eukaryota; kingdom Metazoa; phylum Arthropoda; class Insecta; order Lepidoptera; family Drepanidae; genus Polyploca; species Polyploca ridens. Next base: position 7,684,372 of record OX596259.1, on the reverse strand, counting down.
ATGTGTAATTATTAACTGTTAACATTTCAATAGCAGTCCTAAACCAATAAATGTATATTACTTACAATAAATATAAAAAATAATCTTTATATAGACAAAATCTTTTGTGATCGGCAAGTTTCCCAGCGGGCTGGCAGTATTTCCTCCTTCCTGGGATGGCCAATTTAATGCATTGGTTGAAAAAGCTGTCCGCCCGCCCGCGCCCACGCGTTTCTCCCATGACAGAAAATTATCCTATATATTTCTAATAGTATGAAATTTTCTTTAAGCCGATTTTGAGGGTTGAAAAATCGATTTACCTAGGTCGTATTTACGTAGTAGTTTTCGAGCAAAGCTCGGCGACCCAGGTACGGGTAAAATCAGTAATGTGACTGCAGCATGTATATTTTATAAGCGATAGCTCAGTAGTAAAAGCATTTAAATTCCATCTCTTAGGTCGTGGTTTCGATCCCCGTTATGGTTGAATCTTTTATATTTTTTTAAAACGTTCAAAACTCGATCATCTAGATACTAATATTATATTATTAGACAAGTACTGGAATTATTTTTGCCATAAAATTCTATTGCTTAAGCGAGTGTTTGTATGACTTGCAAATTCACGCGTTGATAGATAAACCATTGAATGATTAAATATCAGTTTTTAACAAAAATATTTTCACAAAGAGAATGGCAAAGCATGACGCAACGTCGGCTCGTTATCACATTTCAAATATTTTTATTCAATGAAAGGCAAAGTTGCAGTTTGCATAAGGCCATACATATGCATGAAGTGACTGTCATGGTAGCGCGCCCGGCGCATGTAAATTCAATAGGCGATGCGCCTGACGAAAATAACACAGCGGAAAACAGGGCTGTGACAAATCCGTTTCATATAAACAACCGAATGATTCCGCCATCGAAATATAATGCAGAAATAAATTTACCTGTTATAATATTTTGCGACTAAACAATGAATCATATAAACATAATCCAAAACCAAAATAGTATATTTATAAAATGTAAAGAAAAAAAATATAAATTAGTTGATTAAATCAAAATGAACATGAATGATTATAATTAAAAAAAAATTAACCAAAAATCAAAATTAAAACTAAAAGACGAAACAAATAGAATATTTGTACTAAATCGCTGTCCCGCGGATGTGTGCTAAGAAGACTTACCACGCTGAATTCTTACCACAGACATCGGAATAAATAGGTAAATTCTTACATTACCTGCTATAATTTTACCATAAAATTATAGTAATTTAACAACGATATCTATATTTTCATAACGTAGTTTTTTTATTTCAATAATAAAATCTCTTTCTCTGTTATTTTGTTACTATTTTATTTTAATTATTTATTTGACCTAACTGCTTACTGAGGTACAGAAGTAAATAAAGAATAAACATTATGAAAAGCCAATTACAGGTTTTCTAATACATAAATATCTCTATTTACAACAAATATGTACAAAATACAATCTATATATTAATAGAAAATTTCCTATTCCATTAATAGAAAGTCTGCCGCTGCTTTCAATTAAAAGCAAGGTTCCCAGAAGGCGGGCAGTGTTTCCTCTTTGCCAAGCTGACGCGTTGGCGGAAAGAGCTCCCCGCCCGCTGGTCTCCGGAGGTCTCGATCAATTTTGATGAAAAAGTGCGAGCAAAACGGCGAAATTCAGTCTCCCACGATCCCATGGTCTCGACCGCAAAAGGCATAAATAACTTAAAAAATAAATTGGAAATGAACTATGCTTAAAATTTATACTGTGAATTTATAACGTAGTTTGCTTTTGTAATGTCTTAATTATTATTTTTATAAATAGTAGAGTAATTATTGATACCGGAAACCCAGCGATCTCGCAAATTTAGCCTTGACGGGTTAACAAGCATGTTGACAACACGTAAACCTTGTACACCCACAGGCATACTAACGGCTTTTCATCAAAATATCGTGTACACGTTACCAGACCCTTTGTTGTTCGTACAATGTCGTTACCTTGTTTCTTCTCAAAGAAATAGTCATCGAAAGTCTTCAAGTGACCCTTGATGTTAACTTTGAAGTTGGCTTTTACTTTTCTATTGGCTTACGAGGGACCTTTTTGTGCAAATCTTTTCACACGGTGACATTGGTCTTTAATACAGGAATAGGCACACCAATTGCGGATGTATGTTAAAAACCATTCTAAATTGGCTTGGTATCAAAAGTATTCGAACGCTCTGTATTTTTCATAGGTCATAATCCTCCAGCTTTCTGTATAAATTCATCTGCGAATACAGATTAAAATACACGCCACTTTATATGAATACTGAAATAGAATTGAACACTCAAACTGAATGGAAACGAATGGTCAAAAACAAACCGATCAATCACTTCTTTGTTTTGGTTTTTTTTATTTGTGTTTTGTGTAATTTTAAACTTTCAAATAACGCATTCATATAAAATAAAACATTTAAAGAGCGTGGTCAGTCAACCAAGCCAATTGGTAGCCGCCGTGTACCCAGACATAAAATCAATTTCTTCTGTATATTTTGTGAATTCATTAAAATTGAGTTTGCTATTACCACAATTTTACGATTCAATATATTATTATGAGGCCTGTGTTCTTAGAGAGTTCTTAATTCTCTAAGCCTATGTTTAACCACAATCTCAACATAGTATGTGATGATGTGGCAGAAGCCTAAAAGACAACTCTAGCTCTTAAGTACAGCCACCGGAACAAACCGGTAGGTGCTCGGCGACATATTCTGAACTTGAAGGTGGTAACCAGCCAGGTGGGTGGGTACCTACTACAAAGTGAGTACATTCCTCATAACATTTGTATAGATAGATTTTGCGAAAGGTAATAATAATAAAGGCGTAATTTTACTGTTACCATATTTAAAAGAACAAATATATTCACTCATACTGTTCAAAAATGATAACCATTTGTAATAAAATTAAACATTTATCAATGCGAGAATAATAAGTAATTCAATCCAAAATTTTCCATGAAACTTTCATATTCATACATTTAAGAAATTATTATCACTTTAAAATGTAGGCTATCTGCATACCAAATTTCATCGTAATCGGTTAAGAAGATAAGGCGTGAGACCGTAACAAACTCACATTCGCATTTATAGTATTATAGTAAGAATTCCCGTCTACGAGGATCTATTAGGCACGTTACAAATAGTAATGGGTTCCATATGAACAGCGCTTACGAAGTTAGATAGGAACGCATGCAAATGTCGTAGCTACTGGTAACCTGTTATAGCAGCCTGTTGACAAATGAGTGTGGTGCTGCTCCTGACAGCGCTGTGGACGGCCACCGCGCGCCTGAATTATGTGCCTATCGAACCTGGATCACGGAAACAATTGACGAGACAAAATATTGATGTTGACTTCTTCTTTCGAATAATATACAACTTGTTTTTAGTATACCGGAGAACTGATACCGACAAGATTGCAGTTTCATAAAACGATGTTATGGTTGTCAAAATAACGTTTTTATATACAAAAAGAGCTAATACTGTATTTAGATTAGTTATCTAGGTATCGCAACAATCAAAAAGTTCGATATTTATGATTTAGACGTCCCTTTTGCTTTAAAAATAAGTATTCATGGTAGGCACAATCGTGAGGAGTTTCCCTTCGCTCTTTTTGTAATGGTAATTTAATGTTTTTTGTTCCATAAATAAGAAATCTAACAAATTATGAATCAATTTGTCCGTAGAAGATCTGCGCCGCTTTGTGATCGTAACCTTTTATGACAATATGACATATTATTGTAAGATTTTTTGAGATAAAGATATACTTCAAAATTATAAAAATAAAAGCATGTATTTATAATGTTTTGGAAAAAATAGCCAATATAGTCAGATAGTCCAAAAAAAAATATTTAAAAAATGTAACCTCGCTGACTTTCTTGCCTGTTCTTCTCAGTTGAAGGCCGACTTACGAACTGGCAGTAACTTCAGTAGCTTTGACCTTCATAAGTGCCCTACTAGGGCCTAAATTGAATAAATGGCTATGACTTTGACTTACTTAAAACTATTGCAATAAATATTCAAGTTTTAATAAATGTCTGAAAAATGCAATATTTTACGAGGTAGATTAAAACAGAAATTTGCAAGCAATAAAAGAAAACCGCCTGGTTCGTAAAACTTAACAACGAACACCCGCCTCCGGCCATGTAACTCGTTAAAAACCAGTTTATGATAGTTTCTAGTGCAGTTTCAAGTTGCGAGATAAATCTCCTACAAAATCCTTAAATAATATTGGAGATTAACACATTTATCAAATATGGCAAACAAGTTCACCTACTATTTAAAAATAATTGATACTTGGTTAAGAGTGTTTATAACACGAAACTTGTTAATTATTGTAAATCGACTTCAAATCTAAACAATATCACAATGTTCACGTCGTAACATAGAATTTCACAACATAAATGATTATTCATAATAACTAGTTTTTGACAGAGTTCGTTATACATCAGCATTAGGTAATATCATTTTGTAATTTGCTTCACAACTTTACTTACTTTTTAAATGCAACAGACAGCTAAACAACTTCATGACTGATGGAGAAAGAGACTTACAAATGAAGCAGAGTATGTTTCCATCGGCATGGAATTGGGATGATTTTTGTGACATGGAAAAAGCGCAATTCGGCAAAGATCGGAAATGGGGATATATTTTATACAAGCGTACCTTGTAACATATTATACAATGCAACGCAACAGATTTGTTGGATGGTGTGTCGGACCTTTAAACATTCATGGCATATCTATAGTTTATGCCATGCGAGATACCAAAAACGGCAAATTTCACACAATCTTGTTGACTGAGGTCAGTCTGAGCATATTGATATTAAACTACTAACTAGTTGATGGCTCGTTAGTTTCTAACTTGCTAAGTAGTAGACTTCATATGAATACGTACTATGTTGTATATTATTTATTAATTTAGTATATGAAAATCATATGTTTGTTTTGTACGATTATGTTTTTCAATCGTTTCATGCCGGAGTCTTCTCAGTTTAAGTGTATTCCGACCCGGTGGTAAATTCAACTGTATGTACCAATTTAACGTTCATAAGTGCCTTACTAGGGCCTAAACTGAATAAAAGACATTTTGATTTTGAAAAAATCTCTAGTTTATCTGGGGGCACGGGAGTGCCCCCCGCCAAGACAGCCAAGTGAAGCATAAGGGCACTACCTACCTTTTCTCGAAGCGCTTCGTCGTTTTTTTGAAGCCTCATAACTTGGGTTTGGATTATACCAGATAAACAAAATTCTCGGAACACGATGTCAATAGTAAACTTATTAAACATATTAAGTTTCAATAACATAGCTCATACTTAAGATTTTATTGATATCTAAAAACCCCGATTTCGTCACTAACTCACTGATGATCATCAAAACTCATAGGGTACTTCCTGAAGTCCTAGAAAGCTGAAATTTGATATGTAAGCTTATATTAGTACACAATCAACAAAAAAATTATAAAACTTGGAAATTTCAAACACAAAAAAAAACAATAGTAACTTACAAAAAGAAGTGAAATCCCACCAAAAACATTTTTATGTAAAATGTTGCCAAGACATATGGCTTGCACTGTCAAAAAGTTATCAGATCTCATGTAGAGCCAAGCTTTTAACTCTACTTGCCCTTACTCTACAAGCCCTAACTTCACAAACTCTACACACCGTAGTCAAAATATGTGGCTTGGCCATTTCACTACTACAAGAACTATTGCATAACAAAAAAGTAACAGTGAATACATTTTTCACCTTACTCCCATGTGACGGTAGCGAAACGGCCAAGCCACATATTTTGACTAAGGTGTAGAGTTTGTGAAGTTAGAGCTTGTAGAGTAAGGGCAAGTAGAGTTATAAGCTTGGCTCTACATGAGATCTGATAACTTTTTGACAGTGCAAGCCATATGTCTTGGCAACATTTTACATAAAAATGTTTTTGGTGGGATTTATATTTATTGGACGTCAAATGAAATGTATTTATTTCGGACTTGCTTGTATTTAAAATTCATGATGCGTAGTTATAATTGTTACCCCAATTTTGTTTATCGCTCACTGAGCATAAAAAACCTTTTCCATAGCGCGTTTCCGGTCTTTATGCCTATCATATTCACACTTAATATTTCATAAAAATCCTATTGTGAATTCAACTCAAATACAAGAATGTATGAATGTTTTTTTAACATGAGTACGATTTCTGATTTACTAACCTACATTAAAAAATAATTAATTATTTACACTATTTGAACTAAAAAAACTGAAGAATAATTAGGTAAAACACTACGCATTAGTGGAGTTCATTATCATTTTTCTTTAAGGTCTCCATTTCTATAATTATACAAATTGGAAAATTTTCTGCTTATTCGAACTGTTTCTATAGATAGTAAGTCGGTACGAACATGACTTTATTTTCACTGTAAGGAGTAATTAGAATAGAGTGTCTTTTCAGTGCAGTATTTTAGTGCAAAAACCTTTACTCTTTCAGCACGCCTCACTCCGCTAAGTCCATCGTAAATAAGAAATGCCGTGCAGTTTACAAACAAAGGATTTTCTCTCCACTTACTTCAAGTGCATTATTTTAATTAGCTTTGATGTTCGCTTTAATATAACGAAACTAGGCAGTTTAGTATAACGAAACTAGGCAGTTTAGTATCCAAATAGACCTTTACAAGCAGGTAGGTGAAGTAGGAGGTAAGTACTTATGAATATTCTGATTGCTAAGTCACTCCCTGCCGTAGGTCATGGGTCTGCTGAACTTACGTCTGCTGCTCGAAATTTCAAATAACTTTCCCAAAAATAAATCAGTAAATAAAGTACTAAACGTTGACAAATTTTCATATCAGCCACTTTCATTCAGTGAAAATTTATCTTGTAGAAAGCTTCGATGCTTTCATGTCTCAAAAGTCTTTTATTTAAGCTTCTTACACAAAGTGCACTCAATTTTAAATAGGTGCTCTATTGCTTGTGACGTAAATAATATGTACAACACAAAATGTAGTGAAATAAAAAAATCTTGAGATGTCACACTAGTGAATATCGATGTAGAATAAAAACTACACAATCAGAGCTGTACGATTTAAAATTTATCAGATAAATCGCACAGTGCAATTTTGTGTCGAAACGACCTCGAGCCAACGTTACGGCACAGTTGCATCGTCAACGCTGTGCAGAATGGTTTGAGAACTAAATGAAACTTTGCAAGGAATGAGACCAAAATAATTTTAAAATGCTAAGGCCCTGTACAAACAACATTTAAATTCTAACCCCCTTATTCATAATAAAGTTATCAAACGTTGATTAACTAAAATTCCGAAGTCTTTATCTGACAGGTGACCTCTGGTGATCGAAAGAGTGAGCCGGGGCACACTATTACACTGATTTAGTTAAAAAGCGATTATAAATAAGGGGGTTAGAATCTACAGTCTCAGCAATTTAAATGTAATAAATTGAATATAAATTATACATTATAAATTTTAATTGAATTGCTACTAAAATGTTTGTGTGAATGTTTTGTATTGCATGGTAGTTAATGAGTGATGCTGTGATAGCTGAAAGAGCGCATATATAGATTATTTTCTGAAATAAGATCGTGTTCCCGAGAAGTGGAAGTAGTTTTTAAAACAACAATGAATGTAATATTAATAACTTCAAAACTTAATTCAAATTTTATAGAGTGTGTTTTTCCCCTAATTGATTGTGTTGCTTATTCCATACCCACTTATTTTTATTCTAATACTCCGATTGACTGAATTATTTAGTTTTATGTGTATGGTAATTGAATTGTATTGTTTCGTTTCTTGTTATTTGAGAGATTTTATTTTATTTATCTATGATATCAGTTGCCCAACCATATAAATTTCGCAAAGTTTTTAAAAGCATTTACGGTTAGACACAGCAAAATAAATTCTAATACAATTTTTATATGAGCAAACATTTGCGTATTTGTCTTAAAACTTAGTACATTGCCAATTATGCGAAAGCTATCCAACAAAATGGGTCTCATTGTAGACTTTTACGCCATATAGTAATATTAACCTTATTTATGAAGCAATTAGTGGCGCTCAACACATGAATTATCTAAGCTTTTTGTTTGTGCAACACTAGTCCTGAGATTTATGTGTTATACCAACAATTTACTCTGACCTCACCTTACAAAACATAAGCAGTTATTTGACAAAAGTTGTGTTTTCAGGAATTTATAGAATAGGTGGATAAATTACCTGCTAATAATATTAAATGAATAAATCAGTTGTCATGTTAATTGAGAAAGAATTTGGTTATAACACTTTCTATTGATGTATTATGGGATATCTAATAAGCTCCGAACAAAGTATCTGCTTATTACAACATATTATACGAATTTTAGACAACGCATTCATTATATTCTAATACGCTTAATTACATTAATTTAATTTAAGCACATTATCTCACCAATATAAGAGGGTTTTCGCGCTTCGTTTAATCACGTACACCTACACAAATGAAATCTGTGTCGCACAACGTACATACACGACCCTCTCCTTTATTAAAATGTAAGCTTTTATTTTGAAACAAAACATAACATTTCGTTACAGCAAATAATTTCTTGCAAACCTGTTTAATGAGGGTGGGAGAGAAAACCGAATACTATAATCTAATACAGTGAACAATTTGCGTATATTATGGTTTATGAACCAAAAATAACTTTAGTATCATCGCATAAAATAAAATTATTCGATAGTGAATATAAATGAACAAAATCTGAAGCATTCATTAATATTAATGGAATTTTAAGTATCAACACGTTGATAAGGATTTTCTCTATTATACTTGTAAGTATATTTTTGTTGTTCATCTTAAAACCTATCGATTTTGGCAACAGTGGCGTATCAAGGACAGAGGCACTATAAATCTTTGTCTGATCTGCCGTGTTTACGATCTCATTAGATTCTGTGAACAAAAACTTCACAGGATTTATTCTCCGTGTGAGCCTTTACGAAAGACAATCCCTCATTTGTTCGTGAAATAGGAAACGTAACAAAAGAAAATATAGGGTACTGCTGTACGCACTATATTAAAGAACTCTTTTAAACATACATTAACATAACATCAGTTCAACCGCTCTTGTAGGTACCTACAGGAGCGGTTGAACTCATGTTTATATATACAATCTACAAAGTATGACGTCTTAGTATACTGAGGTCTAGAATTGACCATGAAACGTAAGCCTAAACTTAATTTATTACAATGAATAAAATAAAAGGAAAACTCTGAGACTAGTTTAATTTATTTTTGACTTAGAGTTAACGAGTTATGTCAAGATACGTCCAACTTAAATTACCTAAGTTTAATGAAAATTAGCAATTTTACTTTGAATTTTAATTTATATTACTTCTAAATTAACCTGCAAAACAAATTAAGTTACAAAATTATATTTTGACTATCCGTATCTCGAAACATCACTTGCAGGATTTGAGGAATTATTAAATTCACTGAAGCGTGGGAACCTCAAGCGGACCGGAACAAAAAGCGACGGAACGCGCCCGGTAAAATATTACGATCAAACTCTGATCATGCCGCAAGAACATTAGTAAAGGTCAGATTACACTGCTTCTTTTATTTTTAACAACATAGTTGGGAATTTCCATTATTTTATTTTTTTAAATATTTTTTATGCTAGATACTCTACTCATCTGTAGAATATGTATATAGCTATGTCGTCATTATGATGAAAACAAATAAAACGAGTTGTAATTCAACTAATTTATTGTCAAAATTATTAACTTACAGAATAACTGCTGTGCATATACGTGATACAGATAAATTAAATTACATAAATGTAAAAACACTATTTTGAATTTACAGTTGCCCGTACATCATCATCATCAGCCTATAATGTCCCACTGCTGAGCACAGGTCTCCTTTCACAAATTAGGAAGAAAGAGAATGGGCAGATACTCCACCACCCATGCCTACTGCGGATCGGCGGAGGTAGGCTAGTGGTCAACATACTGTTGGAATTTTCAAGACGCCTCGTAGGCCTCCAACTAGCTTAACGACTATCACAATTAAGTGATAACCGGGACCAACGGCTTAAACTTACGAAGCACGGAAAGGCTCGATTTGAAATACCACTAGGCGGTCACCCATCCAGGTACCGACCACGACGATGGCAGCTTTGCAGATCAATTAAGAACGGCGAATCATGCTACACTACGAGCGCTTCTAACCGCCGTAGCCGTACATAAATACATACATAACCCAGTGCTACGTGAATGTTTACTCTACAGAAGCAATGCGCGTACTGCAAAAATATCGTAGCAAATGCTACGATTATTGTAGCATATGCTGCGATTATTGTAGCATATGCTACAATTATTTTAGCGTATGCTACGATTTTCATAGCACATATTCACTACAGCTACGTACATATAAGCTGAGTAAATCATACTTTTAAAGCATTAAGAACATTCTGATCATATTTGTGGACTATGCCTTTATATTTACAGGTTGCTTATCGGCACCAATAAAGCGGTAAAGCCTTATTATATAACTTTTGTAACGATATCGTTAACCTGAACTGCTACAGCTATGGTTTTTATGATGTGCCTGTACTATATACCTATATCGAAGCTCGAGAATATTGAAATGCTTTATGTTTAGCTTTATACGGAATAATTACACGAGTTTTTCAATGTAACTTTCAACTGTTTTACAATGAAAACAAAATTCTGACTCATAAATATAATATCTTTAGCGTAGGTATGTTGGTTTTTATAGGTATTTTCAGCTCTAAATACACTTTATATATTGGGAGAGATCGCAGCTTATATTATTACCGTGTGCGCGACCCCTCGCTCAACTCGCATCGTTTTGTGATTGATTTCGTTTCCGTACTCCGCAGTAACTCGTTTACTGGATAGTTTGAGTTGTTTCGTTTGGCTATTTACTTAGCTAAACAAATTATCCTCTGCTATTTATTTTATTGGATTCATTATCAAGTTAAACGCATGATATTAATGTATTGGATATTTTAAAATAGGTGTAGTTACCACTCTACAATTATGTGATAGTAATTAGTAGCCTATTTCACGTTCATTGAGCCAAACATTTTATAATCGGTTCATAAATTCTAAAATAATCTAAATAATACGAGTAGGTAATGAAAATGATTATAAAAATATTAAAATATTTTCACCCCGTTTCATTTAGACAAATAAAATACAAAAAACACGAGGCACTTTCTAACTCTTTGAAGCGTTTGATTTATTTCATATTATCAGTGAGCTCGACATATGCGAAAAAAATATATATTTTAATATCAGTAAAAATGCGATTGAATTGTAAACCTTTTAACAAAAATAGAACTTGAAAAAGGTACGTGGTAATAAATACTTTATTAAACTTGTTGGCGTGAACAACCTTAGACAGGTTTACCATTATTCATGAATACATTGATATAAGCTATTTTTAGAGGTCATACTCAACGCGTCTACAGCGTGAAAATGTGACTTTATGCGGTAGTGCACTTCGTGGGAAGCATAAAGTGGTCTTAAGTCCGCCATCTTCTGTTTTGAGCGCTTCAGTGGCTTACTGCACTCGACTGAAACTAAAAAGTATAGTAAACATAAACTAAACGTTATACGTTTGTTAGTTTGTAACTGTATTTATAACTTTACAGCGTTGAGCTTTTATTTTTGTTCACAAAAGTTTTTTCGCTATCTATTTGATAGCAATATTTTTCTGAAAATTATCACTTAATTGTTGAATATAGTCGTTAAGCTAGTTGGATGCCTCCTAGGCGGCTTGAAAAATTCCAACAGTAGGTTGACCACTAGCCTACCTCCACCGATCCGCAGTGGGCACGCGTGGTGGAGTATTGCCCATTCCCTTTCACCTTCATTTATGAAAGGAGGCCTTTGCTCAGCAGTGGGACATTATAGGCTGATGATGATGATGATTTTTCTAAAAGTAATCCCATTCCATTATACAACGTGTAACGGAAAGGGTATATCTATCCGATAGGAGTGAAGACTACATCACATATAGAATCTCTATAAAAAGTTTCAGCTCAAAATAAATTACTCAAAAAATCATACAAAATTTTTGCTTCCAAGCGCCTAGTACCAAAGAAATTGTGTACTTTTGGACATACCCTTTCCATTAAACATTGTATTATAAATGCGAATGTGTTTGTGGGTTTGTTCTTCTTACACACAGCAATCGACGTGATTTTTTGCATAGGGATACGTTATAGGCCGGAGTGTAACATAGACTGGAATCGAGTGCATGATCATAAGCAGTTACAGTACTACCCAACTGATTTGGCGCGTCGTGAATCTTCGTTCGCACAGAAAAGAAAGTATGGCCCCGATGATTAACGAAAGAATGCTTAAAACTTACAATCAACCTTAGATCACTACTATAAGGTTCATAATACACTGTAGCTGTTAGTTCCGTCTCAAACGCAAGTCACGCCCCTCCGCACACAGGGAGGCAGCTGCCAAACCGATAGCATTTCCCGCGTATTGAAAATTTATCTTCTGCGCAGGTACATCGGTAAGCCATGTCAGTTGGGTACTACTGTACCAAAATAACTTTCTGTAAATAATTTTTAAGTCTTTATTATTTGATAAATTGATTTGTACCCTTGTGCAGCAATAACGTAAAAAGTTTCTAAATTACTAAAACATGTGCCTAGATATATGTATATAGATAGATAGATGCTTTCAGTTGAATCATATACCATCCAGGACCTTGTGTAAGTTCAACGCACTCACTTTGCTAGTAATTTATTTTCATACAAAATTAAATCAGAAAAAATATAAAGCGCTTGAATATAAAGTACAAACCTTATGTTATAGTTATTGTACACTTATTTATTCAGCATATCATTTTAATCTCAAAGGGGTCTTTATTAAAATACTTTAGAATTTAAACAAACGCAACTAACCTTCAGTTCAATGAAATCTTTTTTTTTTTATAAAAGACATTTAAATAGGACAGCTCACGTCTTATTAACAGTAGTATAAACAATCTTATAAGAGATTTATATACTTAAGCAAAATTAAACATAATTACAGTCTAAAAGAAAGTATAATTTGACACTTTCCTGTGAGCACAATGAGAATTCTCAATTAATTAACAACCTTGGACGGTGTTTAATTGTGTTAATTTTCAACATCGTTATCTCGAGACTCATAATTCTTAGCCACATTCCCTCGGGCAATTAGCGGCCACTGATATAATTGAAACAAAACTTCGAAATGAAATTAAATAGTTGCGGAGTTCAATCTCTCTTTGGATACGAGAATCAATTACTTTGATTTAATAAAAATGTGATTGGCCTCTTAAATTAGAATCAAAACAAATAAGGTTATTATTTGCTTTGTTTGGATTGGAGGCACGCTAGAACGATGGTCACTCCGTGTGCGTGGAGTCGTGAGTTTTGGACTCATGATTGATAATTCTTAGAATCACTGGGAAGGTGATTCTAAGATGATGATGATAAGATAAAATTAACAAATTATACTAACCTCTATCAATTAATTTTTGTTATAATTGCGAATTTTACGAGTTTGAGTGTTTGTTCCTCAATCTCCGTGAAGTACGAGTAAACAAAAATAAATGTTTGTCATATTTACAATAAGCGAGGTCTTTATATTAAAATTCTTATTAAAATTTATGTTCAAAGTGCTAAAAGTGTTGTTATAAAATGTATACAATTTATAGCATAAAATGCAACAATTTTTCGCTTTGACTCTCGTAAACAGCACACTGTTTCTTGAAAATTATGAAACGGTTTAATTTTCTCCATCATGCTCTTGTAAATATTGTCAACTTGAACCCTTTCATTTTAAATAATCTTTGTTGCAGATATTTTGTATATGCCAAATAAAGATAAGAAACCCCTTTTATCGCGTATAATTTATTTTTCTCTGAAAAGAACATATTTTTATTTTTTCTTTACAAACAAGTCTTTGAGCTCTCCGGCCGCTTTCGTCTCAGGAGTGAAATTGGACGAAAAAAGTGCTAGCTTTGGGATATAAACAAAAGGCTAATCGGGCACGCTGACAGCCGTTGGGATATTATGAAATATTTCTTCGTCAATATTAGATAAGCCTAAGTATTTCTCGTCGACTCACTTCCTTTAACGGTCTCAACGTTATCAGTTAGGGTGATAAACGGCAAACGAGTTTGCTTCCCGAGAAAACCGCTATCATTTTTTATAACGCAATATGCCGCTCGTAAATAGTCTGGGAGCCGTTCCTTTAGATTATTTGCTTTTGTCCTAAGGGAATCTAGACAACAGCGACTTGCTAAAGTTGTTTGATTGTTTATTTGAACAAGGAGACACACGATGACTTTATGATATGACTATAACTTATAGCCTTATGATTGGGCAGTAGTTACTTCATATACAATTTTGCTGCCAGTAAATAATATATAGTTGTCTCATCATCATCATCATCAACCTATAATGCTGCTGGGCACGGGCCTCCTTTCACAAATTAGGGTAAAAGGGAATGGGCAGATACTTCACCACGCGTGTCCACTGCGGATCGGTAAAGGTAGTGGTCAACAATACAATACAAAATTCTTTATTATTTACACAAAAAACACACAATATAAAAATAACAAAACAAAAATAAAGTGTAAACAATTCAGGCTACTGTCAACCTACTGTTAGAGAATTCAAGCTGCCTAGGAGGCCTCTAACTATAGTCTATTTCAAATAACATGAGTTCGGTGACACATGGTATTTTATTAAATTTCTCAATGGCTAATGTTCATTTCGATATAATAAAGGAATACTATGATAGAGCTAGGTTTCACGAAATATTGTGAATATTATTTCAGAGTAATCAAATGGAATTTCACTAGATATTAGTAAAAAACCCTTGACCTTGACGACTCATCCTATGTGAAATAGAGTATAGCTTAACGACTATCACAATTAAGTGATAACCGCGACCAACGGCTTTACGTGCCCTCCGAAGCATGGAAACGCTCGATTTAAAATACCACTATAGGCGGTCACCCATCCAGGTGCCGGTACCTGGATGGGTGATGGTGGCAGCTTAACTTTGCCGATCGATTAAGAACGGCTACTTATGCTACACCACGAGCGCTTCTAGTTGTCTAGTAACATTTGTTTATAGCTGATTGTGTGGTACCTACTTATGCGTAGACTAGTGTCAATTACCAAAATGAAATAAGCCAACAAATATATTTTTCTGAACAAGCCAGTCTAATGAATGAGAGTATTGTGAATGGTTTTAGATAAGCACTTTTTCCTTATCCCTATTTATGTACACGATCTAAAATCAAAATCAAATATATTATTTCAAAGATATTTTTGTAACAAAGATATTCAATTTAGCAAAAAATTATGGTTGTCATAAAACATGATGTAAAAAAATCATTTCACCGCATAATGTTTGCGTATGCATTCAGTTTTACGCATATCCAATAAATTTCCCTATCATTCAATTTTATATTGTTGCAAAAATGCGATTAATACCCTTTTGAACCAGTAAATTTAATACACACACTGATTTATTTAATTAATCTTTGGCACGTAGGTATCACACATTTCACAACGTTTGATTTTGTTGTGTAGTGCCAATCTACTTAAATGAGACACCTGCATCTGTAATAGGTACAGAAAAGTCTAGTAATAGGTGTATAATATAAAATAAATTCTTATGAATGAATGCCCTTTTTATCAATGAAGAACGGCCTGCCTTAGATGAAAATTTAGTTTATCATAAAATCTGTATGAATGTTGGCAAAGTTTTCACCCGAAGGCGGCCTTCACTTAAGATTCCTTACGTTTCATCTCCATTTTATTTTCGGCTTAGATAAACCTCTAAGATTTTTTTCCCTAGACAAATGAGGTACGCTGCGGTTTGCGGCAAGTTAATATATCTTTTTCTTTGCAATATCTGGTGTGTTTAGTGGAATGTTCACCTTGTTTTTTTATTTATTCCGAATAATCGCGGGGCAGACTTATATACATGACATTTTTAAGGGCGACTGAGAAATGAGATGGAATTTTCCGTTCATGAACCGCGTAACTTGGGTATCGCGTAATAAAATTCAGGCATCTGTAACATAACATATGTTATTGCGTGTTTCCCGTCGGGCTGTCATTCTGTGACGAATCACATAAGCTCGTAACCTGCCTAGTTTGCTCACTTCAACAACCTTTCTGAAATACATTGAACGAATTTTCCTTTCTTGCTAACCTATTTTTGCGATATCCGTTGTCAAGTGACAGGCTATCAATTCTGAATGTAAATAATGGTATTGTAAGACAGACTACGTCCTTGAGTGCATATGTCATACGTTTTTGTTAGATGTATGATATTAAAATAATGTAGTTTTGATATATTATTTATCAGATGACTCACCAGAGAAACTAGGAAGTCACAACAAAGAGCATTGCGAAGTTCTCATAAACATTACGAAACGCCACAGGAATAGAATGATTGCTGATGCTTAAGGGATTAATAATCTTGCTTCAACATAGTATAGTATACTAGTATCTTATCGGAGAACAGTGACCTATTGTCGAGAATAAGCCTCATTGACCACATAATCAGGTCAAATCACGTTCATTATTTCCCTTTTATTATCGGACTACCGGGTCTACCTGAAGATTCTCAGTAAACCAAACTAGGAACTTTTGTATGAAGTACTCATAGACTTGTTCTTTGTATAAGGAAATTAATAAATTCTCTGTAATATTCCGCTAGAGGTAACAAGACACACATCGCATTGAATGTCGATCCGTGGAGACGTTAGTTAAGTTGGTCAAAGTTAATATTACCTATAACCAACTTCCTATTAAGGAATATGAGATGCTTGCAAACTTATAAGCGAAGGATGTTTTTAATCAGTTCTTTTAACGTACTATTTTATATTTTGTAATTGATACCTGAAAAGTTTACGTTAACAAGACTTGATAAAAGTGTTTTATTTCATCCAATTCCTTTTTAATTTTTACACATAAATTCAACAACAATGAAATACTATTCATCCAAAACAAAACATAGTTAGTTCTTTTGAGGTACAATGGTTCATAGTCCAAGAGCAAAGGTCTATATCGTAATCTATTTGCGAAGAAGTTTGACCCTTAGGGAGATAAGTTTTTACTCGTAGAAAGTACTTTTATCAGTGTTATGAACTCGAGGGAAATCTACACTTACTCCTACGGCCACAAGTTTCGTAGATATAACACAAGAACTTATGTCATGGCCTGTATCAGTCCTTGCCGTGCTCACTTCAATATCAACATATTTTGATGTGACAGATCACTTTGACATTTGCTTTTCCTCATGTTTGAAGTCAAAAGTCCGCCGTCTACGAATAATTCAGTTTGTATTTTGTAGGTAAATAATATAACAGACTTCCAGTTGACGTCCGTCTCATCATCAAAGCAAGTTTTTTTATGTTGTCTTTTCCTATTTCATATCACCAATGTCTGCTTCGATACCTTATAGAACCTTAAGTAATTTAATAACATGATAAAATATTAAATAAATGAATACGTTTCATGACAGCATGACTCATAATATTGACTAATATAATATTTAAATGGTCACGTATAATACAGGTGTTTTTTTTTTCTAGTTAGTATCGGCGAATTCTAAGAGAATCTGAGCTGAAAGGAACCATGAGCTGAATTGTGAAATGTATGTTTCTTATGAATTTTCGTAGATTTTTTTTTTTCAATTTTCTGCTTCTACGTCACAATACGAACAAAATTATGTATTACAAGTTTGGTCACAAGTTACGAGCAGTTAACAAAACCGACCTTCAATTGCTTGTCAGAATGCTATAGGAGCTAATTCGTTATGACTAAAGTGTGTGTCGGGGTACAGCGAGATCTGTACCCCGAGGTACCCCGAGTGTAAAGAATTGACGAATGCGATCTGACAAGTAATTGGCGGTCAATTTTGATAACTTCTAGAAACTTGTGACCACGATTGTTTTACATAATTTTGTTCATATTGTGACGAAGAAGCAGAATACCAAAAAAAAATGAAAAAATGTCATATCTCAAACGATCCACCTGACGAAAGGCTCCTTCGCCTTGGATGTAAAATTAGGGGACTTGCTTATGCACAACCATCGAGGAAATATCCCTATAGAGTAGTAATACCGAACAATATAATTCCACAACTAGTCAGTGATTTGTCACTGAATTTGAACAGTAAGGACCACTCGCTGCGTCGTGTGTTTTTGACTTGGCCAATCAGAGTGCATGCGTCCTTGTCTTAACCAATTAGCGCGCATTGTCGGCGGTGGGAAATTGGCGGAATTTATTTCAACCAAAATGAACGTCATTGCGCTTCTATAGGTTAATTGTTCCATGTGCACAACTGACCTTGCAGTGTCGAAACGCTGAGGGAAACCCATAATGGAGAGCTTACACACCTGCCCCCTAGACAAAGTACTTTTCGTTGAATTGATCCTAGCGTAACCAAATGTCAATCTTATACATTTTGTAGCGTTTCTATTCGCGCAAACGCAACGAAAAGTACTTTGTCTAGGGGTACTGCTAATCGCCCGCAATAGAAATCTCCGAAATATATCTCTTACAATTCAGTGCACAAACCAAGTATGCAAGTGTATATTATGTAGGTAAATATAAAAATGATACGTATGCCCATAGATGTCACATGTCTTATTTATTCTCACATATTATTGTCGAGTAAACAATATAAGTGTGCGCTCGTTTAATAAAGCCAATTTACGTTCAATTTACGATTAAAGCAATTTCCACTACAATTTGCGTGTGTCACACCTAGCACTCGGTCCTGGCTAAATAAGTATAGTGTACAAACCTTGAACCTTATTTGTAAATAGCTAAGATTGACTTTCGAGATTCATGAAACGTAAACATGCGGTGTAATAACTTCAGGCGCTCAGAGTGGCCTTATATTGCAGAGCACGTGTTGTGTTTATGAAAATCCTAACAAACGGGGTGACAGTTTTTTTCGTTTTTTCCATCTTGTTTTAGAATATTATATTCACTATATTAGTAGTAAGTTGTAGTAGCTACGAATGATAACATCATACATCATTTAGGCCCAGTTTCAATAATTTACGGACCGGTATCGGTTAAGGCGCTGTGTGTAGACACTTTTCGCACATTTGAGGGGGTGAAGCAGCGGTGAAGACGGCGCTCAATTCGGGGCGCCCCGCGTACTACCCGCGCAGTCCGCCCGGCGTCCTTATTCTGCCGGAATCCTTATTCTGGTTGTTACAGTTCCGGAAATTTCAATTCATGCTTTTGATTGTCTAAATACTTACTTATAGTCCTATTACGCATTCTAAGAACGATTCTTGTGTCTTATAAGAAATGATTATATGAAATTCAGTCGCATTGATTGTTATATGAGACCACACCACAGAATAAATAATAGTACTAACATACGTATTACAAGAATTGTCGAATCAGACACGGCCATAGATTTTATGTCTTGTGTCTAGGTTTTAATGAAATAAGTAGGTACTTAGTATAAAATAGTATCACTTAAAATCTATTATAAAATCTACTTACATAAATAATTGCAAAATAGGTATGTAATATTCGTTTCTCTGACAAAGTCATAAAATAATATTTATGTTGTTCGAAATAGGGCATGCAATATCGGAAAGTTTTCAATTCCGGAACTGAGTTCCGATACTAGATACCTAGATTTGGAATTAGCACCTTGTGAATGGTTTTTCGTTTCTAGATGATTTGAAATAAGAAGAGAAAAAAACTAGCAAAACTATTGTCTATCGAGATATATTTTGAGGGGTTGGAGCCATGGTTCCGTGCTTAATATTTAATATAAGTCCGGAAATCCTAAATATATGATATAAATTATTAATGAATATCGGAATTACGATATTAACGGAATACAATATTACGGAATTGAAACATCTGAAAAATTGCTCCTCCCGGGATAACAAGTAGCCTATAATCAGGGCCGGCTCTAGCCTATACAGCGCCCGGGTGCAAGCAATACCCTGGCGCCCTCAAGTGGGCGCGCGAACAAAATGGAATACTAACAGTTATATTCTCACCAGAGTGATCGGAAATTCATGTGCAGAACGCAAATATAAATGACTATATTTGCGTTCTGCAGTTTCAACTACGGTCTTTTGGAAATTAAATTAAATAAAAAATATATATATATCCTATGTGACTCAGTGATAAATGATAATATACCACTAGTGAAGGATTTAAAATCGGTCCATTAGTTTTTGAGTTTATTCATTATAAACAAAGACACAAATCTTTTCTCTATTAGTCACGACGTCACGAGTGGCGCTCGGCGCCCCCTGAGACCCTTCGTCCGCGTGCGCTGCACTATAGGTAAAGCAGGGCCTGCATATAATACATGGGAATAATGTAGCTACCTATTAGTGAAAGAGTTTTTCGAATCCGACTGGTAGTTCTAGTGATTAGCCGGTTTAAACAAACAAACAAAAAATCTCTTCCGCTTTTAGTACATGAAAAATTTGTTCGGGTTTCCGGATAATGTGAACTATTTGATACGTATCTCAACAATATTGCAATGGTTTTTTACCTCCGGTTGTGAAATTCAATATTGGTCTATGTGTTCAATTCCGGAACCAATTTCAGATTTAGTTACGGAATTGAGTTTTAAAATAAAAACAACTTTTTTTAATAAACTTGTTATAATAATCAAGAAATTATAAAATAAAAAATGTATATCTTTACTTCAGAAACTCAACTACACCCATCAGAAGTGTCTGGGGATCAAGTACATTTTTAATTATAAAAAATATCCAATTAATAATAGGTCTTTACCTATGAAATTGCCGTTCTGCAGTACTGGCCATTTCAAATCAAAATAATTTTTGTTTGGCTAAGAATTCTAATTTCAAATTTTTTTTTTTTTTTTTTTTTAATACTTTATTTACAACAAATATGTACAAAATACAATCTATATATAGAAAATTTCCTCAAGCCTGCCGCTGCTTCCGATTAACGGCAGGGTTCCCAGAAGGCTGGCAGCGTTTCCTCTTTGGATAGCCAAGCTGACGCGTTGGCGGAAAAAGCTTTTTTTTTCAAATTAATTTTATTTTAAAAACATGGAATTCTTTTTCCAAAAGTAGTCATTTGTTTATTGATTTTCATCGCATTTCAATCTTTTTCGTCATCATGGATACGTTAAAAATTCGAGTAATTATGGAATATGAGTACCTTCGTGGCAGCAACGCGGCACAAGCGGCACGCAACATCAACGACGTTTACGGAGCTAACACTACAAACCAACGCACCACCTGTTATTGGTTTGCTCGCTTCCGTTCTGGAAATTTCGACCTGAAAAATGAACCTCGCGGTCGTCTGAAGACTTTGGTCGACAATGACGAATTAAAGTGTAAGTGATTGTGGAAGCTGATGATACACAATCGACGGCTGAATTAGCAGCAACTTTCGACGTTAGCGTCAAAACAATATTGGTCCATTTGCGTCAAATTGGCAAGGTAAAAAAGCTTGACAAATGGGTGCCCCCCAAACTCAATGATCGCCAGCGCGAAGTACGCGTCGAAACGTGCCTTGCACTGCTCAACAGACACACAAATGAAGGAATTTTGAACCGCATTTTTACCTGCGATGAAAAATGGATTCTGTTTGATAACCGCAAGCGCTCAGCAAGTTAATTGGATCCTGGTTGCCCAACAATGCCCTAAACGAAAACTTACCCCTAGAAAAGTAATGGTCACTGTTTGGTGATCTAGCGCCGGTGTGATTCATCACAGCTTCTTACCAAACGGGGTGAGCATTACTGCACATGTGTACTGTGAAGAACTGAACACAATGATGGAGAAGCTGGCACATCTCCAACCAGCATTGGTCAATCGCTCGTCTCCGCTGCTCCTGCACGATAACGCGCGACCTCATACTGCACAGCAGACGGTCTCCAAGTTGCAAGAACTGGGGTTGGAAGTTTTTCGTCATCCGCCCTACTCACCAGACCTTGCGCCTACAGACTACTACTTTTTCCAAAATTTGGGTAACTTCTTGGCGGGAAAAAAATTCAATACCCGAGAGGCAGTACAAAATGCCTTTGAATAATTTGTTGCCTCCCGTCCAGCTGATTTCTTTAAGAAGGGCATCAATAAACTGCCACTGCGTTGGCAAAGATGCATTGATTGCATGGGTGATTACTTCGATTAATACAAATAAAAAATACATGAAAAAAATTCGTTAAAATTTTTTCATACAAAACGGCAATTTCGCAATATTTTGTAAAAATTAAGAAATTAACCTAAGGTAATGTCGTCAATTAAATGGCAAAAAAGGCAAAACTCCAAACTCGTGTACGTCTTGTATCTGTCACCGTATTTTTGTGAAAACCGTTACTTTATAATCTACCTAGCGAGATTATAAGCTCTCCGATGTATTGTGAACTGTACCGTATGGTACAATATAAATTATTCATTTTCAATAGTTTATAATGTAACGTTGTCAAACCGTCATATTGTGAACCGTCCAGTGATGGTTCAAGACGGTTCGGTTCGGTTGAACTACGTAGTTCTACTACGTATTACTACGTTAGTTCGGTCTGTATTCATAGAGTTAGAAAACAAACATAGGAGTTAAATAAAAGAAATGTACATTTAAATGTTTGAGATCAAAATTAAATAAGTCAATCAATTTTTTTTTAAGAAACAATAAATACATTTAATTACGTTACGTGTCGCCAAAGATGGTGGCGCGGGACACATGTCGTTTAACCAGCTCAGCGACGAACAGTTGCGTTAATATAATGTATTCTATACAACAGTTACAAAATATAGCCACCATGGCTCCTTATTTATATATGTTTGCTTTTCCTTTTAATCTTGTTTCAGTATTAGGCCGGATGGATATGTCACCGTATGTTTGTGAAAACCGTTAGTTTATAATATACGAGTACCTAGCGCGATTATCTCTCGTAAATTGAGGCTCAGTATCAACAATGTACTCATTTGCGACTCATCATCATCATCATATCAGCCTATGGATGTCCACTGCTGAACATAGGCCTCCCCAAGGAATGGCTTTGGGCCGCTTGCATCCAGCGGTGCTCAGCGACTCTGACCAGGTCATCGGTCCACCTGGTGAAGGGGCGTCCCGCTCGGCGCTTTCCAGTACGTGGTCGCCACTCGAGAACCATTCTTTCCCAGCAGTTATCGGCTCTTCGAGCGATGTGGCCCGCCCATTGCCACTTCAGCTTACTAATTCTACGAGCTATATCCGTCGTTTTCATTCTCCTACGAATGTCCTTATTGCGGACCCTGTCACATAGAGAAATTCCGAGCATAGCTCGGAACACTGATCGCTGAGTGACTCTTTAGCTTATTTCCGGGCCTGCAGTAAAAGACCACGTCTCTGACCCGTATGTCATCACTGATAACACACACTGATTGAAAACCTTTGTCTTCAGACTCTGAGGTATTCTGGACGTGAAGATATGCCGTAGCTTTCCGAACGCTGCCCAGCCGAGTTGGATTCTTCGATCGACCTCTTTGTCGAAGTTGGACAATTGCGACTATTGTTCTGAAAAAAAAAGATGAAAAAGAATATACAAGGTTACAGGAAAAGTAGTACTGAATATTCTGATGAATTTGATTCTATAATATGGTATCCGAAACTTGGAGACGGATGGAGATATTGAATTTTAATGTTCGAAGTTCCGTTATTTTGGTACTACCACTTGGGCCTATTCAAATAACATTATTTTAAGATTTTATAAACATACACAATAGATGTTATACCTTTCTGAATAGCTAAAGAGACGTAGAAGTTTTTAAAATCATTTGCAGAATAAGTTTTTATACATTTTTTTTAAAGCGTTTCAGATCAAATCATTTATTCACAATAAATTAGTTAGTGATGTTAGTGTTGACTAGGGCATGTAATATCGGAAGTTTTTCAATTCCGATATTGAATCTCAATATCAGAATTCCGATATTATTAGGTCCTTACATATGAAATAAGTGTTTTGTCGTACTGACCAATTTGATCTGAAATATCTCCTCTTTGGTTAAGAATTCCAAATTCAAATTTATAAATTCATTTAGCTGGTACATTTGAGTCTTGAAAACAGTAATTCATTTGTTTTTTCCTCATTATTTTTTCCTTTGGCGTCGCTTATAACCGCACAATGGAAAACATGAAATATCGGTATATTTACGAGTAGGTACGAATTTTACCGTGGCACCAGTGCTGCAGAAACAGCTCGAAGGATTAATTATGTGTACGGCGCTGGTGTCGCAAAAGAAAGCACGGTACGTGCGAAACGTTTTGGTTTCAACGTTTTCGTTCTGGAAATTTCGACCTTCAGAACCAACCCTGTGGACGGCCGGAGACCAAAATGGAAAATGAATAGAATTAAAGGCTATTCTGGAAGCGGATCCATCATAAAGCACTTCAGTGATAAAACTGTATTAATCCACTTGAAGTAAACCGGGAAAGTAAAAAAACTTGAACGATGAGTACCTCATGAATTGAGTGAATCGAACTTGCAAACACGCGGCGACTGCTGTGTTACTTTGCTCAACCAACACAATAATGAAGGGATTTTAAATCGAATCATTACTTGTGATGAAAAGTGAATTACTGTACGATAATCGGAAGCGCTCGTCGCAAAGGCTGAATCCTAGAGACCCAGCCAAATCCTTCCATAAACGAAAATTGACTCAGAAAAAGTTACTTGTGAGTGTTTGGTGGACTAGCACCGGTGTCATTCACTACAGCTTTCTAAAATCTGGCCAAACGATTACGGCACATATCTATTGTCAGCAACTGCAAACCATGAAGGAAGAACTAGCTGCTAAACAACCGAGATTGGTCAATCGCTCTAGGCCACTGCTGCTTCACGACAACGCAAGACCACACACTGCATAATAAACTTAGATGACCACTAAGTTAGATGAGCTACAATTGGAATGTCTGCGACATCCACCGTACTCCCTGGACCTTTCAACAGATTACCATTTTTTCCGGAATTTGGACAACTTCTTACAAGGAAAAAAATTCAACTCCGATGCGGCAGTCCAAACCACCTTCAAAGAGTTTATTGATTCGCGCCCCTATGGTTTTTTTAGTAAAGGGATCAATGAACTACCTATGAGATGGCAAAAGTGCATAGATAACAACGGTGCATACTTTGATTAATTAAAAATATTTTACAAAAAAAATGACTATATTCCTCCCGTACAAAACGCTAATTTCATATGTAACGACCTAATATTTTCGGAATTAGACATTTTCATTATAAATTGCATATATTCCTTATAAACTGCACATATATATACAGGTTGTTGTTTTGGTCGGCGACAAGCGATGGTAGTACAAGATATATATTCCCCAAAAATGGACTTAAAAAATGGTCTCAATATCGGAATTCCGATATTGAGATCGGAAATCAATATCGGAATTGAAAACCTTCCGATATTACATGCTCTAAAGTACATAACACTTCTTTGTGCCTATATTAATTTTTCTGCTATTATTGTCTAATTCCGGAATTCAGAAATAACCGAAAATTCGTTCTAACTAAGTAATAACTAAGTCACAAAAATATTATTCCTAGTGGTATTTTTACAATAAAGGAAATCATAAAACTACACGGAAGTAATACTTAGAACGAATTTTCGGTATTTTTCCAATTACGGAATATAAAAAAAGTAAAAGAAAAAAAATTCAAAGAAGGGATGGGAAGGGATGTTAGTTACTAATTTTCTGGGAACATTTATAATAAAACGTAGGAACCTACTACCCGTTCGCGATGAAACCCGCGTTCACCTGCCCGCTTCCCCTGTTCCCCGATGGCGCCCGTCTTCTACGCAAGGCTGCAGATCCAATATAAGCTGACCTCTTATTGTACCGAAATCCTATACAATGCGAGATCAGCTTATACTGGATAGGCTTGTGTAAAACAAGTCTACAACGCGTGCGCTGTGGCGCGACTGTGACTTCACTGTGCTCAGTACGTGGATTACGTAACTTTATTTCAATGAAATTCAGATTGAAATAACCTTTGAATCGGTAGAAATATTACAAAATCGGAAATGGTTCCACTTCTAATGAAGCATTGTTTGTATTTGCAGTTATCAGAAAGTAAAAAAGTTATCAGAAAACCGCTATATTGACCCGATTTCAATTCGAAAATGATTGAAATTTAGTTACGTAATCGCCCCACAGGTCTCAATTTATTGCGCACTGGTAGTACGTAACCTAAAAGTTATTTCATTATTATAAAAGCACCTACTCTAATCTTTGATAAATCACAATATTATTTTATTTTTTTCACACAACAGTTTTTACTACATAATTTAATTAAAAAGTTGTTTTATACTTACATCTTTGAAATCCTTTTCATAAAGTTTCGTTTTACTATTTCAGATCTTCTTTTCTTCTTATTTATCTTATTGAATCACACACAATTTAACTATATAGGTATACAATAAAGCGGTTCCCATTTTTTTTGGCCACGGAACCCTAATTGATTATAATTTTTTCGACGGATCCCCAATGTGATCAATAACAAAATTGATTGTACACACGGCTACATATCAAGCTATACATTTCCAGTATAAGCTGATCTCGCATTGTATAGGATTTCCGTACAATGAGAGGTCAGCTTATATTGGAAATTTGTTGGCTGTGCGTACCTTGTCATTTGAATATTTTCATGTTTCACTTGAAAAGAAAGATCAAATTATAAATAAAAAATAATGTTACCTACTTATAAATAATTATAAGTAGGTAACATTATTTCTTATAATTATTTATAAGTATTATAAAACATTAATTTTTTAGTTGCGACTTTTTTCTACAAACGTTTTAACTCGCGGACGAAACGCGGAACCCCTTTGACTCTTCCACGGAACCCTAGGGTTCCGCGAACCACCATTTGGGATACACTGCAATTAACAATCAAACATCTATGATTGATCACTAATGATTGCTATCAATACGCACAGTTAATGTTCAAAAATGGTGTATCGAAGTGTTATGAAAACAGGTTTAACCACTCGTCGAAAAATTTGGCATAGGTCCGACCTCCACAAGCGCTCGAGCGCGACTGAATGGGCCACCGCTGACCGCGAGATGACGCATTTTGTAGGTATTTTGGATTTGTGAAAAAGTAAAGAAATAAAATAGAAAAAACAAAACGTACTGCGATAGATCATATGATGACTATTATTTTTGTATAATTTTCTAATCAAAATTCTGATTATTAATAGCCATAAAATGCAATAAATGTAATAAAAAGGGGTAACTTTACGATTTTTTTCTATCTGGTAAAATTATTGCAATCGTGTTTTGGAGCTCGCTGGAGTTTAGGAAATATTGTCAACTTTTACATATATTTTTTTCGAACTAAAACTATTGCATTTTCTTTACGAAAAACCGAATCAAAGATACGCATTTTTGCTAATCTATGAACCCACGGCGCCTTATATCTTTACTAATAATGACGCAAAGACCTCAAAGCTTTGCATAGCAGACCCTCCCATATGGAAGTAGCTAGCACAGGTAAAATTAGCTTAAGAAATTATCTATATGCCCAGTTTGGTAATAAAAAAATCTACCATTGGTAAGCGTAAGGTAAGTGGTGTCAGTCAAAATTGTATATTTATATAAGTTTATGTTTTTACTAACACTAATATTAAGTTTTTACTAACAACTATGGAATAATTTTTTCTGATATAAACGCTTATTATTATTATTATTATAAGCAAAACGATTCGTTTTTGTTTATTGAAACCGGGCATTAAACAAATGATATGTGAAAAGATGAAAGATTTGCGGACTAAAGTTGCACTGCAAAAAGAATCGTGACGTCCAATAATTTTTGCACAGTTAGATTTTTTTCAGTAAATGAATCGTAAATAAATGATGTCTCTAAGTACTCAATGAACTAAACTGAAGTTCTCAATTAATTGTTAATTCAGTTGGCTCAATTTTTACTGACCAAAGAAAGCAGTATGTATTATCTATTTTTCGGTTAGGTTTATCGTTTTTTCTTCAGTGTGCATTCACTCACATTGGTCAGCCTTTTATCATTGGCATTAGCCCGTCATCATCACATCACTATTCAATTAAAGAACGTCACGTCAAATCATAGCTAGTCTAGTAAAATTAGCTCAAAAATCATCGATCAGACCGAATAATTCGTATAGTTTTGAAAGTTAGTAGTTATTTTTTGAGGTATCCAGATGAACATGCTAAAATTCCCCGAGTGTGGGACCACGCTTAAATCGGCAGGAAGTAGCACTTTACAACGAGTCAGGAGCAGGAGGATCCAAAGTCGTGATTGGCTCTAAGTTTCCACCAACTCCTCGCTTCCAGCCCCATATTTCAGGGGGCAGTTGGATCCCAAGCTGAGTAGAGGGCGCACGGTATACTGCAAGAAACATTCTCGCACTTCTTTTAGGCATCCGGAGTTGATGTTGGTTATCTCATTTAGATGAACAGTTTAGGAGCTAGCAAATGCGAGAATAAGAGACACCCGACACTCTGACAAAAGTTTAAGAGTATGCTAAGGGTCGCTTCAAGTCACTTTGGGTGTTATATAAGCAGCCTAGAAAAAACAAAAAAAATGCGGTGCGAGGACAAGGTAAACAATGAATGTGCCGATCTCTCTGCCTGCTGACAATCCATTATTGATTTTTGCGCGACTTATCAATTTTGCCATATTTAACCCCTTATATCAGCAAATGCAACCTTCCGAACCGGTATTAGAGTATTAGAGTCAGACTTTTCATAAGTGCCTGCGAAGGTCTATTTGAATAAATGATTTTGAATTTTGAATTTTGAATATCTCCTAAAGTATTGATACTACAGTTATAATATGGAACATAATTCATAGAAATTTTAATGTTGATAATTAATGTAGAAGTGACATTGTTTTCCAGATACAAGCAAAAAACTGAGAAAATACATCTTCATTGTAAATACATCATAGTTATATTGACATAAAATTTAATATAAATAGTGTCAAAATATCAATCCACAATCTCAAACTAAAGTATAGATTGAATATTAATTTCAGGCGTATATAAGTCTCTGCTCAAAATAGTCAAAGCATTATCGATAAATTTCTGTTTACGACCCCTTCCAATTTAAACATTTATAAATCTTTCCATCACAATTTAATTTTATGTTTCCAAAGCTTCAATTTCAGGTAAATCAAACCTAAAATTGGAGCAGACTCAATCCAAGTTTAAATTATTCCTTCTTGCTTGCCAATAATTTAGATTGTCACTATAGTTTCTTTACCAGGTAAACAAAGGCTTGGTTACTGGAAATACTGGAAACTAAAGTACGGTCTTTCACCAGATGAACTGATCTGCTAGAAACTACCGAATGGCTTAAGATTATTCAATGAAAATCCTATAGGTCAAGTGTTTAATCCAAAAACTCGATATCAAAATGGAATAAAAATAGCCTTTTCTTACATATTTTCAGTCTGGAATCCTATAAATAAGACCCAAGGCAAGTCGAAGCTATATGCGCTGCCAACGCGAACGCTAATTAATCAGATAAGATAATAATTTTCCGTCAGGTTGCTAATGAAATTTTAACAATGGCATCATCCTCACAGCTTGTTAATATTTTCCCTTTAAATAAATTGATAAAACGTGTCGCCGGAAATTATTTGATGGATGTCAAAAGGTTTTTCTTTTCATCTTTTTAAATGATATCTGCCGTGAATTTTGTAAAATAATTAAACGGTATCATCTCTGGAAACTGTGACAGATGTTTCTTTTATTTCATACTAGCTATGTCCCGCGGTATCCCTCGCGTGTCCGGGATAAAAAGTAATATGGATGAAGTCGTTCTCAAGTTATGACGTATAATAAAGCTGAAGAGTTTATTTTTGTTTGTTTTGTTGTTTTGTCTGGTATTACCAGTCGGATTCGAAAAAATCTCCCATTAATAGAAACTTACATTATTCCCGAGTGTTATAGGCGACTTTTTACCCCGGGAACGTGGGTTAAACCCGCGTTCAGTTAATAGCTAGGTACTATAATAAACACGGACGGCTAATGGGTACTATAATAAATAAATAAATTAGAAATTAAATAAGATGTTTAGAAAAACATCCTTTTTATTGCGACAGCTGTCGCAAGAAACAGAAAAATTTAAAGTTGTTGTTTTTTAAATTACTGCAAGATTCTAAAGTGTAAGAAATACATATATGTTGTTTATTTTACACGGTGTTTTAATTAGTATCCTAATTAATTAGGTGTAGTTGATATAGGTAGGTAACCCTGACGCTCGTAAGTTCATTTCGGTAAATTCTAAATACAAAGGCTAATGCGGGTGACGTTAAGGTGTAATTTAGAATGAACGTAGTGCTCTGCAAATATCGTAGGCTATTTAAACGGCGGCATTCCCTCCAGATCAAAACAGTGGAACTTCTGTGTTAGTAAAATTATTTATTCTGTGACTCTGTCGCCGTTTACACAGAGCCGCACTCGACTAATGTGTGAATGTGTGCGTGCCGGCTTGTACGTACAGCGTGGGGGCCGACTTGATCGACACAGTTTTTTTTAGCGAGAATATATCCGATTTTTTTATAGGCTACTATGAATTGTACAAAAATGTTTGCTTTACTATTGTAGTGGCAACACTACAATCTAATAAACCTTATAATATTATGAAGTTTACGATATACAAGATAATTATGTCCAAAGGTAATTTAAAGGTTCGTTTGCCCTAGAGATATGAAGGTCTGTCTGATGATATATACAGAATTAGATCAATAACTGGCTATATTTACAAGTCCGTTGTCATCGGTTGATCACGGCTATATTTTAGTCGCTTTCGGACGCTTTTGTAATTAATGTTACTAGTTAGGGCTCAGTAAAAAATTTAATTTCTGAAATTCGAAACTCAGAAAATGCTAGTTCCTAGCTTACCTACAACCATATCATAAGCTGTTTCCTTTGTCTTATTTTATGATTGATTAGGTAGATCTAGTTTTTTTTTATAAATCCTACTGTTTTATTTGACTACAAGGTGGCAAAAAATGTCGATGATACTTCAGTGGTAGCGTCGTCGAATGCCGTGACAAAGGTCCCGGGTTCGAATCCTACAATTATCTCCAGCTTTCGGTGAAGGAAAACATCGTGAGGAAACCATAGAACGGTGGAAGCGTACTCAAGTTAAAAATCTGTCCTACAGCTGCACTTGAGAGCCATTCCTTTCCGTTCCTGCCTTTGGCTACAACATTACTTACCATGATGAGATTGTAGTCAACCAGAGGTCTATTAATAATAAAAAAATATATAAGCATATGGCCTACCTGATGGTAAGCGGTGACCGTGTCCTGAAATAACAGAGGTATCACTTTACGCATTGTCGACCCTGCAAAGATCTCTTCACACCCAGATGTCATTTGGTAGGTACTACACCGCTGGTCCGGGTACTACACCGCCTCGTAATGGAGCATCTGGCTACCTTACTCACCTAGGAACACAACACTACATAAAAGTAATGCTACGTTTAATTAATTAAGATTAATTCAAGCGTAACTGTGGACATTAATGTAGGCAGTGTTGTTTCAATACAAAGATACGATGCGTGCATAACTTGGCTGACTAGGAGAGGCTCCACACAAGTTACTTGTCTCCGACTTCTCCGCCTTGCTTGCTCGCGGTGCATAACTAAGCGGCTCAACTAAAACTTACGCTGAAACTTAGCTCCTAGCTTCCCGTGTCACGAAGCTTTCATTTGTTCCATTAAGAGTTGACTGTTGTATTGCGTGTTGCTCTTATTTCGAAATGCCTTGAATTTCATAGACAAATGGTCCATTGTGATTCACATTATCTCTGTTACTTAGTAATTTACAATATTGTTACATATTTATTCAGCTGTGCTCTTATTTATTTGCCTGGATAATGAATGTAAATAATTACAAATGTAACAGCAACTAAGGTTTCGGTAGAAAAAACCGGCTATGTAAAGTTGGTATTCACTCTTATACGGGGTGGATACGACAATACGACCATAAATTACAACTACGAAATCGCAAAAAATGTATGAAAAGCTGTATTTGTTTTGCCATTTCGAAATAGGTCCCATAGTAAAGTTAATCGTATACTTTACGTGGTTTCATTTATGGCCGTATCCACCACGTACACTGTACACAGCTTACAAACAACATCATAAATCGGCGATTTTTTGTGATAATAAAAATGGACATGGTCAGACCCCCATTCCTTTGATTTTTCAATGACTTCTAGACATTAATAGCTCATTCAGTTTACAAGCTTGAGACCCATGATATACCTACTGACGGATTGACAACCATACAGAGAGCAGAGTGACAACAATAGGGCTTCGTTTTGACTTTGAATACGGAAGCCTAAAACCCTAGTATCAAATCTGCCATATATTTAGGTGTCCTACTAATCCTACTAATATTATAAATGTGAAGGTTTGTGAGGATGTGAAGTTGTTTATTACTCTTTCACGCAGTAAATACTGAACAGACTTGGGTGAAATTTGGTACACAGATAGAATTTATGCTGAATTAACACAAGAGATACTTTTTTTTCCAGGAAAATAATATAGCCCTCGGGAACGTGGTTGAAACTACGGTACGCAAGCTAGTTTCTAATAAATTTATATTGGGGTATTTAATAAACACGGCTGCCATACGTACATTAATGACTTATCTAATGAGATAAAATGCAACACTGTAACTCAGTAAAGGTCATAGTAGGGGATGATTGAAGTAACGATCCTGTTACGACATAGTAAACACTCCAAACATTGTTTATCGCTCGCTGGCTTTGAGAAACGCGACACTCTGTTTGCATAGTGCTTTCTATTCGAGAATTAAATATTCCTTTTTAGCACTCTAGTTATATCTAATGTAGTATATCTATACTGTAATAATAATATAATATTACTATATTAATACTAATATATTAATACCAAATAACCCGAAGATTCACAAGTTTAATGGAAACACCTTATCCAACCAAGCACGTAGAATACTGAAACAAAACGTAATATCCCAAGAAATACTCAATCGAATCCAAAATGAAGCTGTCAATGGTACACCACAAAACACAAACACACCACAGCATGAAACACAACCTTCACAAACACAAACAGCGCTTGAACCAATTATCGAAACACAGACTGATACTCACCAAGATATACTTACCCCAGAAGAAATTGAAATAGTTGACCAATGTACACAGAATATAGAAGTAGAAAATCAAGATCCTTTAATCCTATCATTCCTACAATGCCTAGCAGAGACGAAGAAAGTGCCGATAAATGAACGTGAATACTTGCCAAAACCGGAATTCAATAAACAATACATAACTAACCTTTCCGTAATCAATAAATACTTACCAAATATTTTAATAATTAATCACACACTTAGAGATATTAATGATGTAATATATGCAGCTGCGAAAACACTTATAATTGAAAACAATCAACATCCATACATACCTTCTAGTACAATTAAAACACCTAAAGAACCTCCATGGAAAATAAGGATCAAAAGGAAAATAGAAAATCTTAGAAAAGAACTTGGACAACTCATAGAAATTAAGAGAGGTGTAAATACACGAAAGATGATAAGAACCAAAGAAAAATTTTATAATAAATACTCAATAGTAAATGAAAACGAACACAATAATACAGAAGAAATAATTAAGCAGAAAATAAAAGCATACGCAGGTAGAATAAAAAGATTTGAAGACATGAACAACAGAAAAGTACAAAATGCTATGTTTAGAGAAAACGAACATAAATTCTACAGAAATTTAAATAAACAACAATCAAACCCTGATCATATTCCAACTAAAGAAGTTACAGAACAATTTTGGATGAACATTCTTTCTGAACCTGTTTCATACAATAACTCAGCTACATGGATTCCAGACATAACAGAGAAAGCTACCGACGTAGAAACAAGACAGTTAGAACATATAACAATAGATCAAGTTAAAACAGCTATTACTAAAATACATAATTGGAAGGCACCGGGAATAGACAAAATTCAAAATTATTATTTAAAATATTTTACTAGTACTCACGAATATTTGGCTAAATTATACACTAACATATTAAGGGGATCAGAAACTATTGAAACGTGGTTCACCACAGGTCAAGTAATTTTAATACCCAAAAACGAAGATACCGAAAACCCCAAAAACTGGAGACCCATAGCCTGCCTTCCCACTATGTATAAATTAATGACATCCATTTTGGCCGACGAACTGTACTTACATTGCGATCAAAATAATATATTAGCCCCTGAACAGCGAGGTTGTAGGCGCCGTGCCAGAGGATGTAAGGACCACCTCATGGTTAATAAAGCAATACTTGAAGATGCCCATCAATCCCAAAAGAATCTAAGCATGGGATGGATCGACTATCAAAAGGCGTTCGATAGTATTTCACATGAGTGGCTTTTGGAAATATTAGATATTTACAAATGCCCTCCTCTTATCAAACAGTTTTTACAAACCGTGATGCCCAATTGGAAGGTTATCATGACAGCCCGAGGAAACAACTCTTCAATAACTACTGAACCGATTGTAATAAGGCGTGGAATATTTCAGGGAGATTCTCTATCACCACTATTGTTTTGTTTAGCCATAAATCCTCTCTCACAAATTTTACAGAAATATGAATTAAAAGGTTATAAACTCAAAGATAGTATTTGGATAAATCACTTACTTTATATGGACGACTTAAAGGTTTACTCAAATAGCAAAAATAATTTAAAGGTTCTATTAGACAGTACTGAAGTATTCACAAAAGATATAGGCATGAACTTTGGCCTCGATAAATGCAACGTTTTGCATTTATCAGCTGGACATAGGAATGAAGTAGATGGGGAAGGGCATGTTCTGTTAAGCGGAGACACATTTAAACAGCTAGGTTTGAATCAGAATTACAAGTACTTGGGGGTAAATGAATCAGGGAAAATACTACATAGTGAATTAAGAGAAGGGGTAACAAAGGAATATTTTAAAAGGGTAGCAAAGGTAACGAACACTAACTTAAATTCACGTCATCTAATTAAAGCGATCAATACGTATGCAATTCCAGTATTACTTTATTCATTTGGCATAGTAAATTACAAAGAAAGCGATGTAAAGAAAATAGATATTAAAACTCGAAAACTACTGAACATGAAGAAAGCACATCAACAGAAAGCGGATATAGATAGGTTGTACTTACCGATTGAAGAAGGTGGTAGGGGTCTTATTAATGTAGAAAGTATGTACAAAACGCAAATAATTAAATACGAACAATACCTTAAAGAAGAACAGGACCATTTAATAAAGGCAGTAAACCATCATGATAGGCAAAGAATTAAATATTCAATTATAAAAGAATCACAAGTTATAAACAGACACTTAGGATTAACACAAAACAATAGACATACAGACAAAGAAATTAAGAAAGCAGTAGTAGATACACGCATAAAATCATGGACAAACAAGCAGCTACACGGTCAGTTCCCGACAAAAATTATACACAAACCAGATATAGATAAGGTGAGATCTTTCATGTGGTTAAAGAAGCAACCAGTGTCTCCGTCGTTGGAATCATCCATCTTTGCAATTCAAGATCAAGCAGTTCTAACTAACCAAATTAAGCGCGACATTCTAAAGGAATCCGTTGATGGAAAGTGTCGGCTATGTTCAGAAAAAGACGAGACTATCAACCACATTGTCTCGGGGTGTGAAAAACTAGCCGGCACCTACTACACAAAGAGACACAACAACATAGTGCAGTACATATTTTGGACAATAGCTAAGAAACATAAATTAGAAACAACAAAGCTGTGGTGGAAAGAACAGATGACACAACCTGAAGTAAGGGAAAACGAGACGGCAAAAATAATGTGGGAGATACCTATACAGACAGATGTTACAGTGACACATAACAGACCCGATATAGTCTACGTAGATAAAATTGCAAACAAAACCTACTTAATCGATATTACAGTACCGTCAGACTATAACTTAGGGGCGAAAGAGCTAGAGAAACTCAGTAAATATCACCTTTTGAAAGTAGAAATCAGTAGGCTTTGGAAAACCAACACAACAATAGTCCCAATAGTAATAGGAGCTACAGGAGTTATTAGGAAGAATATACAAAAATACATTGACATACTGGATACAGAAATAAACATACACATAGCCCAAAAACAAGCAGCCATCCATACCACAACAATAGTTACAAAAGTTTTAGGAGATACCGTATTTGTAGGAAGAGAAGCCGAACCGACGACATAAATACCAACGTATGTCGAGAAGAAAAACAATTATAATATAATACATATTCTGTCTTATACATATTAAACATAATATATATAATATAATATGAATATATTTACGTATAATATATTAAAATATACAAATATTTCTAAAATACACATTTTTTAAGTATATTTACATATAATTTATATAATTAACTATACTACTAAATAGAAAGGGGAATTAGGTACCTTTTTTCCTGTGGGTTCACAGGACGGGGTTCCTAAGAAAACCGACAAAAGTCGAGAAAAAGAAAACAATTAATATAATAATATAATAAAATAATATAATAATAATTAATAATGTGTGTTTAAACGGGCTAATCTCTGTAACTACCAGTCGGATTCGAAAAATTCTTTCATTAATATGAAGCTACATTATCCCCGAGTATTATAGGTATATTATATATAGGTAGAGTATTATATATACATTTTATCCTGGGAACACGGGTGAAACCGAGGGAGATAAAAAAATAAAAAGTAAAGTAAAAATATAAAGAGGTTATCCTGAAAGGTGCGTAAATAATATATCTATTGCTGGAATCAGATAAGAATGTATATAGATAAAAGCCTTAAA
This sequence comes from Polyploca ridens, assembly GCA_951394255.1. NCBI lineage: Eukaryota > Metazoa > Arthropoda > Insecta > Lepidoptera > Drepanidae > Polyploca > Polyploca ridens. The sequence continues at coordinate 7,647,473 of OX596259.1, read as the reverse complement.
AGTGTTAAAAGGAAGAATTTACTAGATTGAATTGTTAGAAGTCAGGTACGCTCCTAACGCTCCTTACAAAAATAAATATTTTCTATCGTTCCAAGTGTTGTCATCCGGGAAAAATTGCTTTGTACGAACTATGAGTCAATATCCGGCCAAGATCAAGAATTCCGCACCTGAGTAAATACAACTAAGTAAAAAATATCAAGACGTTTCTTTAACAACTTTATTTTTACAACCTTTTCCAATTACTACTTACGAAGTTTATGCTTTACCTGGAGAATAATAAAAACCCTTATCATCACAGATTCCGGGATTTTCAATTAAACTTTAGGTAATCACCGTTTTGTTTAATACTACAGCCGGTTTACTTTGGGAAAATTGCCAAGTTTCGTCAATCTAATCTTTTTTTGGAGTGTCGTTATGATTTGATGGCAAAATTTTGCTTCAAACAACATTTGGAAGTAGGGTGTCTTTAACTCTTCAGTTTATCTATAAGTATGTTTTGATTAGCACTAATTTTTAGAGTTCCGTAGCCAAATGGCAAAAAACGGAACCCTTATAGATTCGTCATGTCTGTCTGTCTGTCCGTCCGTATGTCACAGCCACTTTTTTCCGAATCTATAAGAACTATACCGTTGAAACTTGGTAAGTAGATGTATTCTGTGAACTACATTAAGATTTTCACACAAAAATAGAAAAAGAACAATAAATTTTAGGGGCTTCCCATACTTAGAACAGAAACTCAAAATTTTTTTTTCTTCAAACCCGTACGTGTGGGATATCTATGTATAGGTCTTCAAAAATGATATTGAGGTTTCTAATAAATTTTTTTCTAAACTGAATAGTTTGCGCGAGAGACACTTCCAAAGTTATAATGAGTGTCCCCCCCTGTAACTTCTAAAATAAGAGAATGATAAAACTAAAAAAAATATATGATGTACATTGCCATGCAAACTTCCACCGGAAATTGGTTTGAGCGAGATCTAGTAAGTAGTTTTTTTTAATACGTCTTAAATCGTAAACCGCAATTTACCTTTCATTCAATATTTTTGGCATTTTTTTTTCATAGCAAAGTTGAGTTAGGTAATATTACACGGAACCCTCCGTGTGCGAGTCTGACTTCCACTTGGCCGGTTTTTTTTCATTAGATGCATTTTATTTATTACGAGATACAGGTACATTTTAATGCTTTACTAGCTGTCCCCCGCGGTTTCACCCACGTTCCCGGGATAAAAATGGCATGCAGATAGCCTATGGTATGGAGAAGGACATAGGCTACTTTTTATCCCGGGAACGCGGGTGAAACCTCGGGGGACAGCTTGTATTATTATAGAACATTTTGAAGCGTATGTTAGTAAATACTTAAACTATGTAATGTGTAATTCGTTCCGAGTTTACCTTTGCCACCTGTAACCAAACTCACCATATACTTGTGGTAAGACTGGTTTGAGTACAATCGTGCAACGGAGCTGTGCGGTTTGAACCGTGCCCTATTTGCAACAGTTCATTCTCAAGCAATTATCAAATACCATTGAAATAACAAAACGCTCCACCTTTGAATGAAATATTTATTCATATTCATAACTACTAATTTATTTCTTGAACTTATAAACAGTTTTTTTTTATTCTGGCATCCAAATCTTAATTAGGACTTATTTCTGCCAATATCAAGTTATATTATAATTTCCAGTCATGTTTTACTACAATGGTGGTCATTGTACTAAAACTCTTCACGGACTTTTTGAGACATCTTGAAAAGCCACGATACACACAATTCATTTCATTTCACTTCACTGGTGCACATGGATTGATCTTTATTGGATAAAATACCACCGATAATATACAATAAAACTCAAAATACACGAATTTATGAAAATATAAATGAAAACGCAACGTCACTCTGCAAGATCCCGTCAAAAATCCCCCTAACAGTATTTCATGATACAAAAACAGTATTAGTAAAACGTACGTTGTCAAAGGCTTAATACAATATAATAGTGACCCTATATACTAATTAACGGATGGCCGCAATTTACTTCAACGATATTGCTAATATCGAAGCGTGTAAACCTACCCTTCGCAAATGAATTTTGACCTACGCAATAAACAAATTTATTAGCACCCATAAAGCTGCCTTTTATTACCTGTACCTAAAGTAAATAGTGCTCTAAAATTATTTCTATTAGAGAGTAATTCGGGTTCAAAGAAGCAATAATAAATGTTGAGCAACAATTTCAAGAACAAATTACACAAATATTGTTTTGGGCAACAAATTAAAGTAGTTTATTTTTTCAACTCTATCAATATTTATTATTGTAGCCTTCAGTGGAATACAATGGAATTGCTTCATTATAGGTAGTTAGTACTCATATTAGCTTAACTCAAACATAAATTTAATCTGAAACTATGTTGGCTTTTATAAAACATTGTGATTAAAACACATCTCGCAGAAAGAAATGGTACCTAATATAGTTGGTGGTATATCTTTTTGTAGTTCAGAAACCTTAGAGACTTGAGATATATTTAGTTTCGTAACTTCCCAACTTTTACCTTTTCTGAGTAACAGATCCTTGCCGTGAAAGTTAAGAAATTCACACACGTATAAACCCTTGATGCTTTTTCTGAACATGTTTTGATCAAATTGTAGTACGGTTTGTTTCTTTCGTAATTTTAGTCCCCGTAGGAGGTCTGGTGCTGTTTTATGATGATATATTTATAGTCTAGGTCATTTACTCTAGATAAAAAGAGACATATCGGTGGAATTATTCTAAATGTGGCTGAATGTCGAACAATTGCTGACAAGATAGACAAATAAAGAGGGATAAAATGGAAGGCAAGAAACTTGATGGTAAGCTATTAGTTAAATGGATTGAAAAGGTTAAAGAAGCTACTTATCTTTAACTTAGTGCAATGAAACCGTACTTCTTGTAACAAGCAGAGTAAATAACCTGCGGTAAAGGAGACATTCGCTCTCGATTCCATCAGGAAATGTGTATATTGACTATTCATACATGTGTTCTAAGGTTTGAGATGAGTTGAGAATAGGGTTGCTACTACTGTGATTTTACTTCTTTTATTTTGTTGACAACATAAAAGAATTAATATTGGCTCGCGGTAAAAAATATAACAATGACATCAATTGTTATAATAGGACGCGCGTCCCTCGCGAGAACCAACGGGTTAACACAATAATATAAATTGGTGTAGGCTCAATAAATAAATTAAATTAAAAACCAAAAAACATTTCTTCTTATGACGAAAGAATTTGTACCAATATCACTCTATGATTATTATGTCGCAACATATCCTAGTATTCAGTATTGAGAAATTTAAATTTCAGGTTACTTGAATAGGCAACCCTAGCTGTATAATAGTGATTCTATCGTACGGATATAGTGCGCAGCGTCCATTATAGCCAGGTGTAAATTAAAACCTCACATGTAGTTTCTATAGAATTTGCAACAAAAACTACGCGTAGGTAAACGAGAAAGTTTTACGTGTCACAATTGTGTGCGGCGAGGTGAAAATGTCACGCAACACAAATACGGGTACGTCTAGCATGTTATTGGGAAAAGCTCACTGAATAACGAAGTGGTCGTAGAACGTACAATACCTACCACTGTTTTTACCAATATTGTACCATTTACACCGCATATTTTGAAGATACGAATTGTTTGTCATCATTTTTGTAGAAAATAAGTTCTTTGTTAAAAATTTCATTTTTAATACAATCTTTTATTGAGTGACTGTACTTTTTGTTGACTGTATTTGCATTGTCATCCAATGCACTAATGTATACCAAATATCAAGTCAACCCGACCACTGGAAGTGGGTGAATATCGACTTGCAATATTCCACCCGAACAAACATACATACATACATTGCAAGTTAAATAAAAGCTTGTAAAAACCTAACGATGTAAGAAACATAATCTTTCTATAGCAAAATGTCAATTATAATATTGGCTGAAAATATATTATTATATACGTTTATAAGTATTATAATCATTATGCACTAGAAAATGAAAAATGACGAATTAATCTGCACTTATGAATTTTTTAACTCATATCGTATATCAATATCAACACAATTGGCGAATAACAAGGGTCAACTGAAGGTTATTATTGAATTAGAACATATTATACACAATAGTTAATAATACATTTAAATGTAAATAGGCGTCTAAACAATGTGGTTGATTGTGACGTGTGTATATGTCCTAGATCTGTGCCCTCCCACCTCTCAGTTGTCTACAGCACATTGCCTTTTAATATTTTTACTTGTTTAGTTTTCTTGCATATCAATACTGAAATAAGATATATCGTAGATTTCAATTAGTTAATCATACTGTGGGAAATAATTTAATTGTATACAGCCTGCTGGGAACCTTGCCAGCAGGCCGATCAGCATCAGCGGCAGCTTTGAGGATTTTTTCTGTATATAAATTGTATAATGTGTCTTCTATTATTATGCTTTTGTTTATATTGTTACATACTTATATTAGACTAGCTGCCCGGCGCAACTTCGTTCGCGTGGTGCTACCCTACCCTACCCTATTTGTGAATCTAAACCATCCAGGGTGCCACCCAAACGCATACAAAAAAAAACATTCAAATCGGTCCAGCCGTTTAGAAGGAGTTCAGTGGCATACACATGTGCAGAAGAATTTTATATATAAAGATTTGGTGGATCATTTATATTTGCTTGGCTCATTTAATCACCGCACTAGAAGGGTAAGTAAGTAGTGGCAACATAATGACGTCAATAATAGAGTTTAAATATTTATTAATTTATTTAATATCCTGGGACATTTTTGGATCGTTTTTTCTTTACGCGACTTTTCATAAGAGATGTTAAAACGTTGTTTCATTGCCTGCACTGTTGTGCCCGAGTGTTATAGACTACTTTTCACCCTGGGGACGTAGGTGAAACCTCGGGGGACATCTAGTACATAATAAAGCTACTAACCAACAAAGAATTATACGTAAAAAATATTCTAAAAAATAATTCCATTCATATTTTATTGTAACATAAACATACTATTTCCACATATATAAATAAAAGGCCCTTTTATCAGTGACTGAATGAGGTAACATGTTGGTATAAATGAGTCCGTGAGTTGTAGAAAACCCAAGGATACTTTCGCAAGGGCCGACCCGGATATATCATTTGTCAGTAAAACCTCAAGAGCCAGATAAAATGGACGGATTCAGAGTTAGCGTGCCAGTTGGGTGTACAATCATTCATGCTGAGTTTTACAAAAATATAGCATCTCTGGGATCATTATCGTTTAATAAAATACGCATATAAAATTAACAAGATGTTACCTTCTAAAAATGTGTCAATTACCAACCCTATACTGTGCGTGCACTATATGAAACAAAAATATGTTAGAAGTATAATAGTGTAAGTATGTGTTATGGTACAATTTAATGAGAGCATTATTTATAATGCCTTGTCAGTTTGAATAGTACCAAGTAAAATCGGGCTATGTGATTAATAATTATTTACGGCCTTTGGGCCTTACTCATAAACGCTGTATAACTAACCCTATAAATAACGTCACCTTGCTGTCATTGTCAAACAATTTGACGTTATTTAGGTGACCACTTAATCAGTTTATTAGTTTTATGAGTAAGGCGGTTTGTGAAGTTAGGGCTTGTAGAGTAAGGGCATGTAGAGTTATAAGCTTGACTCTACATGAGATCTGATATCTTTTTGAGTATGCGAGCCATATGTCTTGGCAACATTTTACATAAAAATGTTTTGGTGGGATTTCACTTCTTATTGTAAGTTGCTAATGTTTTTTTTGTTTGAAATTTCCAAGTTTTATATTTTTTGTTGTTTGTGTACTAATACAAGCTTACATACCAAAATTCAGCTTTCTATGACTTCAGGAAGTACCCCAAGAGTTTTGATGATCATCAGTGAGTCAGTGACGAAATCTAAAGTATAAGAGCTATGTTATTGAAACTTAATATGTTTAATAAGTTCACTATTGACATCATGTCTTTATGTTGATGTGTTTTAAGGCGATGATAGCTCAGTGGTAGTGACGTCGGATACCGAGACGAAGGTCCCGGGTTCGAATCCTACAATGAGCTTGAGCTTTCGGTGAAGGAAAACATCGTGAGGAAACCGCAGCACGGTGGTAGGGTACTTTGTAGTACCCGCCTGGCTGGCTACCACCCTCAAGTTGAAAATCTGTCGCCAAGCACCTTTCGGTGTGTTCCGACAGCTGCACTTGAGAGCCAGTTCCTTCTAGGCTTTGTGTGCTTACCACCTTCGGCCGCATCATCACTTACCATGGTGAGATTGCGGTCAAACACAGGCCTATAAACAGTAAAAAAAAAAAAAAAAAAAATGTCCCAATAATTTTGTTTATCGGGTATAATCCAAACCCAAGTTATGAGGGTTCAAAGAAACGACGAAGCGCTTCGATAAAAGGTAGGTAGTGCCCTTGCGCTTCGCTTAGCTGTCTTGGCGGGGGGCACTCCCGTTCCCCCAGATTTACAGTACCAGAATGCTAAATTATGTTAACCTCTGTGTAGCACCATACAGACGAATCCTAGTAACCATGTATGTAGTACCATGGTAGTGTTTGTAGCACTATGGACCGTATGTAGTATAACCGCAGCCTATGGTGCAATACTCTCGTGCCGTAGCATTACCATGCACCCGTACCAGTAAGTAAATATAATTGATTCAAGTATCATTTTCTATATGTTATGATTAGATTTATATCAACCTACAATCCTTGCATACAATTGCAGCCTTGCCATCGAAACTTCAAATAACACCCTAACAAAGCTAATTATGCGAATAAAGAACATTTAACTCGTAAGACCTATAGATATAACTGTGCTGAGTTTAATCGACTGTAATGCTCACAGATAAGGTTAAAAACGAATTTGAGCTGATAATAACATTTGCACAAGCATTCTACGAAATGCATGGTTGTAACTGATAGCTATCGAATATACAGGCAGTTGGCGACATCGCATCGTCCCATCTAAGCTATGTTGTTTCAAGGGGGTTATGGAAAACGGACCCCTATTAGCGAAGTTACTTTGTCCGTTTATAGCTCAACTTTAATATTACTGAAACATGTTGACCCGTATTATGAAAATTAAGTGAAGCACTTTCAGTTTATCTTAAAAGCATTTGAAGGTTTTACTTGTTGATATTTTAATACTAAACCTTGCAGATTAAAAATACAATCGCGAGTAGGGTAAGAGCCCCGGTTTTGGCCAGTACCCCGGTTGTGGCTACATGCAATTTTGAAAGTCAATAAATAAGGAGTTGAAACCTCATTTATTGTCTATAGTAGGCGCCTTAAGCGTAATGGAACTTTTTTGTAACACTGTTTTTACAGCAAAAATAATAATTTAATGTTAACTTCTTAAGAGAAACCATAGAATCGATAAAAAAATATTTTGATGTTTGAATTTACGTGTGTAGGTGTAGTTTGTTAATTTTTTACGAGTAAGGTAACGAAATCATTTTTTGGACACTGCGAGGACCTAAGATACTTTTTATCCCAGTTACCTAGATGAAACCGTAGGGAAAGCATGTATACATTTATTTCAACGAAATCTGTAACGTTTCCTTATATTCCTAACTTTTTTCAACCTTTTAAGGGTTGGTTAAAATTTGCATAGTAGTCACTAAGATAAGGCAGACTTATTTAGATGTCTTTGAGGTTTCCAACATGCCTCAACGACCACTTTTATCGTTTGCCTTAAAGTGCTTCTAGTCAAACTCTTACCTACAAAATTAAATGAAAAGTTATTTTATTTTTTATTCTTAAACGGATTATATTCTTTATCGGATCCTTATCTAATTCTCATGAATTTCTTAAAACTTTGCGATAGTATGTAGTTAAACTTTATTATTCTAATTATTTTAAAACATAATTTGCCTTTCTTTGAGTTAAATAATTTTTTGTACTTACGATATACGAATATTTTTATGAAATGTTATATTTTTATTTTGTATTACAATGTAAAATGTGGTGACTCGTAGTGAGTTATCGCAAATATTTTTGAAAGTTAAGAGTTAGCGTTATTACATGTTTTATTGATGTTACTGTGAAACAAGAAGTTAGCAGCCAAAATATAACTGCTTACTTCTTTTCTATGATAATAAACTGTTATAAATTCATAAAACTATAAAAAATAAAGCTCCTTGTCATCAAAATTTATCGAGACCTCCGGAGACCAGCGGGCGGGGAGCTTTTTCCGCCAACGCGTCAGCTTGGCTATCCAAAGAGGAAATGCTGCCAGCCTTCTGGGAACGCGTCAGGCTTGAGGAAATTTTCCTTTATAGATTGTATTTTGTACATATTTGTTGTAAATAAAGCTCCTTAATAATAGTTATTTATTAGCAACTGTTGTATAATAAGGGGTATTAAAACACGAATGTGGGTTTATTATAATAATATAAAATAATAATAATAAATCGTTTATTAAACCAGAAATGTTAATACCTACAGTTATTCAAGTAGATGGAAAAACATTTGTACAGCGAGAATAATCATCTAGCGTTTACGACCAGGCAACCATCCACTTCTGAGCTAGGATTCAACCTGTGTTACAGATAGTAGATAAGCCCCCAGGTCGAGACACAGGCAAATTATTATGGCCTCGACTCCTGACAATAGTTGTATTATAATGTATGTAGGCACTTATAATATAGGTAGTACTAAATTCCCAAACTAGGCACAACCTGTAGATTTTGGGAATTAGTTATTAACAATATTAAAAGTAATATAATATGACATAAAATTATAAAAGTAAAATTATAACAATATAAACAAAGTTGATCAATGACAAAATGATTAATGAGACATTAAAAAGGAACAGTTTGATCAAAAAAATAAAATAAAGATAAGGTTAGTGTTATGTGCTCATGAGAATGTGTTAAAATATGTGTGTGTATTGATTAAGTGTGTGAGTTTAGTGGTGTGTGTGTGATGATATGATGTTGATGCAATGTATGGAATTATTATATTTATTTAAGTGGGCATAATGAGAGATTCTGTTTCAGCGTAAGTTAGCTTCATCAGCCAGTTCAAAATTTTAAGCTTACATTGATGCTTTGTGAGCGGATAAATGTGCAGTAGTTTATTAATTCTGTTATACAGGTGGCAGCTTATTACTGAAAAATGTCGTTTGGCTAACATTGTTCTATGGGGTACAGCAGAACAGACCAAGTCTGACCTACGTCTACGGACATAGATCGACTGATCGAATGGCAAAGTGGCATGCTTTCTGAGGGACGTCTGCAGCACAAAGATCTGTCTCACAGAAAGGACTGACGTGTCAGTAAATAGTGCGGAAGTAGGATATCGAAATGGTTTCCTGGTCATGACTTTAAGGACTGCTCTTTGTGCTCTTTCCAACTGGATCATTTTTGTTTTTGCCGCCCCACCCCATGCAGTAATGCAATATGTTAATAGCGATTGACATAACGCAAAATATACGATTTTTTGGGTATGTATCTCCATGACATTGCTCAGGTTTTTAAAGACGTATATTAATTTGCATATACGTGCTGTAAGTGAGTCTATGTGGAGGTGCCAGTTTAGAAACTGATCTAGCAGAATGCCAAGGTATTTGGTGTGCGAGACCCTGGGGATCGATAAGCAAGAACAGCTGGAGGAAGAATTCAGGCATGTGTGTGCTCTAACAGGGAAAGAGCCCGGTGGCGGAAGTGACGATTGCTTGAGTCCAAAAGTTATAAAATTTGTTTTCAGCAGATTTAGTGTAAGCAAATTAGAAGATAACCAGGACATGACTGTAACCAAAGCCCTCTCCGCATGTATCCGCGTGGATTCCCAATCAGGGCCAGACACGAGAAGTGCCGTGTCATCAGCATATGTGAAGATCCTGCAATTGGGTATCTGTAGTTTACATAAATCATTTATATATACAATAAACAGAGTGGGTCCCAGGATACTACCTTGAGGTACACCAAAAGTAAGATTCTCATCCTCACTGATCAAGTCGTCTACTTTCACAGACTGGGTCCTGTTCGAAAGATAATCTCTGAAAATATTTAGGGCAGGTCCCCTAACGCCAACCCTTTCCAACTTCGACAGTAGAATAGAGATGGAGACAGTATCGAAGGCCTTGGAAAGATCCAGGAACATTCCAAGACACTTTTGTTTCCTATCTATATTGCCAACAAGCGTCTCAACTAGAGTGGAAACCGCATCCTCAGTAGATTTCCCTTTCCTGAAGCCAAATTGGTTGTCAGCAATGATATTTTTTGATTCGAGGAAGTTTACAAGACGATCCTTTAATACCCTTTCCAGTATTTTTGACATTGCTGGAAGCACAGATATCGGTCTGTAATTGTTGGCCTCTTCAGGATCTCCTGACTTAAGGATAGGAAGGACCAGAGCTTTTTTTAAAACTTTAGGGAAAATGCCAGATGAAAGCCAAAGACGGCAGATGTGGGTAATGAGAGGGGTGAGAATATCTCGAGATGATTGTAAAAGTCGAGATGATATGCCATCCCATCCAATCGCACAATCAGGATGGAGACCCAATAGTGTCACATGAGGGTTTTAATAACTAATTATGTACAGTTACATACAAGATTTTATCTACACCCATGATCATTTTTGTAAACAACAAGGTAATAAATTTCTGCAATTCTAATATCGAACTAAAATGGCGGAATACGACGTGAATTCGAATAACCTCTAAGTTTTTTTTTTATTACGGCGCTGTGGTTGTAAAACGCGCCTGCATGTAAATGTTCTTTTTTTGAAATTCATAAGGATACCATGGAGAATGTGGCTGTTTGATGAGTAAGGAATGGACCGAAAAAGCAAAAAAAAGAGTTGCATAATGTAATTCAGTACAACATTATACACTGTTTTGGATGATATAATGGTCACTATGACAACCAGTGTTTTAACGTTGGCTATAAGCTAACTGTTTCAGGAACTTTAATAGAGGATTTATAGCATGGGTGTATATAAATATCTGTACTAATAAATACGAGGTGCTTTTTATACTTATATTTTTATTATAACATATGTTTAATAAAAACGCATTGTATTAAATTTACTTCACAATAATTTTACGCTGCGTAAAAATGATATAAAAACTCTGTAAATTGTAACTGAACCACATTCGTTTTATATGGGGTCGTAAAACCGTGAAACAAAAGTTGCTCTTTTAAAATTATATACACGAATAATAATAACTTCACCAGCGATATACAGAGTGGAAATTTTTGATGAGTCAGTAAGGGCAGGTACCATAAGTGTTTAAGCCACGCGAATATGGTCTTAAGTAACTGTCCTTAAATTTTTGATTGATTGAAATCGGCATGTACAGATTTTTTAAAAAGGTGCAGACAGCGAGAACACGTTGGTTTCATAGAGCCTTTTGATACTTGTTGGAGACAGGATCGAGTAAGCTATTAAAAATGTTTTATTTTATCAATGAACTTCACAGTAAATACTTTGCGTCAGCTTAGTGTAATATAAATATCAAGCAAAACTGTCAGACTATTTTTAACCGGCTTCAAAAAAAGGAGGAGGTCCTCAATTCGATTGCATTTTTTTTTATGTTTATTACCTCATAACTCCGTCATTTATTAACTGATTTGGAAAATTCTTTTTTATTTGAAAGGGTACACTTCCCGTTTGGTCCCATTGTCATCAGAGATCAGGATTTGATTACTTCTTAGTGTACTTTGAAGTCGGTTTAAGGTTTTTGTAAAACAGTCCAATTGAAAGCTATTTCAAGCTTTGTTTCAATCAAATATTGGATAGAGCACTATGATTCCTACTTCTCCATCTAAAAATATAAAATTACATTATTGAACTTCACAAGTTTATTCTGCCGACTACCTAAATATAGTATGTAACTTTGTAAGTCCGATCAGCCCGGTGTCACTTTCAGACAAACTTAAAAGAAATCTTTTACTTCCTTACTTCTTACATACCGCCAAGTGAAATCTGCTCCTAAAATATTCAGAGGGGACACAAGTCAACAAATTCAATTTGTATTTGCGTTTTCGCCAAAGATTTCCCAAGGAAATTAAATCATTTTAAGGTTTCAAGTGTCGCCTTTCCTCTCAAAATTGTTTAATAATGATATAATGTAAATTACGTCGGTTTATTGTTTTATTTAGATATGTAATTATTTGAATGTTGATGGTATTTATTTAAGTAGTTACTGAGAAATTTTAATTACAGTTTTTTTGTTGATGATTATATACACGTGGTCTACGAGACTTAAATATTTAAAACAAAAAAAGCTCCTTCTACGGAACGTTTACCATTTGCATCTGTTTTCACTTTACTAAGGTATCAAATGATCCCAACTGATCGTAAGTGGTTACCGTAGCCTATAAACGCTTGCAACACCAGTGGGTGACTTTTTGGCGGGAACTTGCAGAGTGACGTTGTGTTTTCATTTTTATTTTCATAATATCGTGTATTTTGAGTTTTATTGCATATTATCGGTGGTATTTTATCCAATAAAGATCAATCCATATGCACCAGTGAAGTGAAATGAAATGAATTATGTGTATCGTGACTTTACAAGTTATCTCAAAAAGTCCGTGAATAGTTTTAGTACAATGACCACCACTTTACTAAAACATGACTGGACGGTGACTGATCATGAGGACTATGTGAAAGTTAATGTGCGGACTATAATAATGTGATATTATAAATAAAATGTATGCGACTGAAGGACTTTGTATCCATGGTCATGAACAAATTAACAAAAAAAAATTACTCGCGTGTTGCCGACCTTCTCTTCACACCCTTATTAAAAAGGGGTTGAGAGGAATTGCTGTGGCCGCAACTGAATGGACAAAGCATGATTTGCGTATCAAATTGTCGTTTGTTTATATACTCTGAGCTACTACACTGATGCGAGCCTTCATGGAGCTCTGGCTACCTTACGCACCGCAGAAACACATCGCAACCTGAACTTATATTATTTGGCATAGATCTTCTGTAAAAGATAACAAAATAATAGTGTACTATTATTTCTATGAGATTTTGCAGACAGTTACATACAAATAAATGTAGAGTAAGCTTCTTCTTTAAGGAACTAACTACGCACATTTGGAATGTACACCACGATAGCCCAATAAAAGAGGTCTACAGTTAATTAGGACATAAAAAGTTCCCTTGCTGAATTATTCGCAAAAATTTACATTTTAAATAGGACAGCGCTAAAGTATCCCTGCACAATAATTTTGCTTACGTCATAGGTCGTAACGAGTTTCGGTCAATGTACTTACATAAGTGGATCATTACTCACAGCTTTTGTGTAATTATTGTACCTATACCTTTGTATACTTGTTGTTTAAGAGTACAAAAGTTAGGGCCAAATCAAACTGAATAATCTACTTTTTTTTTTTTTTTATACAACTAGTTCGGTAAACAAGCATACGGCCCGCCTGATGGTAAGCAGTACCGTAGCCATATGGACGCTTGCAACACAAGAAGCATCGCTCACGCGTTACCGCCTTCCCCTATGAGCTCTGGCGACCTTACTTACGCGCAGGAGCACAACTTTACACGACATAAAGTTATTTGACTGCGGTATTCTGTAAGGTGGAGGTACTTCCCCAGTCGAGCTGCTCTTTGAGCGAATAAACGCTATGCTCTACCTCTCTTTGAGTCTCTTTCTTTTTTTATGTCGATTAATAATGGTTTTATAGTTTTTAAGTAAGTATGTTAAATTAATGTCGACTTTCGGTTTGAAACTGACCAAAATTTTGATTTTTTATTGATGTTGAAAGTGGTCGATGAATTTACGATCCTCAATAATAAGAAGAAAGATCAAATTTTAACCATGGATATTTAATTCGAAAGGAAATTTAATTATTTCAGGGCCTCATTGAATCAATTATTACTCACTAAACTTTAAATTATTACAGATTAAGTTTTGTTTTGTAAGGTGAGAAGTGAGAGAGAACCTCTGAAGATTCTACTAAGTACAATCTACTTGATAACCTGCGGGCAGATGAATTTATTAGTTTATTTATAAAATGTTAAAGATTCTTACAGAGTATTAACATTTCTAAGTTTATTTAATATAGTTTGGTATGCCTACGATGGTAATGGCGGAATCCATTATTAAATTATCCGATTTGGTGTCCTAAATCTTTAATTTTTTTTATGGTTAACTTTATAATAAAAAAAACTACATCTATGCTGTGCTTTGTGAACAAACAACTACTATGTCGTGCTCAGGTGCAGGCACATGATGCGATTACCGTTTTCTTTAGTTTGTAGTTTCTTTTATAGTATAGTTTCCTACCCACTAATCATTTTTTCGTTATTGGCAAATATATTAATAATATAAGTTCTATTTTTAATAATTTAATTTTGTTAAATGCTGTGTTAATATTATGTTAAATAAATACATAAATCCAGTGCCATTTATAGTAAAACTTTTTTTTAATAATGATATGCTGAAGTTATCGTAGCTGACAATTCTGAAAAGTTCACGAGTGTGCACATACGTATAATAATTGGAATAGTCACGTCGTGTTAGAAGAGTTTTGTTTAGAAATCCTTAGAGTTAGTACCTAATAAAAGAAACATAGCTGGACCATGTACCTACCTATATGTTATTTTGTCATCTAGGTTTTACGGTACGTTTCGGACTCTCAGCGCCAATATATCTAAAACCATCATTCAAACATTGAGCTTGAGGAATAATTTCCTACGTAGTAATAATAACTCAATGTATACAAAACCGTTTTCAGCTTTGAAAAAGGGTCATATTTATTAAATTCTAACGTTTTATTCCCAACATTGTTATTCATTTGAAAGCTACATATTTATAAAAATTAACTCTCAATAATAATATTTTAACCGAGCATTAAATAAACCCTAATAATCGGAACGTAAATATTAACGATTTATTAAAGGCATAAAATTAGCAAACGAGCAGAATACGGCTTATAATTCACATTTTTGCTTATTTTATTATGTTTGCGGATCCCATTCAAATGTGTTATACTGTTGTAGACACCGTTACGTTTCCGGTCATTAATCCTAAGCTACGCGTCTCGTTTTGGGTGGCTTATCTTAATGGGATGGAACACGCAACATGAGCGGCTGTATTCAGCCACCGATCTGAATTGAGCAACAGAATTTACTTGGCTGCCCTAAAAGAAAACTATTTAATTTTGGAAACAACAAATAGTTTATACATTACAGTAATGAGTACTGAAGGGTCCAACCAATTGAACGAAATGTTTATGCCGTTTGCGGTGGTGACCACGGGACCGTGGGGGTCCGAAGCTCGCCGATCGAAACTAATCGAGGCCAGGGGAGACCGGCCCGGGCGGACTGTTTCCGCCAACTCATTGGCTATCCAAAACGCCACCAGTCTACCTTACCGTTGATCGGCAGCAGCGGCAGCCTCGAGGATATTTTCTATCTATCTATTGATACAAGCGTTGGCTGTACAAACAATATAGTTCTCACGAGAAATAGGCATTGAACGGAAATATTCCGAATGGTCAATATTCGGAATATTTTCCAGATGATTTTCTTCAACGATAACAAAGTGAAAATCTGTGTAAGACTTTTTCTAAAATACGATTGAAACTTTGAAAATACTTCGTGAGATTTAATGAAAAAAGTTCGAGAAATCTTAATAAAAAATTGTACCCTTTGGGCCAGAAAGTTGATAAATTTAATTCCTGAATAATTATTTTGGAAGTTTTTTTATAAATATTGGAGAATTGATATCAATAACTGACTGCATTATATTTCTTCAAACAGATGAATAGATAATAGTTGTTTTAGTGTATTTATGTAACATTTACTAATACTAAGTTCAATGTGATTCTTTACAGGAAAAAAATCATAGTCAAAGCCGTTTATCATTTATTTATAATGTATTCAAATACATCCTAAATTCCTAGAAATTAAGATTGTATTGCATAATGCGCTACGAACAATCTGCTGTAATGACAGAGCTAGGCGGATTCCAAATGCCTGTATAACAAATAGTTTGTCAAAGAGAACGTTCCTGGCTAGCTTACGCATACGCAATTTGTCCGAAATAGCCCCAATTTCCGACCCAAGTTCATTGTTAATTCATGGACATTGTTGGCTGCTTGTTACTACTTCCGAAGCATAAGCGGCATTTGACTCGTTTAACGTTTAAATTAAATTGTCTGTGAAGGTTGTAATGAGTCTCCTAGAGCTTATGTTTAAGCGGATAAAGGCAGGCAAAATATTTTTAGAGGGGATCAAAAGTATGTTTTAATACTTATTTATAATACATTTAAAGTATACTCTATATATTATAATATATGAAATAAAGTCGGGCTTGTTATAATTACATCATCAAACAATTTATACGTATTTATTATACATGTATTTTGGGTAGGTTTGGAGAGAAAATACCTATGTTTGGTTCACTTCTGAGGCGTGATTTCAGAAATTATTCTCAATTATCGGGTGAATGCTAGCAAAGCCACAAGCAACAGCTAACAACATACAAAATATATAATTGAAACGGTTTCATACTTAAGACGACGACTTTATGTTCACTAAAGGGCGTCATATTATTATAAATCCAAACGGACAATTAAGAAGCTTCTAACGAGACCTCATTTCTAAAATTATGATAAGTAGTTTAGAAGTTATGAGGGAACAGATGAACTTGCATACAAACATAACCCTCCTTTTAGCTTCGCCGTAGTCAGGTGAAAATAATAAACTAAAAAAGTTCACAATAATGCGGGCTTCTTCTAGGGCATCACCTGCGTTAATAGCACTCAGATATGGCCGGAGGTTAGCTAGCGCTATTTTAATGGACTTAAAAAAAACAATTCGACAGGTATGTATGTTTTATTATTAGAACTGCAATATTTTCACATATGATAATCTATTAGGGATTCCAAACAAATTTAAATTTAATATAATTTTAGTGGTATAAAAAAAAGAGAATTTCATAAGTGTATATGTTATGTATGTCTTTATGTACCTAAGTTTGTATGTATGTTTGTCCACGCATATTCGGCCAAATTCTACGCATGTAAGAAAAATAAAATATACGAAATAAAAAAGTAATTTAAAAAAAAATCGACTTCAAAATCCTAAAAAGTATAAAATCACTCTAATCAGACACTGATTTGAAGTCGACGAAATATTTTATGCCTATAGATAGAGCATGAACTCTATAGGCATAAATAATATTGCGAACAGGTTTTGTTCATAAACATGTTGAATAAGCAGAATTTTAACAATCCAGCTAAAAATAATCCGTAAAATTTCGATATTGCGAGTAAACACGCTGCGGAATAAAAATATTGGTTTGAATTTAAACAATGAAATCGTTTGATTTTATTCAACAATATGACGCCACCCACGATATGTAAACACATGCATAAAATCGCCATATCACAATGTTTATTTTCGCTAAACTCTATTGTATTCATTGTATGAATCTGGTATATTTTATATTATTAATAACTAACCTTTAACTACTTTAACTGGTGTCTTTTTGTACAGTTAAATTCAGCTTTCTGACTTTATGTAAAGTTAAGTGTAAACCATAAGACTCGAGGTCTGACAAGAGGTTTCATTCAAAACTAACGGTGTTTCGGCGTTTATCACATAAAGTTTTGGTTATTTATTATTTCATTCAGAAAACGGTTTTGACTATTCAAAACCTATGTACCAGAATAAGTTGATTTCAGTGAACTCTAGAATGTTCCTAATTGTACACTTTGATATTTAGGAACTTAAAATTATACCTAATTTTACCGGGGTTATGTTTGTATTTTTTTTTTAATGTAATATAGGCTTTCGTATGGCCTCCGATTGACCTCAGGAGGAGTTATGACGAGACCGATGATGTAGCAGCTAACCTAGATAATGCCTATTCATTCTGGCCTTGAAGACATCTAGGTTATAGGTGTCGGGAAACACAGACTACGTTATAAGCACGGCACACTTTACCATAATTTCAAAACGAGAATCGATTTCAATCTTTGACGAAACGCGTTGATGAGTAATGATGATTTGTCTTTTATCATCACTACAAAATTGCAGCCAAAGAATTTTTTGTTGTGGCTCTGTAAATTCTGCTATTTCATGTTTTTGTTCAGTTATTACTACTGAAAAAACGAAGAAACAAAGTCTCCGCTTATTTTTAACAAATCCGGTGGTCATCTCCTGTATGTTGGTGTTTGTTTCAACAACGTTACTGAATTTCAGCACAATTTATGGCTCGTGCTGGGCATAGGAATTCTCAGCGCTGAGGATCTATGCAAATTTCCAGCCACATCCGTTTGATATAGCGTTAAAGCGCACATAGTTTTATGGAACACTTATTTAATTTTCTCTTCTCAAATAATGCGTATTCCCAAAATAAAAAATATTGTTATATAGGTTTCAATCATATATTTTTCTTTTTATTTAGCAATACGCCTGTTTTCTTCTTTCTTTTGATATTGTCCTATTTTTATTTGGGGACATTGTACAAACAAATATTTATCATAATAAGACTAGGTTTGTTACGCTATAAGTCGTAAACGATTAATTTTAAGACTCGCGCCAACTCTAAATAACCCCGTCATGCATAATGCATTTACAAAATGTCTCTCTACAAATGCGAATTTATGTATTTGCATTTCTCCTCCTAACTTCGGGACCGGGGAAACTGGAAAGAATTAATCTTAACAACTGAATGAATATAATATTGTCAAATTATTATAATGCTTTATGATACTGGTATTATTTGGTTGGAATATTTTTATGACTTAGAATACGATACAAACTCTACATCTACAAATGCTACACCGCTGTAGCTAAAGTCATCTGCTACGAGAAGGCTACGAGCGAACGCCGATTTTATTACACTAGCCTACTATAACGAACCATTTACTATTTCTGAAGATAATAATAAAATAATGACTTATAGAGTAATCAAATTTATGAAATCAGAAACATCTTGTTTATTGCTAACGTCAAACCAATAATAAAACTCCACTCGTAGCTATTAAGTTTAAAGAAGTAGCACCTCGTTTCTTATACGTGTTAATTACCTATGTAAATTTTATAGCAGCGTAGGATTGTAGAATTTCTTACAGAATCTTGTGACGGTTCCGAAAGTTTTATTACTTATTTGTGTCTGTAAATTTAATTGTTTTGATAATATTTCAGAGCAAGAGCAAAATTAACAAAGGCTTTACGTAAGGGTTTATCGACTATAATATAAAAATCAATCAAACATATTATAGTATATGTAGGTTTACATGGGTGCGAATAAAAAAAAAATAAAGGCAAAAACCACCAAAAAAATAATTGATGGTACCAAGTTCAACGGGTCAACTAGTTCAAGATAAAATAAGTATAGGGGGAAGCCCGTGCAAGAAAAACTACAACAATGAAAGAATCTAGATTTTCCCAACAAGTTGATTTATGAAGACAACTATTGATATCAAGAGAATAATAATACTCGTAAAATAATTTGTAACAAAATGACTGATTTCTTATTTGTTAGAGCGAGTGCTTATCCCGCGTAATAATGGATTATAAATATAGAAAGCGTACAAATAAATCTTTATTCCAGTAGGTAGTACATACGTTGGTCTAGTCGGAATATTTTTCCAATGGAGAGAATTGTTTCGGTCCAAACGTAAGATAAGACGCGTGTTTCTCACACTTCGCGCAATAAATCTTTTGGGGCACCTTACGTCCTGATTTATTCAGTCGATAATCTCGACTTGTCCGGAACTTGTCTGCTCGAAACATCGATGTGTTCGTACACGAATGAAAATATATTTGGGGCAACGCGTTCAACATTGATATCATGTGACAGTGACGACGGGCTGAAATTAAATAAACCTTTTCACATGCGGTCACACACCTACATAACTGTGTCTACGTCGGTGTCTACATACAAGGCTATTAATATACATATTCTATCGTGGGTATACTCATATATTATCTCCATTGCTCCAGGTTATCTGTTACCTACCTTAGCTAACTTCCTGTTTATTCCATTTGGCTCCCGCCATAGCGATACAATCACGAGGGGTTCAGGGCGCCAAGCTTTCTTTTTTACTTTTTGCTAAAAAATTAAGTATCAAGTCGCTTCGCAACACACGTTGTACATAGTTTTTCAACACGTTTGATTTTTTATGAATTTTTTAATGCTAGAGAAAGCATTAACATTTTGTGTGATAGAATGGCGTCAATTTTATTAAACAAGTGTCTGTAATTTCATAGAAAACCGTATCTAATACCCACTCAACATTACGATCTCATGGGATTATGAAGGGAAGTATATATTAATCTAGCTGAGAAAAAAACGAGATTGTACCAGTTAATTAAAATAATAATACTCGAGAAAGATGTATTTGATTGTTAATCTTCATAAAATAAACAGTAGTACAGGCTGGTACCGCAAAAGAGCGCCAACGTTTGGAGGCCGCTAATAATTTCACAGTTTAACAACCGAGTTGCTGGCAAACACGAAGTTCGTCAAAGGGATTTGGTTAATTCAATTTCTGTGTTCAGCCGCCGCCTTTCCATGCTTAGGCTGAAGAAAATTTACGTAATATTTAATTTCAATACCACCTAAGATCGAAAAGCTTTGCAAAATATCAGAGTTTTGAAAGTTTTGGATTTTGCTTTTAAAACTTGATTTGAGATTTATAAGTTCGCACCGAGCATACAAAATATTATTGTTTCTAAACTCAGTCACGCCCTCGTCTGGATAGTACCCACGTAAATAACCTGGTAATTTATGAGAGCTTAATATGAACCAATTACTATTCCTACTTAAAGACGCGGACATAAATCACGGGTCTGGACTCTCTTTAGTCGTAAATCAAAGAGAAAAATGGTATATAGCTAGCTCATCTTTAGCATTATTATTATATGAAAATAAATCTTTTACATATAAAATGTAAGAATGCAATCTAAAGTGAAAGAATAATATAAAAAATATACTAATACCTGAAGATGAATGTGAATATTAATGTGATAAGATCTGAATGAGCGGCCTTTGCGAACATTTATTCACAGGTCGTGCACCCTATAAAGCATGGCTAATTGATAGCTTTATAAAACAAAGAAACAAAATAAATGTTTGTACAGCTGAGGTTGGATAAAGTCCCCGAGGACATTAAGCGCTTGTCCTGACATAATGTATTGTTGTCATATTATCCGGGACCGGTCTCAGATCCCGCTAATGTAACTAATGAAACGTGGACTTATATCCATATCCTTACGATAATCCCACACGGGATTTATATGGTACGGTACCTTGTTTTATCTTTATGTACTAAAGAATGAAGATTCAGCAGAAATTATTACACTTAAGTACTATTAAGACGAGGTGATAAGATAAGAGGAACTGCCTATATTATGATTTTGACATAGTAAGCCCATAGTATATGCGTAATCATGACAAACACAGATTGACACTCGGCTATAAGATACCGCAAGCCGTCAGCCCAAGCGTACCCAGCGTGTAGGTACAAAGCACCAACTTGTCGCGTTTCTATTTTAGTTTATGACTTGAATTAAGAAGTACCAGTCGTAAGCCGTATAACTAAATATTCACTACTACTAAATTACACCATTGTCTACTGTAAAAACTCTTAAAGGATACTAACCCCCTTATTCATAATCTTAATCTTAATATATAAAATGATAAACTGATTGTTGATATATCAGCCCACAGCCCAAACCGCTGGACCTAGAGATTTGAAATTTTGCACAAAGATACCTTATATAGTGGAGGCATCCACTAAGGAAGGATTTTTAGAAATTCCACCCCTAAGAGGGTAAAATAGGGGATGACAGTTTGTATGCAAGTCTGTCAGTTTTGAAGTTAGGATCTTCAAATTTTGTGTTTAGGCTGACGATTGAAAATTAATGTGTAGTTATCTCAGCGTTTGTGATAATTCCACCACCGAAGGGAGGAAAAGGGGGATGAAGTTGGGTATGCAAGTCCTTCAATTTCAAAATAAACTTCACTAAATGTATTATTATATGGTGTAGGCATCCACTAAGGAAGGATTTTTGGAAATTCCACCCCTAAGAGGGTAAAATAGGGGATGACAGTTTGTATGCAAGTCCGTCAGTTTTGAAGTTACGATCTTCAAATTTTGTGTTTAGGCTGACGATTGAAAATTAATGTGTAGTTATCTCAGCGTTTGTGATAATTCCACCACCGAAGGGAGGAAAAGGGGGATGAAGTTGGGTATGCAAGTCCTTCAATTTCAAAGTAAACTTCACTAAATGTATTATTATATAGTGTAGGCATCCACTAAGGAAGGATTTTTGGAAATTCCACCGCTAAGAGGGTAAAATAGGGGATGACAGTTTGTATGCAAGTCCGTCAGTTTTGAAGTTAGGATCTTCAAATTTTGTGTTTAGGCTGACGATTGAAAATTAATGTGTAGTTATCTCAGCGTTAGTGATAATTCCACCACCGAAGGGAGGCAAAGAGGGATGAAGTTGGGTATGCAAGTCCTTCAATTTCAAAGTAAACTTCACTAAATGTATTATTATATGGTGTAGGCTTCCACTAAGGAAGGATTTTTGGAAATTCCACCCCTAAGGCGGTAAAATAAGGGATGAAAGTTTGTATGCAAGTTCGTCAGTTTTGAAGTTAGGATCTTAAAATTTTGTGTGTAGACTGACGATTGAAAATTAATGTTTAGTTAGCTCAGCGTTTGTGCTTATTCCAATATCGAAGGAAAAGGGAGATGAAAGGAAAAGGGGGATGAAGTTGTGTATGCAAGTCCTTCAATTTCAAAGTAAACTTCACTCAATGTATTATTATACGGTGTAGGCATCCACTAAGGAAGGATTTTTGGTAATTCCACCCCTAAGAGGGTAATCTTAATAATAATCTTAATATATCTAATCTAATAATATATATAAAATGCTTTTGTGGGTACGTAAATACGCAGTTTTCTCAATCACCACCAACCCCAATCAACTTCCCATTGGGGTGGTAAATACCCCTTGGTCTCCAGGTGGTAGTAAGGGAGTCTGGTCGCGGTGGGTGGAAGGGGGTGGTTGTGGGTGGCGAAAATGTTAAAACATATATTGCTGTCCTTTTCTAGCGCATGAGGACTTCTGAAAAGATCTCAAAATTTCTGGAATGGAAAGTTCCAAAATGTATAAAACGGTTATAATCGATCTGGAATGTTCTAGAAAGTTCAACAAATATCTGGAATGATCTAGAAAATTCTAGAGTGAATGCAAACTATTATAATCGATATAGCATGTTTTGAGAAAGTTCTAAAAATTTCTGGCTTCATCTAGAAAGTTCCAAAATGTCCAAAACTGTTATTATCGAGTTAGAATGTTCGAGAACGTTCTAGAAATTTCCAGAATGATCTGGAAAGTTCCAAAATGAGTGCAATTGATTATGATCGATTTAGAATGTTCAACAAATATCTGGAATGATCTAGAAAATTCTAGAATGAATGCAAACTATTATAATCGATATAGAATGTTTGAGAAAGTTCTACTAATTTCTGGCTTCATCTAGAAAGTTCCAAAATGTCCCAAAACTTTTATTATCGAGTAAGAATGTTCGAGAACGTTCTAGAAATTTTCCGAATTATCTGGGAAGTTCATAAATGAGTGCAATTTATTATGATCAAGAATTTTTGGATTGGTCTGGAAAGTTCCAAAATGTGTATGAGTGTTATTATTGATCTATAAAAACCAAATCGAAGTGATGTACATCTAAATATTCTAGAGTGATCTGGTACTGGAAATTTCGGTATATAAATCGAAATTCAGTGACTTTTCGTCAGTTCAATTGTGATTGCAGTCGAGTAAAAAAAAAACAAACTATTTGAATGTTCTGGAAAGTCTCTCAATATCGAAAATAGAAATCTATAATATGTTAAAAAATGTATCCTTATATATTTTTTATACCATTAAACATGCGATGTATTTTTTTAACCCGAGCAACGCCGGGTTTCGCTGCTAGTAATATATAAAATGATAAACTGATTGTTGATATATCAGCCCACAGTCCAAACCGCTGGACCTAGAGATTTGAAATTTTGCACAAAGATACCTTATACAGTGTAGGTATCCACTAAGGAAGGATTTTTGGAAATTCCACCCCTAAGAGGGTAAAATAGGGGATGACAGTTTGTATGCAAGTCCGTCAGTTTTGAAGTAAGGATCTTCAAATTTTGTGTTTAGGCTGCCGATTGAAAATTAATGTGTAGTTATGTCAGCGTTTGTGATGATTCCACCACGGAAGGGAGGAAAAGGGGGATGAAGTTGGGTATGCAAGTCCTTCAATTTCAAAGTAAACTTCACTAAATGTATTATTATACGGTGTAGGCATTCACTAAGGAAGGATTTTTGGAAATTCCATCCCTAACAGGGTAAAATAAGGGATGAAAGTTTGTATGCAAGTCCGTCAGTTTTGAAGTTAGGATCTTCAAATTTTGTGTTTAGGCTGACGATTGAAAATTAATATATAGTTATCTCAGCGTTTGTGATAATTCCACCACCGAAGGGAGGAAAAGGGGGATGAAGTTGTGTATGCAAGTCCTTCAATTTCAAAGTAAACTTCACTAAATATATTATTATACGGTGTAGGCATCCACTAAGGAAGGATTTTTAGAAATTCCACCCCTAAGTGGGTAAAATAAGGGATGAAAGTTTGTATGCAAGTTCGTCAGTTTTGAAGTTAGGTTCTTCAAATTTTGTATTTAGACTAACGATTGAAAATCAATATATACATGTTTCAGCTTTTTTGACAATTCCACCCCCGACACGGTGAAAAGGTATGGGATGTATGTAACTCATTCAGTTTCAAAGTAAACGTCACTTAATATATTATTACACAGTGTAGGCAACCACTAAGGATTTTTGGATATTCCATCCTTAAGGGGGTAAAATAGGGGATGCAAGTTTATATGAAAGTTCATCAGTTTCGAAGTTAGGACCTTCCAATTTTGTGTTTAGGTTGACAATTGAAAATTAATATATAGTTATCTCAGCGTTTGTGATAATTTCACCACCGAAGGGAGGAAAAGGGGGATGAAGTTGGGTATGCAAGTTCTTCAATTTCAAAGTAAACTTCACTAAATGTATTATTATATGGTGTAGGCATCCACTAAGGAAGGATATTTGGAAATTCCACCCCTAAGGGGGTAAAATAAGGGATGAAAGTTTGTATGCAAGTTCGTCAGTTTTGAAGTTAGGATCTTCAAATTTTGTGTTTAGGCTGACGATTGAAAATTAATATATAGTTATCTCAGCGTTTGTGATAATTCCACCACCGAAGGGAGGAAAAGGGGGATGAAGTTGGGTATGCAAGTTCTTCAATTTCAAAGTAAACTTCACTAAATGTATTATTATACGGTGTAGGCATTCACTAAGTAAGGATTTTTGGAAATTCCATCCCTAACAGGGTAAAATAAGGGATGAAAGTTTGTATGCAAGTCCGTCAGTTTTGAAGTTAGGATCTTCAAATTTTGTGTTTAGGCTGACGATTGAAAATTAATATATAGTTATTTCAGCGTTTGTAATATTTCCACCACCGAAGGGAGGAAAAGGGGGATGAAGTTGTGTATGCAAGTCCTTCAATTTCAAAGTAAACTTCACTAAATGTATTATTATACGGTGTAGGCATCCACTAAGGAAGGATTTTTGGAAACTCCACCCCTAACAGGGTAAAATAAGGGATGAAAATTTGTATGCAAGTCCGTCAGTTTTGAAGTTAGGATCTTCAAATTTTGTATTTAGACTAACGATTGAAAATCAATATATACATGTTTCAGCTTTTTTGACAATTCCACCCCCGACACGGTGAAAAGGTATGGGATGTATGTAACTCATTCAGTTTCAAAGTAAACGTCACTTAATATATTATTACACAGTGTAGGCAACCACTAAGGATTTTTGGATATTCCATCCTTAAGGGGGTAAAATAGGGGATGCAAGTTTGTTTATATGAAAGTCCATCAGTTTCGAAGTTAGGACCATCCAATTTTGTGTTTAGGTTGACAATTGAAAATTAATTTATATGTGCCTCAACGTTTTTGATAATTCCGATCCCGAAAGGGTAAAAAGGGGGATGAATTTGTCACTAAATTTATTATTTAAGCTTATGGTTATATACTAACGCAACGAATATCGGTGTTGTTGGAATTTGAACCCTTAAGGAGTGAAAAGGGGGATTAAATTTAGTATATGAAGTTCTTTATTTTCGGAGTGAAAATTTCAAAATTTATTATTTCGGCTTATGGTATTGGCGTATTGAATTGACTAGCCTAAACAACATCAGGAAAAAGAGAGGAATCGGTATTAAAACAAAGATCCGGTTAATACGAGCATTGGTATTCCTCATTTTCATGTATGGAGTGGAAGCGTGGACTATACTGGCCCGAGAAAGAAAAAGGATGCATTCGAGATGTGGTGCTGGAGACGGATGTTGGAAATACCTTGGACCGTTAAACGCAACAATGCATCAATCCTATCGCAGCTCCAAGGTATTTTTTCGTATTTCGGCCACATGGTGCGCAAAGGCGATGAAAGTTTGGAAATCTGATCATAGTTGGGAACACGGAAGGAAAACGACTACGTGGTCGTTCACCAACAAGATGGTCCGATCAAGTAAAAGACTCATCGTCCTCCAAGTTTTACAGAAACCAGAAGACAGAAACCAGTGGAGGCAGATCATTCGCTCTAGAAGCAAACCCGATGTTGACCACGATCCTCAGACATGAGGGAAAGAGAGATAAGGCCTCCAAAATTGTGCTGTGGAACTAGACTACAAGTAACAGCTCTCCGCCGCAATGTTATTGAGGCCAAAATATTTACTGGTTCTGCCAGAGGAGAAACAGTCTTCTTGCCGCGGATACCATTGATCCCAAATCACCTTCCGTTTGAATTTAAAAGATAACAGTTCCTAATTAAGGTTTGTAGTCACAGGGAAAAACTCTGAAATTTGCTAGAGTTGATTTGCGGCAGGACTGTTTCAGTTTTATGTGGCATCCTCGCATATGGTCTACCTGAACTTTAGTCAATATCACACGTAGTGGCGGACAATAGCCATGAACACAGCTCTATATTGTTACAATGATTAATATCTAGAAAAAAGAAATATCTACGCGGACGAAGTCGCGGGCTATAAAGCTAGTTTCATAATAAAGTTATCAAACATTGATTAGCTAAAATTCCGAAGTCTTTATCTGACAGGTGACATTTGGTGATTGAAAGAGTGAGACGGGGCACACTATTACACTGATTTAGTTAAAAAGAGATTATGAATAAGGGGGTTTATATTTTGGGACATATCGAGGAACATTAATAAATATCCTGGGACTACCTCACACACAGTCATCTAATCTTAAACTAAGCAGAGCTTGCACTATGGAGACCAGATAACTGATATACTAAATATACTACATATTACACCCTGACTCAGGACATGCAAACATGTTCCTGTACACAAATGCATGTCCTGGGCGGGAATCAAACCCACCACTTGCAGCGTTTAGGTGGAATATTAACCAACCACACCAACTAGCCCGTCTATAACCCAGCCAATGGATTTTTCATTTTCATCGAAGAAAATTGTACTAGATTTCATACCGCAATTAGTGTAGACAACTACTCGTCTTTGTATTGACAAATTATAAAATATAAATTAACTTTTTAACAAAAAAATAAACCGCCTTCAAAGTACACTAAAAAGTATGAAATAACTCTTATCTGACACTGTTTTGAAGTGAGCGAAATCGCATGACGTGTTCTATTGAAAATATTTCGCTCTCCTTTTTGAAGTCGGTTAAAAACCTCTGTCATTAAGTATTAAAAGTTCGTTATTAGTAGACGTATTACAATACTTGTTACCATACTATTAATAATGGAATCTATTATTACAGTTAATTAAAATATTACGTTGATCATTAACTGTGCCATTTTGCTCATCATGTAATTTTCAGTAGTGTTTGCATTACTCGTTGTTTAGTGCGAGGATAATTAAACTGCAATTCATCCGTTATTGCGAATCGCTCAAATTTTGTAAATTATACATAAATTTTTCACGTGTCATACTCCCATTTCATTAATGTACATAATATTGTTGGCCATTTAAAATGTATCAACTAATTAGCAAGTATAAACAGGATTCACGCTAGTTGTATCATATGGGATGAGATAATTAATTAATAAATAATGAAGGATGTTCATATTGCAGTAATATAGTATTAATTACGTAAACATTAACATAAATTACAATGTGCTCAAAGGTCCTGAATGAGAACAACAAAATTAAGGACAATAAAAAGTGAATAAATAAAGTGTATTTTCAGATTTGGAAACCTTTTATTGTTTACCATTTTTTTATGTCTTCTATTATTTACAAAAACATGTTCGCGCGTTGGCTCAGATGGGTAACTTCACTAGTTGTCCACAGCGATTTTACCCGCGTTCTCGGGATAAAAAGTAGCCTATAATACCCGAGGATAATGTAGCTTCCTTTTAGTGAAATATATTTTGAATCCTAAGATAGACAGTATATGAATGAAAAAGATGAAGAATGAACGTATACGGCCGATTAAAAGTAGCGACAGTGTCTGAAAAGTTGAGAGTAAGCTATTTCTGGTAGAAATGGACATGTTATGAGGAGGGATAAAAGCCACATGACTAAAAGAGTTATGAATATGGATGGTATACGGAAAGTAAGACGCGATCTAAATTTATTGTTAGTCAAAATAATATTTTGATAATAATCTGTGCGCGAATAGACCCGGTACATTAATATGAACGCAAAATAAATAGATGGATTGTGTAAAAATATTTTATGAATGAGAAAGGAGTGAATGTTGACATGACGGATAGAAAGACCGAATGGAAGAAGCGTTACGTATTGCTCAGCCCCCAGATAATTGGGAGCTCGCCAGTGGCTCGATTCTCGTAACAAAACTTCAACGATATCGTAGCGATATCAACGTTAAACTGTGTTTTTTACTATTATAAAGTCAAATGAACGATTGAAAAACGATCCTATTAGACAAATTATTGAGGCCTCATATAGAAAGATTAGCTAGTAAACTGAGTTCCGCCGCCTTCGCAGTTAGAAAAATTAGACAAATAACAGATGTGGCTACAGCCAGGTTGGTTTACTTTGCTTATTTCCATAGTTTAATGTCCTACAGTCTTCTGCTGTGGGGCTCAGCTGCAGACTTTGAAACTATATTTATTCTGCAGAAAAGTGCAATTCGCGCAATCTATTGTTTGGGTCCTCGCGAATCACTACGAAGTCGATTAAAGGAATTTAAAATTTTAACGTTACCGTCACAGTACATTTATGAAAATATTATGTTTGTCCGTAAAAACTTAAACTTATTTGAAATTAATAGTAGCCGCCATAACTTCAATACAAGAAATAAAGATAAAATTGTGACACCTAGATTCAGGTTATCTAAAGCTAATAAGTCTTTTCTCGGAAATTGCGTTCGATTCTATAATAAAATCCCACTCGAAGTAACTAAAATATCTTATGATAAATTCAAAGATTTCATAAAGCAGAGTTTAATTGACAAAGCCTACTATAACGTGGCTCATTACGTGGAAGACCAGAATATATGGTTGTAGTAGCTTCTCTCTGCACTTGCATCCCCCTGGCTAAGTGACAATTGTACGAATAAGCATAAAATAATAATGTATATATTGTATAAGTATTTGGAAAAAAAAAGCTGTAATATTAAAAGATCTTCCACAAAAAAAAAACCTTGTTGAGTTTCTTGCCGGAGTCTTCTCAGTTTAAGTGTATTCCGAACCGGTGGTAAATTCAACTGTATGTACCAATATAACGTTCATAAGTGCCTTACTAGGGCCTAAATTGAATAAATGACTTTTTGATTTTGATTTTGATTTGAGGCATATACACTTTTGAATGTTTTTTACACAGAATATTTCACGAAACCCAATCTCAATAGTTGATGTCGCTACGGCATCGTTGAAGTTTTGTTACGAGAATCGAGCCACTGATAGATAATGATGTCTTAATATAGGGTGACTGGTAATTAGTAAACGACACTTAGACACATGATTGTACTCATGATAACAAACAACTTTCCCAAAGACACAAATAGGGATAAATAACTAAATTAAATAATAGCTGATGGTGTATCCTTATTCTTGTTAGGTATATACATACTAAATACTATGGGCTCATGTGCTAAGTAAATTTAAAAAAAATGTTTCTTTGGGAAAGTTGTTTGTTATCATGAGTACAATCATGTTTCTAAGTATCTTTTACTAATTACCAGTCTCCCTATATATAAAATACACATAAAAAACACTCCTACGTCTTATCGCCTTCAACAGTCTAAGGCAGGGGTGCTCGAACTCGATCGTGAGAGTTTTCCGAGTCGATCGCGGGAATTCCGGAAAATTATAAAAGAAAAATCGTCTTACTGTCTGCGTCCTGTGCACTTCGAGATCCTAAGCAACCAGGAGGTTTCTACACATTACTGAAATCTGATATCACCGATTTTAAATATTTTTCATTACAGTTTGATTGCCATTTCATTAAATAAACATTATGTTTTTCTTTCGTTAGCAGACGATCACTTGCTTCTTAAATATTTTGTGGTAGATCGCCGACCTTATCCCCTTTATTATACAATATGGTTTAAGCAAACCCAGGTTTTAAAATAACCTAGTTTCTTTTTGATAGAAAGTGACTGACTGGTTTTACTAAACTTGCTTTCAATCATTTTTTTGTAATAAGGGGGCATATATAAGTCTGAGCACCCCTGACCTATGCGCAGGAAAACATGAATTTCCTATTCAGTATATTCAAAAGCTAAGACAAGCCTAGATACGAAAAACAAATAAATCTCTTTTCTAGTAACTGTACCATAAAATGTTACTTTTGTGTATCGTGTTCGCTAAAGTACACATTTGCCGAGCGCTCAAACAACGCTGCCGGGGAAAGCAACTCGTGCGTTGTCTTAGATTGTGGAAAGAAATTAATCAGGAAAATTGCTTGTGTTGGAAGCAATTGCTAGAACGTCGCAATTAAGTATAAATAGGGTATTTACTCGGTGGTTTATTACATTTTATAAGGAACATAACATAATTACACACACAGCCACAGTATCCTAAATTAAACCACAAACACATGTACAAATAATTACTCGAGTATTCTGTATCAGCCTACCGGCACAGCTACCGGGATATCTCGTGGCGTGTTATATTGATAAGTTTCTTGTCACAGTATGCATCGAGCTTTGATGTCTAACTTGCAATTATGATAAATATGTTTGCTCATTATCTATAAATATGATATCTACCCGTTTGTAGGAAACCTGTTATCTTTAATAGACTAGGGTAGATAATAAAGATAATTTACGCCTAATTGCTTAATAATGAGCTAAGGTGTGTGCTATACACCTGTGTGTACTTTGTTTAATAATAATGCGAGCTTGTTCACATTTGGCGCTTTATATGTAAACGTAATCTCCGTTAGAAATAAAAAGTAATTGGAACCTTTTGATATTGCATTCATTGTTTTCATTCTAAACAAAACATTATCTTCAGGTAAACAGCAGAATGCGATGTTTCACAGGAATTAACCAATTTAATTAATATTTAGTACACACAGAGATACTCGCATTCAGAGGCAAATGGTCTCTTAAATTAAGTAGAATCAGAACGCTATAATTTGTGTTATCTTTGGGAATTGGTGCATGGAAAGCAATTTGGAACGGTGTGTAAACAATAAACTGGTAAGTGCGGGCTGTGTTGGTTCAATTCAATTGGACTGGGGGTAAATAAATACCAATTTCGTGTTGTGTGGATTACAAATTCTACTACTGATTTCATTGAGCCAATTTTTGTATTAAATTATTGACTAACACCCGTTACGTGTTCTCTACCAACTCTAAATATTACGAAACTATGGCTCAAAGATGTGGTTTTACTTGCGCAGTAGAGATTCATAAATCGTCTACTGCGTAAGTTAGACCACGTGTGTCAGGTCTCATCTTTAGTGGCATAACCTTTCCGTTACGTTGTATACGCAAATCGATTACGAAGATGATTTAGCTAGATATTATGTGTAATAAGAGAATGCAATCAGATATCTTTGATACCCCTGGTGTTGCAAGCGTCCATAGGCTACGGTAACTGCTTACCATCAGACGGGCCGTATTCTTGTTTGCCACATTAGTGGTATAAAAAAACTACGTAATAATATGTAACTGATGATTCTACCTCACAGCTGCTACATTAAGTTATTTAACACCTTATGGTGTAAATAAAAATAAAATATATAAAGAATATCCAATGTTGAGTCAACTTTGGTTTTTCCTTATTTTTTATATAAATAAAAGAATTTTATCGAATGTAGGTATATATAGTTTTAAAACTGCCGTTTGGGGGCTCTTTTAATGGACTATTGAACTCTCTAACTGCTACAGCTATCCTATAAACATCACCTCAATTGATAAATTGGCATCACTGTTCGTTCAGTGGTTCTGGAGGTTAGCGCCCTCCAATAAATTGTATCTCTTCGATAAGTTAGTCTAGATTGAACAATTGGGTTCCTGAACTACAGGTTGTAGATTTATTTTATAGTCATGCAAAACTCAAAGATTGACTGTAAAATAATTTTTCAACACACTCGCTTGTAAAGTGACATTTATTGCAAAATACAAGCCTGTTTTTTTCTTCGCATGTGTGTTGAAAAACGTCGTATGACACGCGTGTGCATTGATTATTACACTCTCAGCTCACGCGCTTAATACCGCCTGGAGTGTTAATAACCAACTTTGCACACATGTATCATAATGTACTATTACAGTGAAATTTTCTCAAAGTTACTTCTCTGACAGTTTTATTTTTAAATTCTTCCAACTAGTAATTTATTTGTTAGATGTTATCTCTACTGAGTAACACAGTCACTAAAGAGGGACACCGAGTAGTATTCTTACAAAGAAGTGACAGCTCCTGTGATTATGCCGGCTTATGTGACCAAAGTATTATACGGTTCCGTAGGTTTACGACTGAGCCCTATTAATCTTGCTTTGTGGTGAGTTTGCCTGTCCATTGCAAGATGTCAGGAAAATAAAAAAGCAACTTTTTTTACACAACTGCGGTAGAAGGATTGTTATTTTAACTTTAAGTTGAATAGTATGTACTTTATTGTGATAAGTGACAATTTATTAAATTAAAACTCGGATGTAGGAAAAATAAAATAATTGGAGATATTTTTATTTATTGCGCGGCAGACTTACCTTCAGTAGAAAATGTTTCATGCTTTATTTATTTATTTATATGGGATAAAAAACAGGTTCACATTGCTTTGTTACAAAAAAAATATCAGTTTATATATTAAGCAAATGCTATTATTAATAATATATGTGACATATTATTATATGTCACATTTATTATTATATTGAGTAATGAAATGATGCTTACAACCAGGCATGCGAATTGCTTACAAAAACATTTAAAAGTACAAAAACGAATACAAGCATTATATAGTTATAATGTTAATTAATGTGGTTAAGCAATTAAATAATCAAGTTCTTAAGTTTGCACGAACAATTGGAAAATGTCAACATTTACAAATAGTTTTTTTTGTTCCGTGATTATAAGTATCAA
This sequence comes from Polyploca ridens, assembly GCA_951394255.1. Lineage (NCBI taxonomy): Eukaryota > Metazoa > Arthropoda > Insecta > Lepidoptera > Drepanidae > Polyploca > Polyploca ridens. The sequence continues at coordinate 7,613,839 of OX596259.1, read as the reverse complement.
CGATTCGGCGGACAGGCGCCTATGCATCGGCATTGGTACGGCACGGAGGCAACGCAAATAGGCTCCACGTGTGTCCTGTGCGCCGATGAAATCCTCGTGGTACTACATAACTAATGTCATTTGTAATAGCTCTACAATCAAACTTAGATCTACATAGTTTGTATAGTATCATTGCACTGAGTAAAGTACACCTTTTTTTAAGAATCAGTAAGTTATACGTTATAATTCTATCATCATAATTCTATATCATTAATCAAGAGACTAGTATCATTTTCTCAGTGGGGTAACAATTAACTACTACACAGTTATGATGGAGTAAACTAAAATTCTAGTTTGCATGTAATGCCTAGAGTTAAACGAGTTTCTAGAGCTCATTATTATTTCTATGAACTTTATAAAGTAACGGCTTTTTGAACTTTAACCAAATTAAGTTAGAAACTAAATTAGAAGGCGACAAAGTTATAGCTTATTAGAGAACTACAGCATTTGATATAACCATGAATAAGGTCTGCAGTGTTACTGAGATTTGAAAAAGTGAAATTACGTATTTTAAATGGACTTACTATACTAAAGCAAAATACTTCTTTGATAAAAAAAATAGTTTTGTGTAAAAATGTTCAATTAAATATAGTAAGCTCAACAAAGCTGACCCAGAAAATTCATAATGAGGTAAAACTCTGTTTTAAATGCCTAAGTGGACGAGTAATCAAAGTAGGTGCTCTAGTTAAGGAGACCACAAGGTGAAGAGCATGAGTCTACGCCGTCTTATCTTCTCAGAGACGCGGTACCTACTTAAGAGTGCGTACAAAGCCAGAAAAATATGGCAATGTCAATTGAAACAAACTTATGTCTAATCTTCGCGTGGCATAAGACGGAGATAGCGAGTTTCGCGGAACAAAAATGAACTTAGCGCTTCTTATCTAAATAACTCGTAAAGTGTAGAATATTTTAAAAAATCGTTAGTAGCAGCCCTAGGTAAATTATGTTATTTATCGAATTTATGCCTTAATTAGATTAACCATGAAAACCATGAACGAATAAAAACGAAAATTCATTATTATTAGAGGTATCTTTTTGATTTTTTTTCTATCGAGGAATTTTCATTCCATTATGTTTTTGTTCAGATAGAACCCTCGCGTATATAATGAAAATACCCATACAAAAATATTTTTTCATTTAAATACTATTTATTTGGGTAAATTACAATTCTAAGATTGTTATTTTGCTTTATACGCACTCTTAAGAGACACTCCAACATCATCAAAGTATTTATGACTAACAAGATTCGGTTATTGCGGAAGGCACCTACTGTTTCTGATCTTGTCGTAACATTTCGCTTTTGCAGCTGTTATTTTTACCCACGACGGAATAGAGCTGGTATTTTTTATATGCTTAAAGAAATACCTTTTGAAAGAAAGTTAGTTTTTGTTGTCTTAAAATAAGGTTTATGTTTCTTTGATATTCTTATACATCAAAAGATATTTCTTAGAATCGTCCGTTTATATTCTTGAAGTTATCCAAGTACTTGTACTTTATAAGTATACTTAAGTATATTCTTCGAATACATACTGATCTATTCCTTACTTTAATTAAAAGAAAAAGTATTATATTTTAATTGGTTATAAGTTATATTTAATAAGATAATCGTATTTTTAATAGCTGCTGATTATTTAATAAATAAATAAAAACAGACCTTATGTAGAAGATAAGTTCTTTTCATTTTCACTTAGGCTCTATTCACACTTACCACAACCACACTACAACCGCAACAGGCGGGCCCTATTTTGTATGAAAATTAATAGTAGAATTCACACTGATAACATTTTGCAGTCACAATCGACCGCGTGTGTAATACTAACCACATCGCAAAATCGTAACCACATCGCAACCATTTTAACATTTTGTAGCTACCACAAATCAACCGCAAAAAGCCGCAGCAATACTATTCAGACGTAACCACAGCTTGACTTCATTGTATCGCGACGATTTGGTGTGGTCGCCGTACGTATGAATAGACGCTTACTCTGACTCAAACTTAAGAGTGAGAGTAAGAAAGTAAGTTTTATTTATGATAGGTTAACAGCTAACCTATCATTAATATAACAAAATGAATCACATTTCCCACTAGGTAAATATATTTTCAGCCAATACACACAAAGAGTGACAATTTCACGGACGTCGACTGGTTTCCGTAGGCGTGCTCGGCATCACACACCGATGAGAACAATAAATTTCGACTCGTGTTCAACACACCGAAAAAGATTTAAAGCAGTCGATAAGCGAATGTTTTGTCGGAGGTAGTTCCTATCATGAACGAATGTTAGAAGCATCCCTGGATTTATGCACAGGGTAACATAAATGTGCCTTTGTCTGAAAATAGTGGTGTGGCGAGTAAACATCTTAAATCTTGAGGTGATGATAACTTGGTAGTAGTGATGTCGAATGCTGTCGCGAAAGCCGTTGATTTGAATCCAGTAAGGTAAACATCGTGAAGAAACCAAAGCACGGTGGTAAGGCGCTTTATAGTACATAATAGTCAGCCTGGATGGATACTACAATCATGTAAAGAGAGGTAGAGCGTAGCGTTTATTCGCTCAAAGAGCAGCTCAACTGGGGAAGTACCTCCACCTTGCAGAATACCGCAGCCAAATAACTTTGTGTTGCGTAAAGTTGTGTTCCTGCGCGTGAGTAAGGTCGCCAGAGCTCATTGGGGAGGGGGGAAAAGTCGGTAACGCGTGAGCGGTGCTTCGTGTGTTGCAAGCGTCCATATGGCTACGGTAACCGCTTACCATCAGGTGGGCCGTAAGCTTGTTTACCGACTTAGTCGTATAAAAAAAATAAAAATGTTGAAAATCTGTTACCAAGCAAGCACCTATTAGTATGGTCCGGCATAAGCTACACTTGAGGACTTTTGCCTTTTTAGGTATTGTGTGTTTACCACCTTCGACATCAACACCTACTATGGTGAGACTGTTTCCGATAAATCTATGTCAAGTCTATGTCGATCGAGATTGTGGACAAAACACAAATCTATAAAAAAATATCTTCGGTGAACGTCCAACTATAAATAATGTTGGCATTTACTACCACGTTTTTCACTTTAATGAAATGTACCTACTACAAAGAAATAAAGATTTTCGTTCAAGTTGGTGAAGAGGTTATAAAATACAATTGATAAAAAGTCAACACATTTAAATAATGCTTTCACAAGTAACAATTTACATAATCTAAAGATATGTTTATTTTTTGCATCGTATCTCAAATCTAATAGATCACTTTCATGTTTGCGTGACTACGTAAAATAGTTTGACGCACAAAGGATGCACCAATGCGTTAAATGCATACTAAATCGCTTGGAAGCCAACGCGACCGGGTAAGGAGCTCTATTCTTAGCTCACTCTACTTTTAGAGCGAATGTTGGCATATGATAAACACTATACCACTGAAAACAAAGCACAGTTTACATTGTACTGCACTCCATCAAGGAAAATAACTCTTTGGATTCTACTTTGCAGCGTTAAGAACTGGTACAAGAAAAAACAAAACATAATATTGATGGCAAAGATTTTCATAGGGCATCGTTAAATTCTTTGATTGATGGTATATTAATAAGTTATGTGGCAACTAAATGTACCTACATTAGATTAATTTCTGCTTTGTAAAGGTTAATGGGAAATTTATAGCATATTATTTACATTGAAGCGTATATGAAAACCACATATAGGTATAAAAATATTTTTTAATTTATTTCCCATTTCCGAGTACAGTCACGTTAAAATTGACGTTGTCAGCTATTCCGCCGTACATTTTATCGTTTGGTGTCATTTCCATGAGCGAATACCTACAAAAAGCTCTTATCTGAGCTTTGTTGACGAAATTAAATATTACGACAATATAAAAAAAATATTTTTCTCGTGAAAGCAGTTTTACCAACGCAAAAGACGGGTTTGTTTTATTTATTAACTGTGGTTTCAGAAGAAGAGCACTTACTCACATAAGTTTATTAGCGCCGGAAGCTCTCGTGAATGTAACCGCAGATTTTAATTTCGCTGTTTGTGCTCTTAATTTAGTGTGCGCTACTTCTGAGGTCTGCGTACGTGCCAGCCTCGCACTCCTTTGTATGTGAAACAACAAAAAATGTGGAGGTACAAATTTTACTCTCTTTTGTAATTTTTAGTTTAATTGTTCTTTCTAACGATATTATAGAAGCGAAATACACACACTGATTCGAATACTTGATCTATAAAGCTGCAATTTGGCAGGTATGTAGTTTATGGGGAGTCGACGTTGGCCAAGAGAAATGGTTTTTGAAATTCAGCTCTTAAGAGCACTCAAGTCGCCATACTTTTCATACAAAAACCCTGTACTGATGATGGCGTTGTTAAACATTTTTCGTTAGATGTTTTAAACAAATCGGTATCTTGTGCACTATATCTAGGCGAAAATAAAAAAAGTGTGAAACAAATTCAGTAAAAGCCTCCGAAAAACAGCATTTTTGCACTAATTTTACCTGAACTTTGGCCATCTCTAATGTAGCTATAAATTGTAAAAGTAATGAAAATATTTAGATACCAGGCTTGCAAATGTATTAGAGATTCTAAATAACTAACTTTTTTTACACAAACTCGTAAGATTTTTTCACAGGAAGTATGGGCCTGGAACAAGTTTTATGATATGCGAAATCATGAATGACGACCTAGCGAAGCGGCCGCGAGTGATCAGTGGAATTTACCGACTAATAACCGACGGCTCTGATGCTTTCTCTCTTTTTTCGCAGTCAAACATTACGTTGGATGAAATAACAAGCTTTTAGGCCACAGAGGGCCGCCTTAATGGCGTAATAGAGGGAACACATATAGTTTGAGTGTTTTTTTTTATTTCGAACTTTTTATTATATATTGATGAAGTTACGTTTGCATTGCAGAAGGGTAGCTTAGATCACGGAGTAGACTTACATAGGTCACTTATCCAGGGAAAGTAGTTAGGACTGCGTGGAACAGCTAGTATAATATAGGTGTATAATATGGTGTGTTTAAATTTAATACATAGTTTCTGAAAGCCGCTAAGAATTACTAAGAGTGCAATATATATAGTGTATATCATCAATCTTATTTTTATCAATATAATTTATATGTAAAGAGAAATTTGTTCAATATACCTACCCAATACCTCAAAAAGGGCCTTCGCAGCTTCTTTCTGAATAATAATTCTAGTACATTAATAAATCGTACGGGAATTAAAAAAAAACTTTTGAGCTACTGCTCACAAATAAATGCCATTCTATTCTATTCTATTCTATTCTACTGTTAGAGGTTATTTGACCAACAACATCAACAATTAAATCAAACCAGTGCCAGTAGAAACTAAATAATTCATCATTAAATTAAAAAATCGATCTAAAACCAGTCCTAAGTGTTCGATCACAAAGCGCTCGAACGGTTCAATTAATTATATCAGTTAGTTTTCCAATAATTGCTTCGCTACTTGCCAACTCACAAATTAGAAGTAGGGTAGCTGCGCTCGCTTTGACTTTTTATCGATTCCCGATTGTAAAGCTTTGTCGATTTCATTTAATGGAAAATTTCGAATGTCTTTCATTTGTATGATGTTTCGAACAAATGTGGCTTTCTTATTTGCTTCCGATAACTTAGAAGTTTCAAGATCCGCTCATGTTTTAATTGTGAAACCCAGGGATTTGTTTACGTATTCCTTTTGATTGGTTAGGTATTTACATAGTCTTATTGTTTCCCAACGTCTCAGACCTACAATGGAGTAAAGGTACAACTTATTTAATACCTCTGGAATTACTTCCTAATTCCCTCTTGATTGAGAAAATTGCGAACAATGAGAACATAATAGAATTAAGAAACTGGAACCCCTATTACAAAGAAACTGTTGTTTGAGATCCAGTCAGCAAGATTCACATTGTAAGTTGAATTAATTGAATAGAATAGCATACAAAAATAAGTCTAATCTCTAATTAATTGATTCTTTTGCCGAAATCTTTTATAGTTTACATTGAAATTGACATTATGTAATAGATGATACGTATTTGTAGTAAATAAATCTTTTCTCCGTGATTTCCATTCAGCTTTGAAGAAAAACGGTTATAAAACACGATCTGTCAAATACTTTTCTTCAAATATCCAACATCTTTTGGGACAAATAATACAATAACTGGAACTATTTATTATTTACGACAGTTTCTTGTTCGGGTCGCTTGTTGGTAATGTGTCAGTATTCTACGTTTATTTGCGTAGGTATACTAAACCAATTCAAGAAACGTTCTCGAACAGTTCAGCTCTTGCTTCCAATTTTTAATATAAAAAGAACAAGGCAGACCTTGTAACGTTTCAACGTATTTCTCATTTTCTTTTAAAGGAGATTGGCCGTGTTTCTTCGAAGGGTTACTGTTATTAGATTTGATAAAATTATTAGGTACCTGATCTTATATGTCGAATGAAAATTAAAATTTAATTAAGAAGAAAAAATAATTATAATAAAAGGATATACCATATAGAATGGATACTTCCATATTTTGTCATCATATCGAAACCAAAAAAGTTAAGCTATTTATGCTGAACACTTGAACAGCTGTTGCGATGCGATGAAAACAATATTCGAAATCCGAATCTGAAAATAATATTTTAATACGTTTTGATCGGATAAATTCTTTTATTACATGAAAATTTTGAATTTTATATCGCAATTGTAGATTCAAGTTCAATTTCGTAAAGAACATAATATAGTAGTGACATAAAACGGAATAAATTTTGTGCTACTATTTTTAATGTTCGAGACATAAAAATATTTTTAATACAAAGTTTTAAAGCCTGGTTTATTTAACAAAATTATAATAGCACTTTTAAAATGAGCATGGAACGAATACACGGATTTTAAAAATGGCCACTAGGTGAATATTCTTGTATATAATTAATATTCCCAATAATAATAATAGTAATAACCTTTATTTGTCACCACAAACCAAAATAAAGATTTTGCTAAAATATTAATAATAATAATAATTTATTTAGGAAAATAATACATAGTTCTTACAATAAAATAAATAACTTAATGAATCTAAAATAATTGCAAATAAAAAAACAGAAAATATAAAAACCAAAGTAAACAACATTTGAATTAATAATCGTTTAAATTTATTTTGTTCGTTGGACCTCGTACTAGGATACCCTGTGTTACGAAGCCCAATTGTGTTAAATCACTGGAGATAGGTACAATGTTTGGCTGTGGATCGCTGGTACCTATGGTAGGCTGTAAAAACCTATGATACAGGTCACCAGGTCTCCACCTCACAGAAATTCACAGTAAATCCTATTAGGAAAAAAATTTCATCATCACTCATTTCAATTCATTAAACGAATTGCATAAGATCTGCTGGAGGTTCTGCTGGAATTCCATCCAGCAATATTCCTTGAGTAACCTTTTTGGACCCTAAGTAAGAGGTAATGTAAGAGAGCTGCGCTGTCTTTGATTTCGTACTTCGAGAAGCTTATTGTAGGTAAAAATATTTTGAAAACCATATTCTATGCAATCGATGTCAATGCGGTGAAATGCCTTTTTCAATTCCCTTCCCCGATATCGGATGCGTGAAATAAAATTCACGTCTGTGGAACGTGTGCCTTGCCGTGGCACAGATGCCACGAGACGTCGTGACTTGCTCGCTGAGTTGCTCATGCATTCACTGTGCCAAATAAATATAGGTATTTTTCCTCCAAAGCATTTTTAACCATTGATACCGTTTAAAGAGGATATGTAGCATGGATTAGGGCAAGAGCCCCAGTTGTGGCTACTTTAAGGATTCTTTTATATAAAAAAAATCGCCTTTAAAACAAAAATGAGTATCGAGTTGATTAGTTATATTAATAAACCAGTTTATTTATATATCTTTTAGGTTTTGTAGAAGTGTGTATCGAGAGACAAATATTTTATTAAGTAATTATTATTATTTAAAGATGAAAGGTGTAAAATCATTACTGATCCAGTTGTGGCCACCCATTTCCACTAAGTTTCCAGATAGAGGAATTCATTGACTGTCAAAATAACATCAAAATCAAGTTCCTAGACATTCATTTAGTATGCTTCAATAAGAATCCACGCAACAAATAAATATTTTTGCAAGATATTTATCGATTAATTACGAAGAGTCGATAATGGTTTCTCTTAAGAAATTAAGGGAAATTATTATTTTTGCTTTTACAGTGTTACAAAAAAGTTCTTATACACTTACGGCGCCACTACAATTGCTCGTCAAAAGCGATAATCATGAAAGATTTTATTAACTATAGAAAAAAAAGGAGTTAGGCTACAAAGCCTTATTTTTTGACTTTCAAAATTGCAAGTGGCCACGGCCAAAACCGGGGCTCCTGCCCTATATCGATATAGCGTGATCTACCAATGCTCTATCCATAAAACATAAGCGTTGGTTAAATGCATAGGAGCTAAAATGTAGAAGTAAAATGTAGGTATGTTGAATTAATTAAAACAAGCAATGTATAAAGATTTGTAAAATAAATCCTAATAACTTCTGTTGCATAAGTTTGCAACAGCAGCAAATACCCTTAATCTCGTTAAGCATTCAAGCTAAACTTACATTTTGTTCTGACACTAGCAACGAACAATGCTGAAATTCAAACAATTAAATTAAAAATATTTTCGTTAGTTGTTTTTCGTGAACGAATTCTCTTCAAAATGAATAAATATAAAATAGATGTAGTACAAATTCAGACCAAAAGCGTCAAGATAAAGCTCTGTATACATGAGGGACAAACGTTCGGTAACTTTGTCGCGCAACATGAAATGTGCATAACGCGCGGAATGTCATGGGCGGGACAATCCGAGATGCCCTATTTACGCTTGCAACGTGACGTGGCGGGACATTTTTCATTTTAAAGCACCTTGCAACATTTCATTCAATTTAAAAATTCATGCTCTACGAAATATGTATCGTCTCTACAATCTGATAAATTATGGACAACTATGACATTAGGCACAGTTCGAACTAAGTCGGTAAACAAGCATACGGCCTGATGGTAAGCGGTTACCGTAGCCATATGGACGCTTTCAACACAAGAAGCATCGCTCACGCGTTACCGACCTTTGACCGAACTCATAGGAGAGGGCTATGAGCTCTGGTGACCTTACTCACGCGCAGGAACACAACTTTACACAACATAAAGTTATTTAGATGCGGTATTCTGCAAAGTGAAGGTACTTCCCCAGTCGAGCTGCTCTTTGAGCGAATAAACGCTATGCTCTACCTCTCTCAAATTGTAATTCATATTTTTATTAATTATTTTAATCAAACTTCAAATAATAACTTAAATAATAAACTATTCAATAAAAAATAATATTCATATTTTTAATATTTGTTTGTCACAGGAAACTCGTAGCTCAAAGTGATGTCATGGCAACTGGCGTATCTGATAAAATTGATGTCAGCTCACGACAGTGACTCTCTGCAACCTACAGCCGCAGCCAAGACTTGAGTGACAAAGCCTTGCATTCATTCCTTTTTAAGATTCGGAATTGCATGTAATATACATTTGTATGTGAATAAATACCTACATGCTTTTTATCATAATTTGGTATGTGGTATCATTTGTTCTTGCCTGAGTTTAATTCCTCATTATAATTGCAATTAATTTATTAAATTATTGGGCGTTCCTGCAGGGTTTGTAGCTCAGAACGTGGTATTTTAACAAGCTGAGTGAAAATGCGGGGTCGTCAGTCGAACTAGGATCCAGATCCGGCCTACGCGCCGCATCCGCTTTTCCGGCAGCGGATGATGCATTGTTTGTTCCCGTAAACATAAACATACTATTTATATAAAGTAGGATGTTAAATTAGTATGATGACCACCTTTGGCCTGTGATTGGATACATATTTAAGTACTTCACATATTCATTTTCATATTATTTTACCACTTTTTATGCAAGGGTGGAATTTCTAAGAGTTTCTTATAACATACCACGAAGAGATAAGCAAGAGAGTCGGTTCTCTTCGAGTACCGCCTTGAGTATTGTTCACCTAACGTAGATTGAGCATTATTGATTATAGGATACATAAGAACCATATTTACAAGATGGAGGCTGAATAGTCCCGTGTGCCGACGCCTTTTATTGTTTACATTTTAAATTGGATATAACGGCAACATTATCTGAGGGATACTTGGACGCGAAAATGTAATTATTCCACACCTCACCTTTACTTGATAATGTCTACTGAGCCGGTATATTTAATTAAGTTTTATTCGTTCTCATGTTACGGTCTTTGAGATGGTTTGTTGGTTTTGAAAATTTGAAGTATTCATTAGTAGAACCTACGTAGTAAATTGTTTTGGTAACTTTCCTATTTATACCTGACTACGAATACCTGATTATTTCTCTGGATTTTTTAATGTGGAAAATTTGTGCTTATTTTTGTACAGTAGTACCCAATCAATTTGGCGCGTCGTGAATCTTCGTTCACATAGAAAAGAAAGTATGGCCCCGAAGATTAACGAAAGAATGCTTAAAACCTACAATCAACCTTAGATCACTTCTATAAGGTTCATAATACGACGTTGACGTTGACGTTGTGTTGACGGGCCAATTGGCGCAGTTGGTTAAGGTTCGCCTTACGCGCCGCAGGTCGTGGGTTCGATTCCCACACAGGACATGCATTTGTGTGCATGAACATGTCTGTATGTCCTGAGTCTGGGTGTAATTATGTATATTAAGTATGTATTTACAAACAAAAAGTAGTATATGTATTATATCAGTTATCTGGTTTCCATAGTACAAGCTCTGCTTAGTTTGGGATCAGATGACCGTGTGTGAGGAATGTCCCAGGATATTTATTTAATACACTGCAGCTGTTAGTTCCGTCTCGCTCGCAAGTCACGCCCCTCACGGCGCGCGCTAACATGGCGGCAGCTGCCGACCAATAGCGTTTCCCGCGTTTTGAAAATGTATCTTCTGCGCAGGTACATCGGTAAGCCATATCAGTTGGGTACGTTGGGTACTACTGTATGGCAATAATGTCGTAATGCCTGAACGTATTTGATTACTCTTGGCACATAGATGGAAACGTAATCTGGAAAAAAAGATGCTTTATATCCGAAAAAATTTAAGATTCATAAATTATAAAAAACGTAAAAACTTTCATTATTATTACTAGGTTCCCATTGGAGTTTCATTTTCCAATTTTAATGTTTGGTCTAACTGAGTGCCAGCCAAGTTTCATCCAAATCCGTTTAGCTGATACGGCGTGTTTGTTTAATTTATGTATTCATTTTAGTTTAATTTATCACAGTTCCACACCAATCATATAATGTACCAAATAATACATTTATTAAACATTCATGCATTTTTGATATGATACATTGTCTTTGCTAACAATCTCACCATGTCAATTGAAATTTTGGCCGAAGGTGGCAAGCACACTTCATAGTCTACAAGGAAACCTACTTTCCATTCCACGAACTATGTTACAGCATTCCTCACTACATATCATCACCTTATTACTTAAATACAAACCAATAAATTTCACTAAACTAAACCAACATACAATATAGTATAACAATATTTATTTCACAAAGTACCCTCCTACCACGCTGACTTCCGAGGATGCATAGAAGGTTATGACGTCACTATAAAGTTATGGGCGGCCTGTACATGACAAAGGGGCCATAAACACACGGTTATAAAAGCACGCGTGTCCGGTCGGTAACGGTGTTTCATCACTGACGCGATGGTGTATCAAAGCTTTTATGAAGTTAGACATTTTTATAACGATTTAACTTAACTTTTATAGCGAATCCCGGCGTTGCTCGGGTTAAAATACATCGCATATTTAGTGGTATAAAAAATATATGATACATTTTTAACAGATATTATAGATTTCTATTTTCGATTTCGATTTGGTTCTTTTAGTTAGATCAATAATAACACTCATACACATTTTGGACCTTCCAGATCAATCCAAAAAAAAATAGAACTTTCTCTAACATTTTAAATTGCACTCATTTTAGAACTTTCTCGAACATTCTAAATCGATCATAATAAATTTCACTCATTTTGGAACTTCCTAGATCATTCTAGAAATATCTAGAACTTCCTCGAACATTCTAAATCGATCATAATAAATTGCACTCATTTTGGAATTTTCCAGATCATTCTAGAAATTTCTAAAACTTTCTCGAACATTCTAAATCGATCATAATAAATTGCACTCATTTTGGAACTTTCCAGATCATTCGGAAAATTTCTAGAACATTCTCGATCATTCTAAATCGATCATAAAAATTGCACTCATTTTGGAACTTTCCAGATCATTCGGGAAATTTCTAGAACGTTCTCGATCATTCTAAATCGATCATAAAAATTGCACTCATTTTGGAACTTTCCAGATCATTCGGGAAATTTCTAGAACGTTCTCGAACATCCTAACTCGATAGTAACAGTTTTGGACATTTTGGAACTTTCTAGATGAAACCAGAAAATTTATAAAACTTTCTCAAACATTCTATATCGATTATAGTAGTTTGCATTCACTTTAGAATTTTCTAGATCATTCCAGATATTTGTTGAACTTTCTAGAACATTCCAGATCGATTATAACCGTTTTACACATTTTGGAACTTTCTAGACCATTCCAGAAATTTTGAGATCTTTTCAGAAGTCCTCATGCGTTAGAAAAGGACAGCAATATATATTTTAACATTTTCGCCACCCACAAACACCCCCTTCCACCCACCGCGACCAAACTCCCTTACTACCACCTGGAGACCAAGGGGTATTTACCACCCCAACGGGAAGTTGATTGGGGTTGGTGATGATTTAGAAAACTGCGTATTTACGTACCCACAAAAGCATTTTATATATATTATTAGATTAGATTAGATTAGATTATGTGTGAACCGATATGTTTTTATACGAATAAGTCAATAAACAAGCATACGGCCCGCCTGATGGTAAGCGGTTACCGTAGCCATATGAACGCTTGCAACAGACTAAGCATCGCTCACGCGTTACAGACCTTTCCCCCTACCCAATGAGCTCTGGAACACAACTTTACACAACATAAAGTTATTTGGCTGCGGTATTCTGCAAGGTGGAGGTACTTCCCCAGTCGACTGCTGAGCGAATAAACGCTACGCTCTACCTCTCTTAAATATGAGGGATACGTGATATCTTTTAATGTAGTGCACCTTAAATGTAGTCATCGAAACTGTATTATAAGTTTCATTCTACTTCTGTGACTGAGACAAAACCCTTGTTTATTTATTCAATGGAATATGAAAAATATTAATGCAAAAAAAATGATTCGTACTGAACGATTTTCAGAGATCCTTCAAATACTGGTATGCATATACGAAAGGTCATAATGGTGCTATTATAAAATGTATTGTAACGTTGCACTTGCAAGTTACATAAATAAATATAAGTATAGTTAGAAAACCTTTAATAAAACTTAATTACACTTAAATTAAAATAATATTTACAACTTATTCTAAAACATAATTAAATATAACCTATTAAACTAATAAAACCTAAAAATCTAAATACTTAATAAATATTATTGTACGGAATCTACAAGTACGTATTAATGATGATGGTTTCCGCACCTACGCATCCCTAACAAATCTAACGGGTTTGCGAGCTGCGCCGGCGCGGCGGCCAACGCCCAGTCGTTCAGTTCGAGAATTCTCCACGGCCAGTGCGCTTTGAGACTTCACAGGTGACGGCTGCGTCACTTGCTTCGAATTTTGTATCTAGTTTAATATCACGTGGAATCCCGCTAGGGTAAGTTCCCATGTATTATCTATCTGATTCTCCATTGTAAGGTGTTCTAGCTTTCTATCTTTCCTATCCATGCTAGCGCTGCTTCCTTTTTATTGTTTGTCAGGGACACTGTAACCTAGATTCAAACCTACCTACACAGTTGCGCAGCAAACGCTTTAGCCTTTTTGTTTCTGGCCTTCCAGGATTTACGTCTACATTTACGTCTACATTTACGTCTACATTTACGCCTACCTTGCATCTACCTATGCAGCTTGATAACTAGCTGTGGAACGCTGAGGGACCTACCTCCTGTACTGCCTGCCTGGACTACCTACTCCCGCTGACATCCTGGGAGCTGGACCAGACCGAAGCGAAAACTGAAGCTGCTACTTCTACCTTAGTTCAGGCCAGTGTTCCCCCTGTTAAAAACTGTACCCCCTGTGAAATCTGGACGTGAGGCGGCCACAGAATTTTAGGCAATTAAATGTTTCATTGGACTAATTTCCATTGTTTCATTTAATCGAACCCTACCTACCTATCTGTTGGCGTCCCCCTAAGGGACTTGCCACAGTGGCGCTCTTTACGTGTGTTTCTAGTGGCCTATTCACGTCTAGATTATTCCAGAAGTCAGCAGCTAGTACAATCATCTATCTACCTACATATTGTACTGTGAACGTGAAGGTGACATTGCAGAATAGCGAACTGGTACGTACTATCTTATTTTATTTTTTTATGTGACCGCTTACCCTGATTTTTTCTTTTCTCATTTTTCATTACCTATCATTGTTAACTGCTACGTATTAGTATCTTCCTACTAATTGTGTTAATGATTGAGTAATTTTGTTATATAGTAACTATTTGAATATTCTAAACCGTTATTATTAGTACCTACCTACTGATAATAATTAATATATGCTAAAACTAAATTGTAAAATTAAATCTATTGTTTGTTATACGTAACAGTTCGCATACCTAAATTCATTCATTTCATACCTTTTCGTTTCTTTCATCTTTTCGTTTTCATTTCATTTTCATTCATTCAAAAAAAAAAAAAAAAAAAACATTTCAATTTTAATTTTATTTGCTTTGACCATCACCTAATCGTAGATAAGCTTATTTTCTCATCTTGTAAAGAACACCAATCATTCATTTCTCATTATATTCATTAACTACTTAAGTAAATCGTCTAGTTAATCATGGGAACTCATACTATTAAATTCTTTTTGCTAAACAAAAACGAATTAACCTACGAAGTACTCATTAGAGGCGAGGAACCTGCATCAACCGTACTTGGATTACGTAAACAAATAAATAAATTAACACCGCTTATACCTACTTCTGATATTTGTGAATCTGGAATCGATCCGGATATTGATATTTCTGGCGTTAGCACTTCCTTAAGTGAATTTACATCGCGAGTTAAATCGTTAGAGGAGAAGTACGATTCAAATCTCTTTGAACGCACTAGAGCGTTGGGTAATCATCTATATCACCGTCTAAAAAGAATAGATTGCACGGACTCTAAACATTTAGAAAGAGTGAGGGCTTTGTCGAAAAATGTTACGAACTTGATGATTAATAAAATTTTTACTATTAATAAATCGGCTAATCCGATTCCTAGCTGTGAGCCTGTTGTAGACGTTGAACAGACATCGTCGTCGCTAGACTCTGTACAAAACGTAACGATACATTGTGACCGCTCGCATTTAAATGATATACAAAAAATAAAATTTAACGGCAAAGCGTGTGTACATGCATTTGTCCAGAGAGTGAACGAGTGTAGTACTGCTAGAAACATATCGCCTTCTAAATTAATGAACTATGCTACGGAAATATTCACGGACGATGCGTTACATTGGTTTCGTAGTATTAAAGACAGTGTTACTACTTGGGATGAGTTAATTTCTTTACTGATTGAGGATTTTAGTCATTTTGATTTCGACTACCGGCTATTGTCTGAGATACGAAACAGAACACAGGGTGATTCTGAAAATATTACTATATATTTTGCTAAAATGTCTGAATTATTTTCCAGGCTAACTAAAAAGATTTCTGAACAAGAGAAATTAGACATCTTAATGCACAATATTAGACCGTGTTACTCTAGCGTACTAGCTTCTAATTCTTCAACTATCAATTCTATCGATAATTTAAGAACCATTTGTAAGAACTTTGAAAAAATTCAGTCTTTGACTTCTCAATTTAAAGAACCTCCTAGAGTGTCTACTGATACGTTAGCTCCTGATCTAGCATTTTCAAAAACGTCTGAACCTAGTACTAGCAGATCTAATACATATAATCAAAATAGATACAATAGTTACAATTCTAATAAATCTAATAGTAATTTTTACAACAAGAAATATAACTATAAAAATCAACCAACAAATAATACTAATTATTCAGGTGTAGCTGCTATTGCTTCTTCTAATTCTAATACTAAAAATGTTTTCTGCCCTCGCTGCCGTAACTCTGAACACTCTTTGAAGCAATGTAAAGCTGATAGGTTCCCCATTTGCTTTAAATGTGGAACAATGAATGTCACTTACCCTGAATGTCCTAAATGTAAATCTCAATCTAATTCAAAAAAACTAGCTACTGAAGATTGCTGTAATATAAATGAGGTAAAAAACTTAACTAAAACTACTGATTCTACTAAAACTAAAAATTTTGATGAAAAGGATTGGAAAGCCTGGCTTTCAACTATTAAAATTTTCTTTTCTAGTTATTTCATTACAACAATCTTCGATAAAAAACCTATTGATGATGTTCGTCCTTACGCGGCTATCCAAGTAGGCGACAAAAACCTCTGCGGTTTACTCGATTCTGGTTCTACAGTAACTATTCTAGGTAATAATGCTCATCTAAATTTAATTTCACTAGGTCATACAGTCATTAATAACGATGTTGTGAGAACTTTTACTGCTGCTGGTGGACAAAGTATGGTTTCTATAGGATACATTAATCTTCCAGTTACTTTTGAAAACCAATTTCACTTACTAAAAGCATACGTTGTTCCGACTGTTAAATCAAATTTAATTCTAGGCATTGATTTTTGGACAAAATTTAATCTATTTCCTAAATTTTCAAATTCTATATCTCTGCACGATGCTACTAGTTATGATGGTGATGTGACTACTGTAACTGATGCTAAAAGTATACTACAGTCCTATAATGAACTAACTGAATGTCAGCGAGTTACTGCTGATAACATTATAGAACAGTTTAAAAATATCTCAACTGAAAAACGTGGTTTAGGTAGAACTAACTTAGTATCACATACTATTGATACTGGCGATGCCTTACCTATTCGGCAAAGATACTATCGCGTTTCGCCTGAAAAACAACGTATCTTATCTGAACAACTAGACGAGATGCTGTCGCTGGGTGTCGTTGAGGAATGTGAGAGTCCATGGTCTTCACCTGTATTATTAACTCCTAAGAAGGATGGCAAGCTCAGATTCTGTCTAGACAGTCGTAAGCTAAATTCTGTTACGAAAAAAGACGCATATAAATTACCTTATATTTCAGAAATTCTAGATAACCTAAAAAATGCTAAATACCTAAGTAGCATAGACCTATCTAAGGCCTACTGGCAAGTGCCTATTTCTGAGAATGATCGGAATAAAACTGCATTCTATATTCCTCATCGTGGCACCTTTAGATTTGTGACTATGCCCTTCGGATTGACAAATTCTCCCGCTACTCAACAAAGACTTGTTGATACTCTTTTCTATGGGCCTGAATTTGAAAACTCAGTCTTTGTATACATCGATGATATCGTCATATGCTCGGCTCAATTCGAAAATCACATTTCCCTGCTTTTAAAAGTAATTAAGAAACTAACAATGGCTAATCTGACTATTAACTACGAAAAATCCGTATTTTTCCGTACGGAACTTAAATATCTAGGCTATGTTGTTGATTCTAAAGGTCTTCACGTCGATCCTAATAAAATTGACACCATTTTAAATTACCCTACTCCTACAAATAAAAAAGAAGTAAAAAGATTTCTAGGAATTGCTTCTTGGTACCGTAAATTTGTCCCTAAATTTAGCTCTATTGCTGGTCCTTTGAATAAGCTAACTTCTACTAATAAAAAATCTAATCCTTTTCTTTGGACTACTGAAGCTGAGGAGTTTTTCACTAAACTCAAAGAACTTCTTGTATCTGCCCCAATCCTATCATGCCCTAACTTTGACCTACCGTTCGAAGTACACACTGACGCTAGTGACTATGGTGTTGGAGGATTACTAACGCAGACTATTGACGGAGTTGAACATCCTATCGCCTACACTAGTAGAACCTTGACAGGTCCAGAGAAAAACTATAGCATCACTGAGAGAGAGGCTCTTGCTGTCTTGGTGGCTTTGGAACACTGGAGATGCTATCTCGATAATGGTACTAAGTTTACTGTCTATACAGACCATTCAGCACTCAAGTGGTTTCTTAATCTAAATAACCCTACTGGACGCTTAGCTAGATGGGGTGTTCGTCTATCTGCATTTAACTTTGAAATGAAACACCGTCGAGGTGTTGATAATATTATACCGGATGCTTTGTCTCGCGTTTGCCAAATTTCAGCCATTGATAATAATCTAAACACTACATTAACTACAAATGATCAATGGTATCTAAACATATACAATGGTTCTCAAAATTCTCCTACCTCTTTTCCAAACTACTTAGTCAAGAATAATCGTTTATTTCGCTTCATGAAAACTCATCATCCTCTAAATAAAGAGTTCGAGTGGAAAGAAGTTGTTCCTGCAGAATATAGAACAAAAATTATATCTGAAAACCATTCTGAACCAACCGCTGGTCATTTTGGTATTTTTAAAACTTATAAGCGCATCAGTCTTAGGTACTACTGGCCTGGTATGCACGCTAACGTAGTAACAGCTGTAACATCCTGTGATACCTGTATATCACATAAACACCAAAACCACGCTGCCTTAGGTGAAATGGGTCGGCCCAAACACTGTTCGAGACCTTTTCAAACTATAAGCATAGATTTAGTAGGACCTCTACCGCCTACTAGAAAACTAAACTGCTACATCTTAGTCGTGACTTGTTGTTTTAGTAAGTATTGCTTATTATTTCCAATCAAGCGCGCGACTGCAGAAATTGTTACTAAGATCTTAGAAGAACAAGTATTTCTAATACATGGCATTCCTTCTACTGTGATACTTGATAACGGTAAACAATTTATAAGTGCTACGTTAAAACAGATGTTTGAAAAATATAAAGTACCTAAATTACACTTCACTCCTAAGTATTCACCTCATGTTAATACAGTTGAACGCTACAATAAGACTGTTATGACTGCTATCTCCACATTTATTTCTAACGATCAACGTATTTGGGATCAACTTGTACCAAAAATCCAATTCGCTGTGAATAGTTCTGTAAACGAGGTAACAGGCTACACTCCTTCCTTTCTAGTGTACGGGCGTGAATTAGTTACTTGTGGTTCACATTATATCGATACTGAGAACGATAACGACGTCATCTTTCAACCTCGAGATTCCTACGCTGAGAATATTGGTGTGCTTTCTAGTATCTTTAATAAAGTACAATCACTACTACTACAGGCTCATAGTAGGAATTGTCAACAATATAATTTACGCAGAAGACCTGCTGAATTTAATATTGGTGACGTTATCTGGAAAAGGACTTTTTATCAAAGTGATAAAGACAAGTATTTTAATAAAAAATTAGCTCCTAAATTCATAAAATGTAAAATCATTGATAAAAAGTCTCCTCTGGTCTATGAATTAGCAGATATGTCTGGAAAACTACTAGGTTCCTGGAATATCAAAGATATGAAACTTATTAACTATAAAGAATAAAATAAAACCTATATACTAGCCTTAAAATTAGATTAAAACTATTACCTAAACTGTAGTGTACTAAAGAAACATAAGTATTTTAGTACACCTAACTTATTGTTTGAGTATAACTTAAAATTTACTAATTATACTCTGTTTGTAAGGATCTCAAGTCATTAATAGTAAGATTTGATGATGTTATGAAAGAAGATGGTATGATGCGTGAAGTATAGAATGTAGTCTGTGAGTAATGATAAGTTTAGTATGAAATAATAGGTAGTAGTCGGATTTTGCAGTCTAGTATGCAAAATCCTTCGTTTTTTGGCGGGGTACTGTAACGTTGCACTTGCAAGTTACATAAATAAATATAAGTATAGTTAGAAAACCTTTAATAAAACTTAATTACACTTAAATTAAAATAATATTTACAACTTATTCTAAAACATAATTAAATATAACCTATTAAACTAATAAAACCTAAAAATCTAAATACTTAATAAATATTATTGTACGGAATCTACAAGTACGTATTAATGATGATGGTTTCCGCACCTACGCATCCCTAACAAATCTAACGGGTTTGCGAGCTGCGCCGGCGCGGCGGCCAACGCCCAGTCGTTCAGTTCGAGAATTCTCCACGGCCAGTGCGCTTTGAGACTTCACAGGTGACGGCTGCGTCACTTGCTTCGAATTTTGTATCTAGTTTAATATCACGTGGAATCCCGCTAGGGTAAGTTCCCATGTATTATCTATCTGATTCTCCATTGTAAGGTGTTCTAGCTTTCTATCTTTCCTATCCATGCTAGCGCTGCTTCCTTTTTATTGTTTGTCAGGGACACTGTAACCTAGATTCAAACCTACCTACACAGTTGCGCAGCAAACGCTTTAGCCTTTTTGTTTCTGGCCTTCCAGGATTTACGTCTACATTTACGTCTACATTTACGTCTACATTTACGCCTACCTTGCATCTACCTATGCAGCTTGATAACTAGCTGTGGAACGCTGAGGGACCTACCTCCTGTACTGCCTGCCTGGACTACCTACTCCCGCTGACATCCTGGGAGCTGGACCAGACCGAAGCGAAAACTGAAGCTGCTACTTCTACCTTAGTTCAGGCCAGTGTTCCCCCTGTTAAAAACTGTACCCCCTGTGAAATCTGGACGTGAGGCGGCCACAGAATTTTAGGCAATTAAATGTTTCATTGGACTAATTTCCATTGTTTCATTTAATCGAACCCTACCTACCTATCTGTTGGCGTCCCCCTAAGGGACTTGCCACAGTATATCTATACATTTTATAATCTATAAGAAACACTTCACTATACTTGACATTACCTCGACCCGACGGGTTTCTATAAATTGTTCGTACCGTGATCCCGGAGTGGTAATGATTGATGGAGTACCCGTTCATATATCCCGGCTGGTCTCTACGGTTCAAAATATTATAGATCATGAACATAAGGTTAAAAGGTGGGATATTTATAAGGTAGTGTATGTTGACATGGCTCTTTTGATTTATTATTTTTGTAATAATGATTTATAACAAAATCCCAAACATTTAGAAAACAAGGTGTAAGTACCTATACAAAGTATACTAACTTTTTATACAATTCAGTAATTCAATTTTAAAAACGTCTGTGGTTTTTTTTACAATCTCTATGCGTATCTTTGTTTCATTAATAAATAAATAAATATTTATCTTATCTTACCATAAAAATGCGACTCCAGTCGACTCTAGCTTCTCAGTTCAGATAAGTACCATAAGAAGTATCCAGTTAAATAAATTGATTTTAATTCCACATCAATGATATCAGGAGTACATACAATACGATAAAGATGTCCTACTACTATTCCATACTTCCATCGTAATAATAGTAGAGCAATTCGAACGGAATTGTGGCATTCAATCCGCTATCAATAATCAACTGTCGTGGAACGTAAGTGCAAGGGAAGACTATTCTGCGAAACCACTTAACTCTAATGCTTCTTTATTTGCGCAATCACTTTTTATTTCAGCAATTTGATTGTAATATTGTCCTAAGAAAGAGCCCATTGTTTTACTTTCTCGTACCAATGATTCAAGTACGAATGTAGGGATTATTGTCACCGAAATATTAAATAATACTAATAGCAATATTAATAATCCTACAGATATCCCTGTAACTTAACTAGATGTACAATTTAAATTAAATTATCAACGAAGCTGTTATTGTACAAATTATGCCATGTTCCTCGTCTCCACATCAAGATGACTACATGTAAGAGCCAAACAATTTTATATCTGTTTTCATTTATGATCGTCCTGTTTTCAATCTGTAGAACGAGATCACGAGCGTTACCCATCCACCTACTGGCTGCGGATTTTGTTACAGGCCCCACTGGGGCGATAAACACCAGAGCAGGGAAATCGACTGGGAAGAACAAACGTATATAATATATTGAACATACTTCTAAGTACATTATACATACATACTTTGTATAGACTATGTACTATGTAACTAGATAGGTTTTTGACTTGACCTGGCTACTTAGTAGTAGCCAGGTCAAGTCAAAAATCTGACATCAAACACCTACCAACGTGTTCCGGCAGATGTATTATAGTAGTATCAAATCTCTTCTAGGCTGTTCTTTCATCTTATACGTGGTAACGACACAGCCTTACCACCTCGGGCCCATCATTTACCTATACTTTACTTACCGTGGTCTGATCGTGGCCAAAACACAAGCACATCTATGGTAAAAACTATCTTCTTATGTCAACGACACTACGTACCGCTGATTTGTGCTTGACAATAACAGTTTTATTTCGTGATAATATCAAACATTCTAGCCTTTTCTTTGGATATGAAGATCATAAAAATGTCTTTACCGTGGTATGGTCACACTTACTTAAGATTATTCCTCTGGTATAATAGCTAACGAAGTCTCTCGGTCGAGTCACGAACGCTATCAAGACAAGTATGCAATAACCGTCTAATATTACTTATTTCTTATAGCCGTTGTATAGCTTATAACATCATTAATAAAGTGAAATGGAACAATGTGTGGTCATGATAGAGCTTTTGATGAAAATTAAAAATTGTTTCTTCTCCAGCACTTCTTCATAGTTTCTTATAGGGTTGGATTCTCAAAGTTGTTAAAAAAAATCTATTAGAATGTCAATTATGAATATATAGGTGTCCATGGAAAATGTACACCTATATATTCTAATTAATAAATTAATTTATATTTAATATAAATTAATGAAATTTATATTAAAAATATCGTCGAAAATTATATTTAAACTAGCTGCCCGGCGCGACTTGGCGTGGTGCTACCCTACCCTGTGGTGCTACCCTACTCTACCCATTCCTACCCTACCCTACCCCATCTAAACCATCCAGGTAGTTAATTCTACTTCAGAATTTTATATATAAAGATACATTAATAGACATACAATATATGATTAGTTATCTATATAACTTTGAATTTGAAAAATTTGAAAAATAGTACTATTACTATTTTTAAAATTTTTAGAAGCCATGCTCATCAAATAATTTCACACACTGATACATTTACGTTGGTACTTATAATATAAATCCTATATTAGATATCTCATCTCACTATAATGTTATTTGAATCATTGTATGTTTGTGCATGATCACGCATGGAATTGGATGAAAATTTACGAACATAGAATATGTTCTTAATTAACACGGAGGAGTTCCGAACCGACAGTAATTTCAGTACACTTGACCTTCATAAGTGCCCTTCTGGAGCCAAAATTGAATAAATGGAATGAAATACGCATGTATTCTTACCCCCTTATTCATAATCGCTTTTTATCTAAATCAGCGTACCTCATATTATAGTGTGACCCGTCTCACTCTTTCGATCACCAAATGTCACCTATCAGACAAAGACTTCAGAATGTTAGCTAATCAACATTTGATAACTTCATGTAATAATTGTTTGTTTGTTTGCATTGAATAGGCTCCAAATCTACTGAACCGATTTGAAAAATTCTTTCACTGTTGGGAAGCTACACTATCCCCGGGTGACATAGGCTACTATTTATGACGGGAACTCGGGGGAAACCGCGCGAGACAGCTAGTTATGAATAAGAGGGAATTTTTAAGTTTGTGTGGATGTTTGTTATACAATTACAACAAAACAGCTGAGCCGATCTCAATGAAATATAGTTTTTTTTTTATTGTTTTCAGAAGATTTACAGCTTTTTCACAGTAATAATAACAGTAACATGTGTAATGGGTATGTGGATAGGTAATAAGTTGGAATAAAATATAGAATACTTTTCATCCCGAAAATATATAGGATCCCCCGGGAACGTGGGGAAAACCGCGGGGCGGAAGCACAGAAACACATGTTTGAGGGCAATATTTCGGAAGCTATGATTTTTTGACGACTGATAAAGTATTTTTCGACGTTTTACCTTAGAGATGCTCACAGACTTATTCCCTTTGGAAACCCACAACTACAATCGAAGTGTCCGAACTTCAGCCGCCGAACGCCTGTAGGCTACGAAACTTTCCACTAAACAGATTAGAATGTCGTCTGTTGGATCTCCATAGTATATTCTAACACAAATATTTACGCAAATATCTGTGTATTCCTTATATTAAGTTGATGTTCAATTTGTTTTGTTTTCTTAGAAGGTAAGTCGGAATATTAAAATTAAAATAAGAGCAAATTTTGCTTCTAAATAATTAATTTGCTAACTTATGAGTTTTAATGAGAAATTTTAAGTCGTAAGTGTAATATAATTTAACATTTTAATGTTGATCCAACTCACTGCGTGTAGTTTTTTTTTCAGCATATAAATCAATTTTAGCAACAAAAATAAATAAACTGTCTTTTTTTGCCAGAAATCAAACGTAAATTGTAATACGTTAGTATATTTATCACGTCCATGTATAAAAACTAAAATTGGAATCTAAACCAAGCTCGATAAGCACATTGTATAACGGCGTGTAATAAGACGACGATATTGAAGAATTAATCAAATTTTATCCCAGACATATCTTTAATATGACAGGCGAAAATTTCTTCTCGAGATTTTAATAGCTTCGTGATGGAATAATGGATGAAATGAATATTAATATCGAGGAATTGAATCGCCACTCGTCTTTGCATTGCAAAGAGATTTACTGCCTTTCAATCTGACAGAGCCTTCGGTTCGCCCCAACTCAATACTTGAGGCCTATATCTGTCAGCATGCATATACCTACGTGAGAGGTATAGTCATGGAATGAAAAGGTTCGTCACCTTAGAGTCGGTTTTCGCTTGCACCAGATTGCAAGAATAAATTTTATTAAACCAACAAGAAGGTTTTAGAACATGTTGAACGAATCAAGTTGAAAACAGACGAACATTTTCATTCCGACACTGTACATACATAACATATGCTTATTAAACTTTCCCTTGGGGGCTAAAATGGAAGCTAAAGCAATATTACTAATGGAATTTATTTTTCCAAATTCGCGGCAGATCCTACGTAATTCCAATATTTTTTGGTAAAATAGTCACTCAATAATATACAATTTAATTCATTAAAAGATTTAGAATGATGAATTCATTCATAAGATCAGCTGTGAATTCGAAAAAAGTAATTCCATTTGCAATATTGCTTTAGCTTCCTTTATAGCCCTCTTCTTTTACATAGTGGGTACATCAATTTTACTCCATTTAAATAGAAAGTATATGTATAAATCAATAACTAATAGCATGGACCAATGCTTGCTATGCATTTAAAATGACGCTACGTTACATGAATTAATTTCAAGAATTCATTTAGATACCTACTTCACATTTTAGAAATTTTTTAAACTAATATGATTCCAAAGTAATAAACAAATAGCAATAATAAGAAATTTTAGATTAGATTAAACATTTTGATAGTTACTATAAAAATAAAAGCGTATCAACAAGAATTAATATTAAATAGCATTTCACTTTGTTATCATGTAAAATACACAAGCAGCGTTTTTATTGCGCAATAAAATCTTTTGTGGTTATGTTTTTAGATATTTTTTTCAGTTTCAGCCTTGAATAACCCCACGTCGCGCGTCCCCGCGTCGGCGTCGGGGCATATCCCCATCATGCGCATGTGTCCCAAAGGGTCTTTAGATAGTATTTCTTGTAGACTGCATATTGGAGATTACAGAATTTTACTGAAAATGTTTTCCTTTTGCTTAAGCAAGATACTGATCCATTTAGTTTGAGCGTCATACTCATACATAATAAACAAGGGAGGCGACCAGTCGGCAATGAATAATGGTCCGAATAAATCCTAATTCAGTGTATTACGTTACAGGATGGGCTGAACGGTTTTGTGATAATCTAGATTTATGATCAATAAAAGTTTTCTGTAAATAATTTTAGGAAATGTAAGCTACCTATAGATTCGATTTTACTTCTTTCAATTTATTTTATGGTCGCGTATTTTTTTATTTAGTACTATAATCAACGAGGCAACTATATTATGCCAGTCAGTTCATTTATGAGACTTCATTTACATACCTTTGATGTTATTAATTTTAATGAAATTCCAACACCGTGAATTAATATCGCAACCTTGATTTCTAAAGTTGTTAGTGTATACTCCGATAGACTTTGAGCTAGCTTTGAAATTCGTCAAGTCTCAGCACAAAGACAGCTTAGTGCTTATGAAACTCAAAACTAAACTAATAATTTTTGGACAATTGAAGTATTAATTAATGGTAAGTGAAATTAAGATGGTTTTATAAGACGAATTGAATAACCTTTTCAGCTGAATGACATAAAACTCCTATATCAATACTGTCATAGAACTTAAGAATAAAATTAAAAAAAAAAAAAAAAAAAAAAAAAGAATTAAATTCGACCTACAAATAGGTAAATGCAATATATCATTTGTCACTTACTTATTTATTTAGTTTCAATACCAATGACATGCAACACGTGAACCATCAAACGTTTTATTTATTCGGTCAATCACACGACCCCTTTACATACCTTTAAACACAAAACCGCATAATGGGTATATTTCATTGTTGTAGTTTCTTGTTTCCAAGAAACGCTGTTGTTCCGATACCTACTCCTAGTGGACCATTAATTAAAGTATGTATGCGTGTCGTCAACCACAAGCCAAACCAGCTCCTTGCCTTAAACTTTGTCGATCAAAACTTTATCAATCGCCGGACCAGTTTCGGATACGTTAATGCAAATAAATTTCGTGAACAACAAATATGATATTGTTTATTGGCCATTTCATAGAGCTTTAGTTGCGCAAAACGGAAGCTCAGTTGCCATCACAATATTGGAGTTTGGAACAAAGTTTTGTTTATTACCCTTTGATATTCCTTCTTTGAACCAACATGTAGTTTTCCTGATGATCTTTTCCATCTTAGTTTCTGGCTAAAATAAGTAATGTTTTTTCAAGACATGAAACTACTATCGTAACTCTTTAACCTCATTTGGAATCAACAAAATATAATTTTCTGTATGTTGTTTTCATAAAAATTACTTATAATAATAAATAGCTGTCCCGTGCGATTGCACCCGCGTTCCCGGTATAAAAAGTAGACTATAATATTCGGGGATAATGTAGCTTCCTATAAGAGAAAGAATTTTTCGAATCTGACTGGTAGTTGTAGACAAACAAACAAACAAAAAACTCTTCCGCTTTATTATATTTTTTATTATTATTATTTATTATATTTGTATAGATTAGTATAAATAGATAGATTGAGAATCATTGAGAAACATTTTCTATTTAAAATAATTTAAACCGTCAGTAGAAAGAGTCAGATTTATGAATCGCTTTGGGTCGACATAATTCATAAACATCTGTCGAGGCAATAAAGCTTTAACGATGGCAAGACTTTCTGCCCTCCGCACCCTACCATTGTTTCAACGAGAAGATAAACCTTATCATAGTTGTTAATATAAACCATTTTCCTACTTCGGGTCAAAGCATCATTCATATTTCTTTTAATATCGTCCGTATACATATACGTGTGAGTAAAATACGGAATAATTTAGGGAATTTACCAACACAGCTGGAATCAGTTCTGGAGTTTTATACCATTCAGTTGCTTTTTGGATTCGTAAATAAACTAATGCACTAATGATTTCTCTACGAAAATAATCTAGATACTATTTTCTCTTATGCCAGTTTATTATACCCCTGCTTTTGTTACAAAAGATAAAATTAAAGTACAAACAACACAATCTATTTTCATATTCTCTAGTTGTAATCCTCCTATCCAACTAAACCCTCCTAGCTTTTAGTGCTGTCTTCTGTCAGTCGCTTCAGCCTATGTCAATTTCATAGATTTAGAATTTTCTACTACCGTAGTTATATATTTCAGTCTAAGGTATAACGATACAAAAATGCAATTTGTTGCATTTTTTGATCATTCAACTTGATCTTTTGCTACACCGAAGCAAAAAAAAGCTTGTGTTTATGTGAAGGAAAAGGACACAGAAAGCTACAAAAAATAACTAGGTACTAAATATTAGAAAAAATACTTCATGTCTTTTAATATGGTACGGTTCACGGGCTCAATAAGTTTCTGTATATTCTTGTAACATGCGTAGAGCCTGTGAGGCGTCCCCGTCACCAACCTACAGGGTTGACGGGCACGTGTGTTTTATTACTAAATATAAAAACACCTACTGTAACGAAACGGCACGCATTTACGATTCCCGCTTACGTATCGTATTGAACAGTATTTATTAAGGAAAATCTTAATTCGTCAATAGAAAGTTATCGCGGATAGTTACTATTTATGACCAATACTGTATTGAGTTAATAGGAACGAGATCGGATCGGGAATATGGCTGGAATATCTTCAGATATTCCAGCCATATTTAAGATTATATCCACGCACACAATATGTATGTATACTATGGAATATGGTAATACTGATACAGAAAAAGCGACTATTGGTGTCAATTATGCCCTCGGGCAGTGATGGTAAAATATAGACTATCTTTCAAACCACAGAGTAATTTTCAACAAAACCTTCTAAATTGTGCTGGAATCTACATTAACAAAGTGAACGCATTTGAATAATAAATGAATGGGTTAAAATAAGGATTGCTCAATGCCTTCCGCTCTTTGATAAACAAGGCTCCCTCTGAGCCGTGAAAATGGCTTGTTTATGATTAATTTATTACCTCACCCTTGTCCAGTGTAATAAATTCGTTATGTGTATACATTACTTAACCCGTTATCAGTTGCAATATTTCGAGTTAACCATTTCATGGCCCGATAATTATTCCTGTTATTCAAATAATAAGAGCATTGATATATTGTTACCTGTAGTGGAAAATAATTAGCCGACCAGAGTTTGATTTTGATGCTATTAATTATTCGCATTGTAATTACCATTATTAATTCACCAGTGTGAACAAAATAGTGTGTGTGTTTTTTACTACTAATAGGCCTATATTTGACTAATATATCACCATGGCTAATAAGCTGAAAGTGGAACTAGCTCTCAAGTAAATCTGTCGGAACACACTGGTGCTAAGTGCTTGGCGACAGATTTTCAAATGAAGGGTGGTAGTCAGCCAGACAAGTAGGAACTACAACAGTACTTTGTAGTACTACCACTATGATATGATTTCCTCACGATGTTTTCCTTCACCGACAGCTCAAGCTCATTATAGTGTATAAGTATATACCAATTACAATGTACTAAATTGAAAAACCTAATGTTAAGCCGTGAAGCACATTTAAGTGTTCTTCATGAAATTTCCATAATTCTTATTCTTAGTGGAAACGTAGATATCTGCATTTATAGCGCTGATGTGCGCGGGTACGGACGTAAACGCGATGGGAAACAATAACAAGCAAATATTATCAGCGGGGTGCCTTCATAACGCTGTTTATGTCTTTATCGACGGCTAGGGTTGAGCTCATAAATCGACGACACGTTTATTTATATACCTACTAAGATTCATATACCTACTACAAGCTATTCGCGGTTTCAGTTGCTAGTTCAAAATCTTTAATAACATTTGCCCTCCGAACAGAGACCTAACTTGGTTAGGTTTTATATGAATGCGTTAGAATGAGTTAGTTGTTTTTCGCTCATGGTAGGACCCAACGGCTGCAACTCTTTATTTATATTACTGAGATAGCAAAAAAGGTATATGGCCGGCCTGATGGAAACGCTTACCGCAGCCTTATGCATTGCCGAACCTGCAAAAATTTCGTCACCCTTCTTTAAGAACCCCATGCTGTGCTCCTGAATTTATAAGAAGAAGACTATAGTAGCAACACTTCAAACCTGCTGGCATCAAATTATAATTGTTAAAGAATGACATCAAAAACAAATAAGTTACTTACTTATGGCTGCGTTAACTATTAATTCTCTCTATTCCAACAACAAATCAAAACTACTGAATTGCACACTAAATACGCACACTAAATAAATCATAGTTTTATGGTTTATGCAAAACTGTTAGAACTGAATGATCAGACAATTCTAACCTAACCTAACCAACTGTATTTGGAGTGCCCCGAGTCGGTTCTGGATGATAGAACATGTTTTGATGAATAGGTAGTGTAATTGTACAACAGTCATATTTCTGATATGCAAAAAGTAAATTAGAGGAGAGTCCTAAGTTTGCGTAATTTTTAAACTGAGGTGCAATTAAAAATATCCCCTTACTTAATACATTCTTACCTTGGCTCGCGGTTAAATATAACAATGACATCAATTGTTAGTATAGGACGCGCGTCCCTCGCAAGAACCAACGGAACCCCATGCTGTACTGCCAGATTTATAAGAAGAAAACTATAGTAGCAATGCTTCAAACCTTCTGGCATGAAATTAAAAGAATTATATCAAAAATAAATAATTTACTTAGTGTAGTTTAATTTTACATGTGCCTTTTTCAACGACCATTAATTTTCAATTCCATTTTCGTGATGATATAAAACTTTCACTTGCAAAAGGAAAACCTAGAAACTGTTTGAACAGTTTGAATTCACGAGTTTTCATCTGCCGTATATATCAGAGACTGTGTCCACTTCAGACAATTTATAGCCTTTTCAGTCGAAAGAATACCTGAAAAATATCTGATTTGTGTGTGATCGCTGTTGTTCTCTATGTGTAGACTTCGGTGTACAATATACAGAAAAATTTATTATGTATTCATTCAGGAACTTCTGATCACGAAAGTTTGCCTCGAACGGGCTTCCGTGAAAGCATGTTGGCGTTTCTATTTCAAAGCTACATTATAGGAATAACATAAAATCCACATTGTCGCAGGTAAATATTGATTCCATTCTTGAATAACATGGTGCGTCCATGCTACGCGAACCGAGGACGAATGGAGCACAGATTCACGTAGCGTCGACGAACTTGCGAGCCTCGAACGAGCATTCGGCTCGCGCTTGAATGCGATTCGCCGATTGCCAGTTTTTTCACGAATAAAAGGATTCGCATATCGCTTGTGTTGTAGACTCATTGTATGTTCTCACTTGACATCGCGAGCAACGAACGAATTGAGGCTCGGCTCGTGCTCGATTCGCCTAGCATAGGCGCACTATAACATTTTAAATATCAGTTATATCACAGAGTATCTTTATATGTAGTAATCTATGGTTATATTATGCAGCATGTCTAGAATGGTGAATTCGCGATGGAAATCTTATCTTCGGGATATAAACACATCGTAGAGACGACCTCTAAAATAAATCTGTATTGAGAATACAATCATGAAGTACCTATCAGAGGCGTAAATAAGGCCCTGAAGTGACAAAACGTTTTCCGATAATGGCTCCATTAAAAGGCCTCACTACTGGAGCTATCAAAAATCACCCTTTCTAAAATTTCAATACACCATCTAACTTAATTTCCATTGCAATAAGAAGATACATCAGGCGTTTCTAAGCCAAAATAATTTATTAACAGGAAATTGAATTGAAATGGGTTTATTCTGTTTGTTGGCTGAAATACACATTAATTTTTGTCAATGGTCTAATAGAAAGAATTTTGGAATTCATATTGGAAATATTTATATTATTACGGCCATAGAAATATAAAAAAAGATCTACGTATCTACTCGCATAAAGACAAAGGCCAATAAATAACACAAATAATTCTAAACTATAAGACCCAGGTCGCGGAACAAAGCTTTAGAAAAGCTAAAGAAGAAAAATTTACCTTAGAACTTTCCATTCCCCGTAGGTCGGTAATAAGTAACACCACAGGAGGCCATAAATTTAGCTAAGAAACCACGTTTATACTCGATAGCCCGAACATTAATACAGATTTTCTTAGATTATTGTAACTTATGCCACTGAGCCTCGGAATCATTTTAGTTTTATTAAAATAAGATAAGTACCAACTTTGGATAAGGCTCCATAACGTAAAGTTACTTTCCACTTTGTCTTCGTTAATAAATGGTGCTTATCCGTAACCGCTAGGCACGGACTTTTTAGGATTATGTGCCAAATTAAGTGTTCACAGAACCCCTAATGGAGCGAGTTCATTGACCATCTAAAACCGTAGTATCTAATGTAGGTACGTATTTCATTTTGTGATTATTCGGTAGAACAATGCGAATTGCTATACGGATAATTCATTATTATTGTAATAATAGCACAGATTAACTAAAAGTTACTTCGCAATAAGTTGGTTACCATCAACTACAATTCTCCAGCGCTGGGGCACAAATACTATTGATAGTAAACATTGTTATTAGGTATTTTACTGACCTATAATGTGCTAATTAGTATTTATACCACCCGCCGTGCGCCGCTCGCCTATTATATTCGATAGCGCTTGAAAACAGAAGATAATTTAAATGAACTAATTTATGTTTTACGTTAAAAACTAGGTTACTTAATCTATTCGAGGGTTCCGCGGTTTTTACATTTATAAAAAATAACTAATTTAATTCATAATAATATTCGCTTACCTATTATCCCTTATTACGTCAGTACTATTATGTATAATATACGTAATATTTTCTGTGAGTAGGTACTATTATCTATTCTGTGCCCTTATCACCATCATTGACAGCCTAGCTAATATAAGCAGTTAGGTAGGTCTGCAGGTCACTAACCTCCTCTTAAAAGGGTGAATTAAGGTTCTGCCTTGATAATAAATCGACGAAGGATGCCGCCAATCAAACCTATAGACGCAAGAGTAAAGGAGCCGGTTCGCAGCCGACCGTAAGCAGCAGCATTCATCCCTCAAGATGAAGTTCACAAATTTAGTAGGAAAATCTGTTCGACACATTATAAGAAGAAAGAAATATAAATTTTTGGAATTTTCATTGTAAAACTGAGTTACAGTGAAAACGATTTTTATATAGAGACTACTTTGGAATTCAACTTTTCGAGAAAAAATCTATCAAATGTGTTATCCTTCCATTAGGATACTCAATTGAGTTCTCAAAAACCAAATAATAAAATCTAGAATAAAAAATCAAAAAATTATAAATAAGACTTGAACAAAACGAAATTACCTGAGAATTAAAAAAAAAAATTCGGAACACTATGCAAGAGTTTGACTCTCATTTAGTGTTTCTTTTTATTGATTTATGTAGGTGTAGTTAGGTACTTGTATTGCATAATCTATTTCAAATCCATTTGAATAAACGAGTGTCGTTTACATTTAGTTTACATACAGTGATATGTAAACAAGCACGCACCTAACCTACTTGTTTAATTAGCTTACTGACTTGCAACACAATCGACAAACGAAATGAACTGACTTTAATTAGAATATAAATAACAAAATCACATAGTATCGGACATCCGTCCAGATAACAAGTCCGAGAAAAATAAACCATCAAAAATGGAAAAAGATAAAATAATACCGAGACCTTCCTTAAGTGAAATATTAAGACATTTTGAGAACAATTTAGGTTTTAAAAATGACATAAAATGGATTAATTTTATTTTAATAACCGCTTATCATATACTGGGTGTCTATTGGTGCTATTACTATGCATTCCCTGTGAAATGGCAATCGATTGTATTTGGTAAGTTTCCTTTTTTCCAAAATTGTAAAAAAATAATATTCCCAACATAATATCATTTGATACGTTTTAGCTACAATTATGTACGTCGCAACTGGATTTGGTATAACTGGTGGTGCCCATAGACTTTGGACTCATAGAACGTACAAGGCGAAGTTGCCTCTCAAACTATTCCTTCTATTCTGTTTCTCCAGTGCAGGCCAGGTAAATAATATTGGTATTTTAATAAAATCGAATTAGAATTATTTGAACTTCATGTGAGTGGTTTTTGATACATAATTTACTCAAATTACTACTTTCTAAGAAACAAGCCTTCTTCACAACCCTTAAACTCCGTTTTTATTAACATTAATATTTTAGTTAAATGTATATTAATATTTAAATAAACCCCGAAAGATCTCATATTATTACCTATACAATATAAACACTAAATTCATCAGATTAAATTTCCCAAAATGGTTAAATATTTGAAAATGAAATGAAAATATATTTATTTTGAAAAATACACACAACACTACAAAAATATTATAAATATGAAACAAATAGCACATTGACAAAACAAATTGTTCAGCGACTCAGTATTACACTGTTATCCCGAAACCAGCCAGGGTAACAGCACTGGTTTTCAGTCGCTGCCATTAGTTTTGTATTTCTTACTAGAGGATTTTATTTTCGATGGCTTTAATGGCTTTAATTACTTTATATTGCTAACAGAACTCATTACTACAATGGGTACGTGATCACCGAGTACATCACAAATATAGCGACACTGAGGCAGATCCGCACAATGCAAACCGTGGTTTGTTCTTCTCACACATTGGTTGGTTGATGATGAAGAAAAACGACGAGGTTTTACTTCGTGGCAAACAGATGGAAATGAGCGACATTGAAAATGATCCACTGCTGCAAGTGTACAACAGGTGAAATGTTCATATCATAACATCTAAAACGATTATTTCGACGTCGCTTACATTACTAGATGGCAATTGCTACTTATAAATTGATAGACATATACTTTTTTCTTGAAAAGAGTAGAGCCAAATTGCAATTTTTTTTCTGAAAACATTCTTTTGAACCGTTGTTAACTCTATTAGAGCCTATTGAAGAATTAATGAACAAAGGATATTCAATTAATATGGTGGACATTTTATTCCATAGCTAAGACATGCTAAACCATCAAGAAATTACAAATATTTTATCATAACATTTTAAATAAAACCTTTGTACATTTGTTTGACGGGAGACATGGGTAACATTTCACTCCCGATCTTCATCTTAGAACTTTACTACACGACACGAATACAAGTCGTTTGAAAAGTTTGCTTTTTCAATCTGGTATTTTATCAACTTGAACCAACAAATCTAGAACTTTTTACTTCTGTACCGCAATGTGATCCAGCGTTCGATTTCAGGCACTTCAATCTTCTTAAGCTAATATTTTGCTATTTCCTACCAACTATGACTGGGATATGGTTGTGGAATGAAGAATGGAAGTGTGCTGTGGCTTGGCAGTGCTTCATAAGATTCTTGGGCATGTTTCATAGTGAGCTTACTGTTAATAGCCTTGCCCATGCATATGGATATAAACCTTATAACAAGTAAGTTAACGATCGATATACCTAATCAAATTTTTAATTAGATTATAATAATACTATACTACTTAACCCTCTTATTCATAATCGTTTTTTAACTAAATCTGTGTAATAGTGTACCCCGTCTCACTCTTTCGAACACCAAATGTCAAGTATCAGATAAAAACTTTTGAATTTTAGCTAATCAACGTTTTATAACTTTATTATGAATAAGGGGGTAAGTATCTACAAATATTTTTTTGATATATTTTCCGCTTTTTCAGAAACATTGTACCCGCAGAGAACCGTTTCGTTTCCATATGTACACTTGGAGAGGGCTGGCACAATTACCATCACGCCTTTCCCTTCGATTTCAAAGCAGCTGAACATTTTGATTTCTTCAATTTTGGCACAAAAATCATAAAATTTTTCGAGAAAATTGGCTGGGCTTACGACCTGAGAGAGGCAACTCCTGAGATGATTAATTCAGTGGCCCAAAAATTCGGAGACGGTACTCCCGTACATTTCCCAATATCCGATATGGAAATAAATCAAAGAGCTAAAGGATAATGATAACAAACTCCGATATTATATGTACTGATCGTATAGATATATTTTAGAAATTAATAAATAATACCTAGATAATTTTTCTATGTGATATTACAATAAATTATGATAATATACCATCAAAGAATAATTACTCTCTTAAATATTGAAAAGAGAAAATAGTAGAAATTCAAAATATATAAATTAGTTTAGTTTATAGTTATTAGTTTAGGTTGATAAAATGTAGTTCTGATTTATTGAAGAGTCCGGAATGAACCTCTTTCAGTCAAATAAAACTAATTCTAGATAAAATAACGTAACTTTTATTATTATTAAAATACTAGGCCCAACTATCCTATATTATAAATGCGAAAGTGAGTTTGTTTATTTGTTTGTCAACACTTGAAATAAAAAAAACATAAATCCTTCGGGAACGCGGGTGAAAACGCGGGGCGAAAACTAGTTCAAATATATATTACACATAGCATGGTAATCAGGGTTGGGCTGAGAACCTACGTGAATACACATACCCTTGATGATTATGTGACTGACTCCCATGGCCACGCAATAAGGATAGACCAACATACATACTTACTCTAATAAGTAGCTTATTTTATCTTCGTTTCAATTATATTAATTTATTTTTAAATCGTTACTTTGGCGTTAACCAACATATAATTTGATACGAGACTTATGCATTGCATTTATGACTACCAGCTGGTATGTAATTCAGCTCGGCTGTCATTTTTTGTGTTTAGCTTGGGTTTGGCCAAATACGACAAACAATATATCCTTATCCTTATAAATTCTTCATGTCTGTCCGTTCGCCTGTCTTTATGACGCAGGCATTTTAATTGGAACTACCAGGGTCCTTTGTCTGAGTTTTAATTTTTATCATTGTTTAAAACGAGGTTAATTGTATCGAAATTCTGTCTATTGGTTAATCCCGAAAAAAATTACATGATACCTACTTGGATCATGATACCTACTTTTTGTATGCTTTTTGTTAAAGGAGTAACCATACCAACCAATTATCAACACATTACACTTAAAAAAGTACTCTTGTCAGTCAATTTATTTATCTTTTTTGCGATGCATTTGCGTACTTTATTCAAGCTTCCTTCTATGTTTTAAATATTTTTATATTTGCTGGTTTCGTTTATATATTTCATAGCCTTTCGCCTGATTATTTTGAGCAGATAGTTGAACAACTTAAAAAAACACAAAATGCCTCTTATTGATATTACAAATCCGGATATTATTAAGTTTCTCATTGAGAGCTATGACAAGACTACCAGGCTTCGTATGCGATGGAATCACTACCACGCTGATAAATTGAAACATGCTGCAACCCTGCAGCGCGAAGAAAAGGGCTACTATGAAGCCGACGTTATAGAGGCTACCATGGCCGAAGGCATGGCGACTATCACAAGGGACCACATCGTCGCCGCTACCAACAGAAGAGTGAAGCCTATCCGTGACGCTGTTTATATCCCTGGAGTAGCAGCAATTAGAAAAGGCCATTCAATTCCAGAAGTAGGCTTAGGCGATGCTAAAGAAGACCCTAGACTCATAAGGCCGGATACTGATCTAACTATAGATCCTATAATGCGCCCTATGGACCCGAAACAAAGAAAAATCATCTACAAAGATATACCAGAGTTTGGCCGCAATGTATATTTGAAGAGCAGGAGTCGGATACCACCGGAGAAAAAGTTCTACTTTATGGAAACCAGCGGGTGGGTGTACGGGTGGAGACTAAATGATAGTGAGATAAGAAATGTTCCAAGGTATGGTCGCGTTTGGAGGTTGACCCGTGACGTGAAAAGTCGAACCGGTCCACATCCTGACCCGGCACATTACAAAGATTCCGAACCACCAGGCCCATCGAAGTGTTCTTAGATGACTTTCTACTTATTACCTTACCTTCGGGGAAGCCATTATTTAATGTCGTAGATCCTATATTTTGAAAATTGGTATAAATTTTTTGTACTTTTTGTATTAAATTACTGAAACCTGACATGATTTCTTTTCGAAATAGGGATGTTTCGCGTAAAAACGATGAAGAAAAAACCGACAAGTACCTATTTTAGAACACCAAGGAAATGACTACTACAATCGGTGCAATAAAGTGTAACGAGGCGGCCCCATTCTAGGCATTTCGAAAACAAAAAGTTTGAACAAGATGGTGTTTCTCAAGAAGTGGTGTTTCTCTTTAAGTTTTAGGGATGCCGAAAACGATCTAGCCGCGGAACCCAAAACGAAACCAATGCTTAAAATATTTACCCCCTTACTCATAAAACGTTATTTAACTAATAAGCTAATTAAGTGGTCACCTAAATAACGTCAAATTGTTTGACAATGACAGCAAGGTGACATTATTTATTTGACCATTTATTCAGTAGATTTAGTTAAATAGCGTTTATGAGTAAGGCCGCCAGTTTTAGTCTCATTTAAACATGGTAGGGCTACAGTTTCAGGATTAAGGGCCGTCGTGAAAAGAACCTTAATGTGAGGAAGCTAATAATTTCAGAGGAAAAAATATTTTGTGAAACGAGTATTAACGTCCTGGGTCAGGGATTAGCAGACAG
Source organism: Polyploca ridens (assembly GCA_951394255.1). NCBI lineage: Eukaryota > Metazoa > Arthropoda > Insecta > Lepidoptera > Drepanidae > Polyploca > Polyploca ridens. The sequence goes on along the minus strand of OX596259.1, from coordinate 7,575,531 downwards.
CCCTTTAGTTGATTTAGTTCCGCATTTTTGGAAGGTGTTACCTACTACCTTTTTATCGCGACGTAATGAGGCGGACCGCAACCTGCGATGGGATTGCGTAACTTTATTGCAATAAAATTCAGATTGAAATAACCTCTGAATCGGTAGAAATATATCAAAATCGGAAATGGTTTCATTTCTAATGTTTGTATCTGCAGTTATCAGAAAGTAAACAAATATCAGAAAACCGCTATATTGACCGATTTCAATACGAAAATGATTGAAATTTAGTTACGTAATCGCCCCACTGATCGTCCCCATTATAAATCTTCTTTGGGTTTATAAACTGTCAGTAAATGAGATATTTGAAGTTAGTTCAAAATTTTTTGTTTTGTCTTTTCAAGAAGTTCTTCTAGTCTAGTAGAGTAGGCAACTATCTACAAATATTTATTTACATATTCGATGGGCAAAGGGCAGAGGTAACGTAAATTTAACCCTAGAGCACGGCACGTCCCGGCAAACATTGTCTAATGGCCACAGCGGGACAAAACTTTTATCATCTACCCGCCCGCGTTCCCACCCGCCCCACCGGAGTTGGGCGCTTAAACTTTTATTTTACACTTAAACGATGTCGGTCGAGTTCGTGGGCTCAGATACTCTAACCGCAGAACAATTATTTATGTCTCTATCTTTTAGACGTTTTATGATTTTAATTTAACGACTTTTGAGTTTTGACGTGTCAAGTGAAACGTCGATGTTGTCGCGCAAATTTAGGTAGTGCTGTTGTAGTTATTTCAACCCATTGACATAGGTACAACCTTGTAATACCTAGGTCTTCGCCAACATATGCCACCAGTAGCGGATCCAGAGGTTGATAAGGGGTTCAAGCCCCCCAAAAGAATCCGAGACCTTCCCTGATAAATCCTGATAAAGGCTACCCTCAGTTGGGGTCATCATCATCATACTCCGCGCTTCGCATTAGCCTACCATAACGAGAGAGTGACTAACAGCGACTCAGAATAAAAAATAAGCCTCGAGCCACAAAGAATCTTTTGTTTTTACTGTCTACCTATAGGCCTGTGTTTGACCGCAATCTATCTATGGTAAGTGATGATGTGGCCGAAGGTGGTAGGTAAGCACACAAAGACTAGAAGAAACGGGCTCTCTTGGGCAGCTGTCGGAACACATCGATAGGTGCTTGGTGACAAATTTTCAACTTGAGGGTGGTCGCCAGCCAGGTGGGTACTACAAAGTACCCTACCACCGTGATGTGTTTTCGTGTCGATGTTTTCCTTCACTGAAAGAAAGACTCAGAGAACCAACAGTGTGGTGGAATCAAACCCGAGACCTTCGTCTCGGCATTCGACGTTACCACCACTGAGCTCTCATCCAGGATAATACCTACAGGAAAATTTTGAGTGGTGTATCTTACTTGGCTGAATACGATGATAGGTAATGATCAACCATTCCACAAATACCTACCTAATAATTAAATTTAATTGCCAATTAAGACCTATTAATCATTTAACTTAGACTAATTACTAATTAATGCTGCAATGCCCTTGCAGGGCTTATATTGTGGAGTATTTTGATAGGTACTGTAACACCTTAAAATATACGACATGAAACAATAAATTAAAATAGCGGAGCTATAAAACTATCAGTTTACTAAAATCTTTTTAAATCATTTAAGTAAGCCGACTAGCCAGCCAGCAGCTTACGAGTAAATTCGGTTTTAAAAATACAATTCACTTCACCAAACTATATCACTCTCATGAATCAAGTTAGAATCTCCTGTGTCGTCGTAGAGCGCAGCGCTGAACTCGCATTATATAAAAGTTGGTAACAACCACATAGAAGGTACTTCTTAAATCCTTTGAAAGTTGCTTCCATTCGAATATCTTTAGTGATGAATCTGGATTACGTACCTATGTTGTGTTTTGCAGGTCACATAAAGAATAGAAAATAATAACCCTAACATTATGTATTTCCAATCTATCCTTCAATATATATTTTTTTATTATTTTCACATTAATAAATTGGTCATAATTATTGACTTTACTTTTTAGGGCCAAAGCGGTGCCTAATACTTTTTTTGACAAATCAGACTTTAAAGACAATGATAATATATCTGAGTACAAATAAATAAATACATATTGAATAATGAGTGCTTTATTTCTCTTATTCATCCCATAGGTCTTTTCGGTTGCGCCCGCTCCCGTTACAAATGATCGGTCCCGCTCGAAGGTTAAATAAAAAAGTTATTTACTTTTACACAATTTAAACCATCCGACATCGGATGTCCGAAATTGCAAAATTCCAATGCGCACGATATTGCCACATTTGTAGTTCGCACAACATAGCTTGTGAGAATAAAATAAAACAATAGCGGAAAAATATTTATTTGTTATATTGTTGGCCACACGGGATTGTATTATAAATCCCGGGAAGATCCATATTAATATCAACATTTCGATGCAAGTACATAAATAACTCTACCTAATTCCGACCTCTGCTAATAAAGCACTAATAAATGAATATACTCAACATTTTGGAAAATTACCGCCTTTGGTCTTTATACCTACTTACTAGTTTAATAATTGATATCTGAAGGTAGTGTCTAAATCTATTCTCAAAATTGTTCATTTTATAAATACATTGGGTAGATGACGACGTGATTTAGGCACAAATCACGATACCTATATTTTCGCAACAAATTTTGCAAGCAGTTTTTCCGAGTTTGTCATAAAACAAGTAAAAACGGAAATTACTGTAATGAATATGGGAATAAGCATGGTATAATTATATTGGATCATGGGAATAAGGCATGGAACCATAGACTCGCATTTGTCATTTTAAACCTGGAAATGCGAGTATAATCTAAGCGCTCGGGCTCTAAACTCAAACAAAACAAAAAATACTTGTATAATAAGGTTTATTTCATTATTTTCATACAACTTGAAAACATCCTATGTCGCACTTGACTTATTCCTAAAACACACGCGATTATAACGTTACATACAATTCACCAATCGTTTCTAGGCTTTGTGCTTACTACCTTCGGCCACACGTCTATCTATACAGACGGACCACGAATGGTTTGATATACACATAAGAGGTGTAATATTATAAAATCGCTTTTATAACAAGACTACTCACCATGAGCGAACAATGTCGTAAGCCAAAATTATATGCAAAAATAAAATTAAGGCGTTACGTACATCGTTACGATATAGATTGAAAAATCTACACAAAGTTTTATTGATTAAGGAATATCGAAGAGAAATATTTTTTATTCATATATGCCTTTACAAGCATTTAGTGGTCAGACTCAAGTACCAGTTCGGAAGGTTGCTTTTGGTGAGTAGAACCGACAAAATATACAGCAATTTTCTCTTTTTAAATCATAGAGTTAGAATAATTATAAAGTGATAGCATTAAAAACGTTACCTTGCGCGAAAAAAACATGTGAAACATACATAAAAAACTACTAAATATCAATAATTTTTCAAAATAATATATATGTTGGTAAACTTCATTTTCACACAAACACAAGATACTTATATTAGTGAGCACTTACTTGTTTTTACACAACTAATGAGTTGCCTATTTTTAGCAACCTGTATTCGAAAAATAAAGTAAGTCAAAGTTGTATACCCACCCACGTAACAAATTATCATTTTGTAAATTATAAAGAGTGTAGTGGTAGTTTTGTGCCCGGCCGTTTATGTGACGTGCTCTGCCGTTGTATGTCAATGTTATGTTTAAGCTAATTTAATATTTTTGTGGATTGTGAAGACGAAGGTGCAGTACCTGCACAAACCCAAAAGGTTTTTAGGTATTAAGTACATATGAAAATATTGGAAAATATGTATGAAAATAAATAAAATAATAATAAAGCGTGAGCAGTTTCCATATAAATGGATTCCATGTCATTTGTTCTCGGTAAAAGTATCGGTTAAAACGAGAAATTGCCATTAATTATACGTATTTTAGTCGTTCAAGGCATTTAGACCATACCCGTGTTCACAGACCGTACTTTCGTACAGACGCTCTAAAATATTCTAACTCTATGTTTTAAATCAACTTATATTTATAAAAAAGTAGTTTCACTGACAATATTTACATAGTAAAAAAATCCTCAACGAATTTTTCTCCAACATGATAAAGCCACAAGGCATCAGTTGATTGAGTTCCCCCTTTATTTACACACATCACACGTTATGGTGCCTTTTAGCGGTGGGTCGGTCGAAGACTTGCTTCATGCCGCCCCTGAAGTTGGCCAGCCGCGCCGCCGCGCCCTCGTTGCTCCAAGCTGAATCAAACTCGGTCGTATCTTGGTCGACGAGATGCGTGTACTTCGTACGCCCTGAACGACCGAATTTTTTCACTTGCATCACCTGTAATATAAACAAATTCTTTATACAAATGTCTGAAAAAGTTCTGAAAAATATAATTAATTCTGTAACGAGGAATATTTGTATATTTATAAAACGTGAAACTAAAAGGTTAATCTATCCGAAAGGGTTGAAGACTACATCAGCGGGGTTATTTTAAAACGGTCGGATTCGGAATCGGGAGCGGAATCGGAAACTTCCGAGATGAGTTTCCGACATGATAAAATAATAATAAAAATATGTATTTGCACATTAAAATACAATCAAAACTATAAGAACATCAATATTTATTTAACATAGTATGATAATAGTACAATTTAAGTGTTACAAATAAAACCTAAACTAAAATAAATATATTCCGGATGCGCCCATTGCTATTTTAATTTCCGAATTCGAATAGTTTGACGTTTCTCGACGGAAATATCAATCCGATTCATCTAAAAGTTTCCGATAGCTTTTAGCTGGCGGAATTCTTTCCGAATTTTATTTAATGTTTGTTTTTGACCATTATTTAATACAAATGCATTATTTAAACTTATATAAAGGTTAGTTGGTACTAAACGGAGTGTGTTTGCCCCTATTTTTAGGTAAATAATGAATTAGAAAGGTCGGCGGTAAAAGTATAGCTACATACTCAAACTTCGTAGGAACTAAAATATATTGGTCACTCAATACCGTTACTCAAGTTGGATGCTAGATTCACTACCACTAAAAAATCTACGTAATCATAAAATATTTGTTTTATTATATTCTCCATGAATGTACTGAAAAAAAAAATACTTTGACATAGAGGGCTTTTTGGCGGGAACTAGCAAAGTGACGTTGCGTTTTCGTTTTATTTTCAAAAATTCGTGTATTTTGAGTGTTATTGTATATTATCTGTGGTGTTTTATCCTATAAAGATCAATCCTCGCGCACCAATGAAGGGAAATTAAATGAATTATGTGTATCGTGACTTCAAGTTGTCTCAAAAAGACCGTGAGAAGTTTTAGTTTATTGACCACTATTTTAGTAACACATGACGTTTATAGACTGTGACTGACAGTGCGTACTATTATGAAAGTGATTTATTTTGTGACTAGAACTTAGGTATAACTCAAATATGATTAGGCTGTATGGCTCAAACCTTTGCCTGACTTTTTCGAATATTATAAACAACAATTACTTTGACCTATCAGTCAGTTTCCGAAGTTCGATAAAACTAGAAAACCATTTTTTTATGTTTATACATACATATAACACAATGTAGACCTTAATCTAAAATATAAAAAATAACAAGTATCTGTCTTTATGCATTTGATATGAGTGTTTAAATGAGGCTTTTCAACAATGAAAATCCGTAATCATTTCGATTTTACTTTTATTTTAGTTTAGGTTTACCATTATTGAAAACAAACTTTGTAAACGCACTCCAACTTTCCGCGATCGGAACTTCATCGGATAAAGGTTTCCGATTCCGCTCCCGATTCCGAATCCGACCGTTTTAAAATAACCCCGCAGGTCTCTCTCATCTAGACTCTATTATATGGTGACTGGTAATTAGTAAACGATACTTACACACATGATTGTACTCATGATAACAAACAACTTTCCCACAGACGAAATAGGATATCTTTATAAGTTACAAAAAAGAAGTTAAGAAATTACCTTAGGCAACACAGTCTTATCAAAGTGATCGTCCAATGTAGGTCCAGAGAAGTCTTGTTTGAACACCTCTTCTTCTTTATCCAAGTAAAAGGCACCTCTGTAAAATTAAAATTTACTGTTATTGAAAATCTGCATAAACTACCCGAAATCGTTATTTTTTTATTAAATTCTCCTGTAAGCCAAGAATGATGGAAAAATAGAATACCTGTGATAATATTTCTGTAGGAACTTGTATTTGCCCTTGACGGACTTGTTTGTGACCAGCTTGGGGTTGAGACGTTGTTCGACGCGGCGTTCTTCCTCCGTCATGTTGCGCAAACGCTCCACCGCTAACAACTCCTTCTCCACACTGAAATTACGTTATTATCAAGGATTATGGTTTCAGACGATAGATTTTTCTGTACTAAAAGAAATGATCCCACTCTGACTAGACTGTGCAGGTTACCACACGATATATATTTTTTATTCCGGGAACCCGGGTGAACAGAGAGGACAGCTAACAGTAATCAACAAAAAATAGGATTCAAAATTCATCCTTTAAAACTGATGGCCCAATGATTTAATAAAATTAATTATAGCCTCATGACCGTAAATGATTACAACTAAGTAAAGTGAACTTACGCTTCCCTCTCTTCCTTGTCGCGTTTGATCCTCTTCATTTCACGTAGTTTCCATGCTTCATACTCCAATTCATCATTCTCATCATCAGTACACACGTCATTGATGTTGCCCTCTTTTTGTTCTCCCTACAATACATATATAAATAACCAACTCAACCTGAACTGAAAAGTTTCCATTTGGCTGATATTAGTAAAAATATTACAATAATAATAAAATAGTTTTTAATAGTTGCTGTACCTGTGTATTCCTCTGTTCTGACCTGATTGTCTCTTCAACTAATTTAAGAGCTTCCCTCCTTCGTTCTTCCTTTTCCTTCCTCGCTTCCGCTTCTTCCTTCTTCTGCTGTTTGACTTTACGCTCCCTCTCTGCTACTGTCATCCTTTCTGAAGCTCGGACGAATACTGGTTTCACTCTAGGACCTACATTCAATAAATAAAAGATAATATAAAAAATAAATTGTGTGGTCAAAATTGTATGAAAAGTATACTACTAGGCTTAGAAGAGAACTTTTGTAATAAATATAAAAATAAAATAAGATTAATACCAGTATCCTCTTCACTGTCTGTGTATTCAGTATCTGAAGAGCCACTCTCTTCTTTGTCACCATCCAACATTTCCTCATCATCATCTCTGCCAAGAACTTCTTTCTCCGCCTCCCTGAAACCGTATTCGTATAATTAATTGTAATTCTTAATTTTGTGTATCTTTACAACTAAGACACTGTAAGATATATCAAACTTAAGTATTTTTTCACCAATCTACTTGTCATTAGCAGAAGTATTATAATAAATGGCAGCATATGATAGGCTGGTCAGTTCTTTATAATGTTTCTGCTACATAAGCTGATACAAGTAACATTTCAGTATGAAATAAGCTTGTACATAATAAAATAATAAGTTTTTTGTTAAAAATTTCATTTTTAATACATGCTTTTTTTGGTGACTGTAATTTTTGTTGACTATACTTGCATTGTCTTCCAATATACGAATGTATACCAAAGATCAAGTCAATCCAACCACTGGAAGTAGGTGAAATTCAAGATACCACCTGAACATAGTTACATACATTGCATTAAATAAAAGCTTGTATAAATGTTACCTAGCAGCAAGTTTTGCTTTAAGGGCCTGCCGGCGCCTCTCAATCTCTTCTTCATCAAGTTCATCTTCGCTCTCAGAGTCACTGTCTTTAGCTTCTTCGGCACTGGATTCAGATTCAGGCTCTGGTTCAGCATCAATGATCTCTGGCTCATGCTCCGTTCGACGCGGCGGTGACCGCGCTGCGACACGCAGACGCCGGAGACGAGGATCATCAACCTGAACATGAGTAAAAGATAAGAGACAAGTAATCTTACTCTTAATTATCTTTGCCAATCAAGGACACCTAACATTTTGAAGCAGTGATTCAAAACAGTGCAAAATCACTGACTAGTTCTGGAACTGGATTGCTCAGTTTTACAACTCTAAAGGGTTTTTCATGTCACATAATTACTCATGCATTTAAAGCAATGATAGTTCAGTGGTAATGATTTTGAATGCCATAGCTAAAGTTGTTGATTCATAGAATAGTTATGCATTGAAAGAAAACATCATGAACCTGGCTGGCTAGCTAGCCTCAGCAGGATATAAGAACTGGTTCTTCTAGTCTTTATATGCTTACCACCTTCAGCCACCAATGAAGAAGATTATGGTCAAACAAAATACAATAAAAAAATGCAGTACAATTAAAATTTTTATCTTACTTCTAATTCTGACTCAAGAACTTCTTCCTCTTTCTTGCTGATAATTTGTGGCAGTGCTTGCTGCCTGCGTTCTGGTCTCTGTTGTTCTATGAAGTCCTCAGTATCCGAGTCCTCTGATGATGATACACCTTGTGCATAATCTGGTTTCTTTCCCGATATGTATCTTTGCACTTTCACCTTTTGCATAGATATTTCACCTGAAAAACAAATTAAACAAAATGATCATTATTGTACCATATTCACTGGAAAATGGGTCAGAGTAACCTTAAGGATGGGTGGGTAGGCAATGTTACGGTACATTGCTCACCTGCCCATCAACATTCAACAGCGTCAAAAAACCTCAAGCTTAAAATCTGTTGGCATAGCTTTCATCATCATTTCTCATTATTCCCCATTGATTTAACAACCAGCAATAACCACATGTATCCAATAGCTCTTGGGACTTTAAGTAATTAGCTAGTCCATCTGATAAGTATGAAACTAGGACTACAATGAAAAATATTTGATCCAGAGGAACTGAGAATCACTTTACAACGTCAAGTTTATTTTTAATATATCATAACTTGAACCATGGTTTAACTAGCGTTAATTTAAGATTTAAAGAAACTAAAAAATACCTTTTTCATTACGAATAGGCACCGCTCCTGCTGTACTCTGAATACCAACAGGTTGAGCTGGTAATGTATTCATTTTGGAGAACGTGGAGTAAAAACAGGCTAATTGTTTAGTTACAATATAGAGCGGCACAGAAAAAATTTACAATCATTTAAAGAGGACAATTAAAACCGAATTAAAGCACAACCCATGAAACAAAATATCATTTTATTAAAATTTAGAAATAAAAACAATATAATATAATATAGACACAACTTTTTTTCGTTAATTTGTTCATGACCATGGACACAAAGTCCTTCAGTCGCATACATTTTATTTATATAATAATATCACTTTCTTATAGTCCGCACATTAACTTTCACATAGTCCGCATTATCAGACACCGTCCAGTCATGTTTTAGTAAAATTTGGTCATTGTACTAAAACTTTACACGGACTTTACGAGACAACTTGTAAAGTCACGATACACATCATTCATTTCATTTCACTTCATTGGTGCACATGGATTGATCTTTATTGGATAAAATACCACCAATAATATGCAATAAAACTCAAAATACACGAATTTATGAAAATAAAATTGAAAATGCAACGTCACTCTGCAAGTTCCCGCCAAAAAGTCATATAGGTTAGAGAAAACCACGCATCAGTGCTGCCAACTCTTCTATTTTTTTTTTTGTTAATTTTTTTCTTGACCATGGCTACTAAGTCCTTCAGTCGCATACATTTTATTAATTATATCACTTTAAATATAGTCCGCACATTCACTTTCACATAGTCCGCATGGTCAGTCACCGTTGAGTCATGTTTTAGTAAAATGGTAGTCATTGTACTAAAACTTGTCACGGACTTTTTGAGACAACTTGTAAAGTCACGATACACATATTCATTTCATTTCACTTCATTGGTGCACATAGATTGATCTTTATTGGATAAAATACCACCGATAATATGCAATAAAACTCAAAATATACGAATTTATGAAAATAAAAATGAAACTGCTACGTCACTCTGCAAGTTCCCGCCAAAAAGTCCGCCAACTCTTCTAACCAAAAAGGAGCTGCCAGTCCCTTGAAAAAGCGCTAGATCTAACTAATGTGTTTTCAGGATTAGAAGATATCGGTGACAGATCACTTTTGACAATTATAGTCATGCGCCTTAACGATATTCAATCGATTTTTTTGTTGTACCGAGAAAGTTAATAAAGAAAGTCTAATCGATTTTCATTTTAGTGCTTTTATTTTCCAAATTATATTTCCTTATCACTGTCTTACTGCTTAATATAGCCTCGTGTGTAATTACCAACTTTGCACACATGTATCATACTGTACTATTATCGTTGTTTTAATTTCAGATAATTATTACAGGATTTATGAGAAATTATGTTTGTTAATTGATATTTACCTAGTAATGTTAGAATATTCTCTCTCTTTGATATCGTACCGATATATCGAATTTTTTTGGTAATTAACTATTTCGATATTGATAAACCTATTCAAAAATAATCGATATAACATATATCGATACTTTTTTGAATTTCCAAGTAAATCAAGCATTGTCAATCACTATAGGTAAATGTTCCGTTTCATGCAGCAAGTATTTTAAGGATATCCTTTTTCTTAATTTTTAAAATTATCAATCTATATTAATGTGCTGAAATTATTTCTTAGTTATGTATAGCGATATATGTTGTATTTTTGCAATGATATAAAATGGAAATTAAAATATTTTTTTTATAACATATTATATTAGTTACTCGCAAGTAGTATGAGTGAACCGGAAAATGTGAACTGTCACCGATATCTACGCTTCTAATCCTGAAAACAGATTAAATACTATTAAGACGAGACATAAATGACAAAAATGTCTAGCTGTTGGGAAAAACCCTATACTCAGCACCAAATTCAAACTGAAACTTAACACCCAATAAATTGAAGCGACTAACATGCATTTTTTATAATATTTAGCATGAGTTAGCACGATAGAGATACATTTTTTTTTTTTATACGACTAAGTCGGTAAACAAGCTTACGGCCACCTGATGGTAAGCGGTTACCGTAGCCATATGGACGCTTGCAACACACGAAGCATGGCTCACGCGTTACCGACCTTTCCCCCCTCCCCTATGAGCTATCAAAGCTAATCAAAGTAAACAAACGTTTTTTAAAAAAAAAAACAGTAAAATATAATTGTAATTTCACCATCATCTGATTCTTGGAACTTCTTCATTAATGTGATACGATTTCGTTTGCTCCAAATGTAGCAGATAGTCGGACTGCGTCAGTTTTCGACATAACTTTGGATTGTGGTAAAAGCGCTAGATTTAGATTTGGCGGCGAAAGCGCTAAGTTGGCAGCACTGGCACGCATAGGGTTGCCAGATGGTCGGGAATCGTCTGGATTCTCCGACATTTCATGGTGAGCAATGCATATTGTGAAAGAGTGTTTAGTCTGCTAAATAATTTATATTCTAAAGAAAGGAATCGTATGGACTTTGATTTGATAAAAGCTCAGCTTCTGATACGACTGAATTTTGATGAAAATTGCTCAAGTTTTCGATCTTTCCTCGATACTCCGAACGGATCCAATTTGATGGACTCAGTAAAAAGCAATGCCAAATAATTGTGGCAAACAAATTGTAAAAAATAATATAAAATTTATTTTATACCATTTTAAAGTGCTGTTTATCTTAAAAAAAGAGTAAAAAAATTTGACTCATTTTCATTTTTCCAGACAACTACCCTAAAATCCCGACATTTTGAAATGTTATCCAGATATTTAGATTTTTAGATCTGGCAACCCTGGATAGGTACTTAGATAAGTGGACTTTTTGGCGGGAACTTGCAGAGTGACGTAGCAGTTTCATTTTTATTTTCATAAATTCGTGTATTTTGAGTTTTATTGCATATTATCGGTGGTATTTTATCCAATAAAGATCAATCTATGTGCACCAATGAAGTGAAATGAAATGAATATGTGTATCGTGACTTTACAAGTTGTCTCAAAAAGTCCGTGACAAGTTTTAGTACAATGACTACCATTTTACTAAAACATGACTTGACGGTGACTGATCATGCGGACTATGTGAAAGTGAATGTGCGGACTATATTTAAAGTGATATAATTAATAAAATGTATGCGACTGAAGGACTTAGTATCCAAGGTCAAGAAAAAAATTAACAAAAAAAAAAAAAACTTAGATAAGTTAGAAAAGTTCTTTTCTTATCATTTTGTTATCACCAAACCAAATATGTAATTTATATACCTATAGGTATTTACTGTGTAAAAGTAACTATTATAACTCTACGCTAGTGTTTTTTTAACAATCAATAATTATCTACTTTCTACTTTACATCAGGTGAACTGAGTTTAGTTTTTATACCTAAGAAAATATAAATAAATAACTTCTTGAAATAATGACAGCTACATCAGAACTCCCCAGCTTGGATAAACTCATATCCAACACTTTATCGGATGGAGAACTACAAGAATTTAATAGAATTCATTATGGAAGAATCGATCATCATGAGCTAAATTTGAAGAAAAGTAATATCCTAAGTGCTAATGAGAAAAATTACGAGATAGCAGCATATGATTTTCCAACACTAAAAGAACAAACAAGGAGCCCGCATACTGTAAAAGTTGGAGTAATACAACATTCAGTAGTCATTCCTACGGACAAGCCCATTGTGGAACAGAGGCAAGCTATTTTTGATAAAGTTGGACAAATAATAGAATCTGCTGCTGATGAAGGAGTAAATATTCTGTGCCTACAGGAAGCATGGAGTATGCCATTTGCATTTTGCACACGAGAAAAACAACCATGGTGTGAGTTTGCTGAATCTGCATTAGATGGTCCTAGTACACAATTCTTAAAAGAATTTTCTGTTAAGTATGGCATGGTAATAATATCACCTATCCTTGAAAGAGATGAAGTTCACGGTGACACTATTTGGAATACTGCTGTTGTGATAAATGAAGTTGGTAATGTAATAGGCAAGCACAGGAAGAACCACATCCCGAGGGTTGGTGACTTTAATGAGTCAACATATTACTTTGAAGGAAACACTGGACATCCAGTATTCAATACAAAGTTTGGGAGAATAGCTATCAACATCTGCTATGGACGCCATCATCCACTCAACTGGTTGATGTTTGGGATAAACGGTGCCGAGATTGTATTCAATCCTTCTGCCACTGTTGCGGGACTCAGTGAACACTTGTGGGCTGTTGAGGCTCGTAATGCTGCTATAGCTAACAGCTATTTCACCTGTGCAATAAATAGAGTAGGAACTGAAGGTTTCCCTAATGAGTTCACTTCAGGAGATGGAAAACCAGCCCATAAAGAGTTTGGACATTTTTATGGTTCAAGCTATATAACAGCTCCTGATGGTTGCAGGACTCCAAGTTTGTCGAGAGTGATGGATGGTTTGCTGATTGCACAAATTGATTTAAACCTCTGTCGTCAAATTAAAGACAAGTGGGGTTTCACTATGACTCAACGCTTGGATCTGTATGCTGAAAGCCTCAATAAAGCTGTAAAGCATGATTATGAACAACAGATTGTTAATAATTGATATTATTATGTATTTATAAAGATTTACTTCATTGACTGAAATAACTATTTTACATGTTGTCTCACTGAAGTGTCATGTTGCATCATGGTTGCACTATGGTTTCATTATTCAAATTATTATCATACTATATTTTTGGAAAAGGTTATTGTTTTAGAATTCTATATTTCTTGTTGTATAATTTTTGTTGATATTAATTGTTATGACTTTACAAATTTTTTATTTTTACATTATATTATTGAAATATTAATAAATTTATTATTCTTTATTCAATATTTGTAATTATTTTTTCTGGTGAAATAAAACAATCATGTATAAAACATTGTGTACCAATGAGAATAATACAGAAGTGAGCTATACATAAATATGGGGTTTGGATGGGGTACATTCAGATAACAATCCCTTTCAAACTTGCAACCAATTTACATATCTATTTGAGCACTTTACACTTCTTATTACAATATCAACAGATTATGAGAAAAATGCTTTGTAAGGACCAGCCATATTTTAATAGAAATATTTGACTATTGTGATATTTTCTGGTGAAGATAATCAATTATTACATACATTTAAAGTATACAATAGAGGGTATGTACTCATACCTATAATCTATACACAATTATTTATCTAATTATTCATAATTGCACATCAATAAGAACACATTTAAAAGCATCAGCACCAGATATACAGCTGACAAAAATAATGATTTTTGAAACAAAAGCAAGGAATATTACTGTATGTACCCCATGGTCTTGGCTGTAAAATTAGTTTATCACTAAGCACTAATACTCTATGCAGTCTTTGCACGGATGGCAGCACGCTTTCCAGTAACTGCCTGGAAACCAGACTTGATGCTGGCCACAGAGCAGCGGGATCCACATGTCTCACACTGAAGGAAGAATAACCGAGTATCTTTCTGTAGGATAGTATCGGGGGAGCGACAAGTATGACATGTAACATATTCCTTGATATACCGACGTAAGACATTCTCTATTTGTTTTTGTTGAAAACGCCCTTTGATGATGAGTTGACTATTACCATCCACAGAACCGCTGGTACCCAACTCGGCGAGTAAAAAGTCTAATAAATGTTTTGGCTGCCGATGAAGTGTTTTACAAATTTCTGTGAAGTTTGCAAAGGATGTCTTCTTTGTACCAATTCGAACCACCTGTGGAGGTCTCATGATGAATTTCTGCTTTTTGCCAGAGACCATGCTAGGGTTCTTTTCACGCATAATGTCAAACACACGTTCAAGGAGTTCATCAAATGTATAATCTCGGTCACTGCCAATCCAGTCGCCGTGAACATCCTCGATATTCTCTTGGTCCTCACCCTTAAAATCGTCTTCAACACCGAGTTCATCAATGTTTTTCTTCTTCTTCTTCTTTTTTGTTTTCGAGAAATCTATCTCTAAATCCAGATCGTCGATGGTTTCTTCCTCCTGTGGTTCAGGTTCCTCAGCCGGCGGGGTTTCCGGTAATGCAGTATCCAATTCTTCCAAGTTGAAGAACGTCTTCTTTTTCTTCTTCTTCTTCTTGCCAAAATTATCTAAATCGAGGTTATCATCCTCTGGTAAGTCGACGTCACCCGTTTCTGCGGGCACCTCCATGCTCGTACTCTCACCTTGCTCAGCGAGGGCCGCATCCATATCGAAACCGGTCTTCTTCTTCTTTTTCTTCTTCAAAGAAGGATCAAATACCATGTCGTCCTCCATGATTTAATTTACAAATAAGTAGATAACTTTTGAAAATTGGTTATATTTGATAGAGAACAATTTGGCAGGTGGCGATATGTCAAAAATGTTCTTGCTTGCTTATTGCATCAGCTTTCTGCGTGCGTTCAGAAACCAACATACAAATTACAAACAATCAATTCATATCTAATACTTATCTTAACTATAATCGATATGGTATTTTAGTTGACTCGATAATTATACAGAAAGTCTAATGAAAGCTATCATTTCCCATTTTCTTCAAGTACAACAATTTAGATTTTCTTCTTATTTTTAAGTTTGGCAAATCCTTTTTATTCGGACTTATCTTTGCCATGGTCGAGTTAAATTATAAGTTCTAGACACACCCATAGAGGATTATGCTACACTTGATCACAATCACAACACAATAAATCACTTTCACATAGTCCGCAAGCTTTGTTCTAATTGAGTTTTATTATTTAATCACAAAATAGGTAATTTTCATAAAGTCCGCACTGTCAGTCATTTCACTTCACTGGTGCAAATAGATTAATCTTTTTCGGATAAAATACCACGGATAATATGCAATACAACTTAAAAAATACACGAATTTACGATAATAAAAATGAAAACGCAACTCAAAATGTCTCTTATCTTATTCACACAACACATCTCTTTCTTGCGTACATTATTGAAAAAGGATAGAACATATTTAAAGCATTTAGAACATATTTATATTTACAAATAAGCCCTTTATATTTATATCGATAATATAACAGACTGTGATATAACCTAGATACCAACTGCAGCGCCATCTGCCGGGCTGATTTGTGAATCTAAACCATCCAGCGCCCCACCCAAACGCATACAAAAAATTCATTCAAATCGGTCCAGCCGTTTAGGAGGAGTTCAGTGACATACACACGAGTAGGATTTTATATACAGTGTGTAACGGAAAGGTCATATACATATAAAGTGCACGACTTCTTTGGATGATAATAAACCATACTATAATTTTTTTTAAATCCTATGTCTAACTGTTAGGAAAATGAGAAATTCCAATCCAATGATACCAAGAAACCAAAAATTTCAAATTGAAATTAAACACATCACTAGCACAAATCAGCTGGTCGGTGTTATTGACCTATTCAAACGTGAAAACAAACTTCTTACTCCTGGTATTTTTGGATATTTTTTTAATGGGTTCCGGATTTTTATTTTATTTTTAATAAGTTCTTACT